>KZ111173.1:156153-171774 GCA_002077045.2 Rachicladosporium sp. CCFEE 5018
AACGACCACAGCGCATCCCTCTACAGCTCAGCATGGACCCCAAAAACGTCCGGTAGCTACGCAGGCACATGCATCTTCCTGGTCCTCCTCGCAGTCCTAAGTCGACTCCTGATCGCATACCGACACGTGCTGGAATCGAAATGGCACAACAAGGCCGTGAAGCGGCGGTATATCAAGGTCGCTGCTACGACAGAGGTGGACAGGGAGAGGCAGCCGAGTCTGTCTGCGAGCGAGAAGAGTGAGGCGGCTGTGTTGACTGTGAGAGGGATGGATGAGACGGTCAGGGTCGTGCGGTCCCCGGCGCAGTCGGGAGTTACCATCCAGCCATGGAGGTTTTCGGTGGATTTGCCAAGGGCGTGCGTGTTTACGGTGCAGGCTGGTGTTGGGTACTTGCTGTGAGTGTGGCGTTCGTCTTCGATGTGTAGATGCATACTGACCTGAACACAGCATGTTGGCTGTTATGACGCTCAATGTCGGGTATTTCCTCTCAGTGCTGGCCGGTCTATTCGTGGGCGAGCTTGCTTTTGGCCGTTATGCGCAGGCTGATGACGGGCATCACTGAGATCGCGTGTGCTCTGTGAGCTCATCACTACAGATGTACATACGAAGGCCATTCTGTCGCGCTAGCGTACGAATTGGAACATGACCGAGTTTGGACTCAAGATCAGGCACGTGCAATTTACATTCCTCGCAAGTCTCGATCACAACACCGCACCGCGAACGTCGACATTCCCCGCACGCTTGCCAAATTACCACAACAGTGTTGTTGTCACAATCACCTGCGACCTATAGAACGCCGCCCTCGCTCGCCCTTCCTGCCAAGTTCTGAGAAAGGTAGCTATCCTCGTCTCCTCTTCACAGTCTCTACAGCCGCCCATTCGCTACTCAACATGAAGTCACTCGTTTCCACCGCTCTCGCGGCCCTCGTCTTTGGCGCCGATGCCTGTCCTGTTCCAGCTCGCCTGGCGAAGCGCCAACAGCTATCGGAGATGAATGACTGTCAGTATAAATCCATCTGCCTCTACCGAAGCGCCACTGACAAGCAGCCAAAGTCGACATCCTCAACTACGCCCTCACCCTCGAACACCTCGAAGACACCTTCTACCGCCAAGGTCTCGCAAAGTTCACCCTCAACGACTTCACACGCGCCGGCTTCGACGCAGCCTTCTACAATAACGTCAAGAGCATCGCCGAGCACGAAGCTTCGCACGTCGCCTTCCTCACAGGTGCCATCAAAGCTGCTGGAGGCAAACCGGTGCTAGAGTGCACCTACGCCTTCGGCATCACCACCGTCGCCGGCTTCGTAGCCACCGCCAGCGTCCTCGAAGGCGTCGGCCAATCCGCCTACCTCGGCGCAGCGCGTCAAATCGCGAACAAAGACTACCTCACAGCCGCCGGCTCGATCCTCACAGTCGAAGCGCGCCACTCGTCCTACCTCCGCGCCTCGCTCAGCCAGACGCCTTTCGCGCAGAGTCTCGACAACCCCCTCACGCCGGATATGGTGCACACCATGGCGTCCGGCTTCATCACTTCCTGTCCACCTAATAACCCGACCTTCCCGATCAAAGCCTTCCCCAACCTCGCCGTCGCTACGACTGGCTCAATCACTTCAGGCCAGCTGATTAGCATAAAGACGACAAACACTGTGCTCGTTGCGCATGATAGCGGCGCGCATCTTCATGCTGCTTTCATTACGGCTGGTGGGCCCGTGTATGCGCAGATGACGGAGGCGGGCGATGGGATTAACTTCCAAGTCACTGTTCCGGCTGGGGTGTTGGGACAGAGTTACTTGCTTTTCAATGATTGTAATACTACGCTGAGTGATTCGACGGTTGTGGCTGGGCCGGTGTTGATGGAGATTAGTGGGCCGAGTCCGGGGGGGTTGGCTGTGTCGAGGGAGTAGAGTAGAAGGGGCAAGTGTTCTATGTTAGGCGAGCTCAATGTACCTGCTTCCTGCGCGAGACTACTACCTTGCATGCGGATCAAAGACTGAGCTGGCTGTGGTCTTGATCATCACTTTTGCAGGATGCTTGTACGCACCAATAATGGAGTAATGTCACAGGATGAAGAGTGCGCGCTGTGGAGTACCTTTCCATTTATAAGTTCAACCTTCCAGACTACACCTTCAGACTGCTTGTGGTGCAATTCAGTCGATGGACATGCCGACGGAGAATATTGCACTCTTCGTGTTGCGAATGAGCTTCAGGATGCACGCCCATGTTGAAATGAGTCAATCCCGCCTGACACTTAGCGACAAGACATGCATAACCACAACGGCAAAGAATGGACATGCAATCGACAGTTACTGTATAAGCGCAGCGCGAGTGACCGCGTCGTCGCATCGAATACATTGTGATGGCCTTCGACAAGTGTGCGAATATGCGAGTTGTAAGGCATGAGGTCGGTGGCTGCTCATGGGCCGCATCAGGCTGTGCAATGGGGCTGAGCTTTCATTGATCGTCAGGTTGTAAAAGCCTTGCACAGGCAATGACCTTTGTCTTTGCTTTCACGCATCGGAGCGCACTATATTCACTCTGCGTGCTGGGTCATCCTGATGGGTTCAAACATGCGTAAGTTGCACCACTTACGAAAGCATGGCATCGTGACGTGCACGGAAGAGAGATTGATGCTAAGAGCGAAAGACAGCTGACTACAGGTGTAGATAGCATCAGGCGGGCGGCCAGGCGGCAGGCTTGGTATCATTCAGCGGACGGAGTCTTTCCTGGTCTACGCGACGAGACGTACAATCCGTTCGGACGTATCAACCAGCCACGTACCAGCCAGCCAGTACGAAGAAGAGCCACCGAAGGAACTGGAGAAAAGAGCGACATATTCAATGGCGACGCAGGTCTACTAATCCACAGTCACTCGGAAATTGAGGCTCAACCAGATGACCGCGGTAATTTGACTCCGTCGAGTACTGTCCTCGAACCTTACGAAGATACGGAGAACAAGCCACTGTCGAAGCCCATCAGCCTTTGGTCTCAGATCTGCGCCCTGTTCGGATCGTATATGACACTCCTGCTGTTGGCAGTGCCTGTCGGAATCGCGATCAACTACGCGCACGTCGGCTCGCTTCCTATCTTCATAGTCAACTTTTTGGCGGTAGTAGCATGCAACGCAACTCTGATGACTGCCACGCAACAGCTAGGTAAGTACCTAGGCGAGCAAGCGGAGAGCCTACTGAGTATGACCTTTGGGTGAGTCTGTTCCCAGTAAACTCCATGCTTGGCTCTTTAAGTTGACAAACGCTGATCACCCATCAAGTAATGCCGGCCAACTCATAACATCCATAATACTCTTGAAGTCCCGGCAGATAGCGATTCTACAAGCTTCGTTGCTGGGCGGTATGCTACAGAACTTGCTAGTCATGACTGGTCTGGCCTTCTTCATCGGTGGCATAGGTCGCCAAGAGCAGTATTTCAATACCGCCGCTGCGCAAACAATTAGCATGTTCTTGCTACTCGCTGTTCTCAGTCTACTGGTGCCTACAATGTCTCGCTTACTTGGCCATGCGACTGCCGATGGTGTGCTTGCGCAGTCTCGAGGCACTGCAGTCATCATTTTGATCTCGTACGGGCTGTTCCTTATGTTCTCGCTATGGACCAACCGCGCAGCCCTGACTGAACCCTCCCGGCGTGGTCGTAAGTGGAGAATCGAAGGAGGTGAAACGATCAAGGGGCTAGCTGTCATGGGTGCTAATTCGGCAGCGTTGTCTGGAGGTCGGATCAACCAGGAGAATCTAGTGCATGATCACCTAGATGACGACGACGAGAAGAAGCCGAAGCTGACCAAGGCCTTCGCACTACTTGCCATGATCGTCTTCACCGCTTTGCTAGCACTAAACACCGAATACGCAACGAGCAGCCTCCAGGGACTCATGGCAGAGCGTAAACTCAGCAATACCTTCATGGGCACTGTGATCATACCCATCCTCAGCAATGATTTCATGGCATTACAGGCTGCATCCGCAGACCGGATGGACCACGCGCTTCGACTGACACTCGAGCGAGCCGTGCAGATCGCCTTGATGCTAGTTCCCTTGGTCGTACTCATAGCCTGGATCATGGGCGTCGACGATCTGAGTCTCGAGTTCAACGACTTCACGGTCGGCTGTCTCTTCGCTTCGATCATCATTGTGTGCTACGTCGTGCAGCAGGGCAAGTCGAATTGGTACGATGATGCAAGCAGCGCAATATTACGCATACGGTCACTGACTGCTACCAGGCTGATGGGAGCTCTCCTCGTGAAGGTCTTCGTCATTATCGGCATCTCTTCATACTACGTACCATGAGTGCAGCAGCGAAATGTGAAGTCTGTTCTTATGCAAGCTTTTTTCAAGACTGGTCATTACGCTATAAATCGCACTTCTTCAATCGGCTGTCATAAATAGCGTCGTGGTTGCGCACGCAGTAATGCTCACGGCTTCCACCGACTGCCACTCTTCGGCGTCACATATTGCTCCATCCTCCAATGCCCGATCACGCGAGTGACAAAAGAAGCGGGCCGCTCGACAGGTCAAAGCGGTCGCCACTGCTAACATAGACTACACTGCGACTGCTAAACGCTGCCAATGCTGCCTTTGAGAGCTGCTCAGCAAGCGGGCACTCTCGCTAATAGCTGAGATATCCATATAACATGGGGCCGGTATAGATCAGCCTCCTTCTGACCGTTGAGTCGCTGAGAGGTCCGCTTCTTTCGTCACTCGCGTGAACGATTTGATTCACCACCCTCCATGAACGATTGCGTACTACCTCGCTCTGTGTCTCCAATTCTTACACATGAATCGATCAGGGTGACAGTCGAGCACATACAACCATAGGCAGCTGAAAACGCGCAAACCCGTCCGCTCTTGCATAGCTAAGCAGCTGACCGGCAGAATAGTACTGTAGTGGGTGACCATACGGGAAGTCCTGCTGTTGTATGTTTTGTCCTTTTATTTGCCGAGGCCGCGCAGAGATAATTCAGTAAGAGTGATATGGCGGGTTTCGAAGACTGGATTCGTGGTAGAGCACGAACGACTCTGCGGTAGGAACGTCAATAGTCGATATCTAGCCGTGCTGCTGTGGCGAAATGGCTTGACCAAATCTCAAGATAGCCACTTTGATGTGGTGATTGTGAAAGCTTCACATCCTATCGTACAGTCCAGTATAGTACAGATATCGTTCATGTCGTGATGCCAAAGTCGCCGCATTCAAAGTCGCCATTCCGCGCAATCCCTCCACTCACACCTCACTTCTTCCTCACATCCTCCACTCCATCATTCCGAATCCACTTCTCCACCTCCTCCCTCTCCAACTCCCTTCCATCCGTTTCCGGCGGCCCAACACCCTCATACCCGCCCTTCCCAGCATACAGCATACTCCCCTTCTCGCCTCCCCCAGCCTCTAACTCCTGACTCGTGGAAATAGGCTTGTTACCGCGGAAGCGTTTGCGCATGTCTACTTGGCCACGCTTGCAGTCTGAGTAGCCGCGTATGAGCTGGTGGCATTGCGTTGGGAGGCTTGCGTTTAGGGTGGCGTCCTTGAGGCAGGAGGCGGGGGTGTTGCGGTTTATGAGGACGCAGTCGGAGGATTGGAGGCAGGTTGCTAGGGCGGCGCCTGGAGTGTTGGAATTAGTAGAGGGCTAGAGCATCTGATTCGAGCAGCGTACGGATGTCTTTGCAGGATGCAGGCATGGTTCGGGGTGGTGTAGATGGAGGGGATGGCGGACTAGAGGGACGCTGGACAGGTAGAGCTTGACTGGGAAGGACAGAAAGATGTGGAAACGCGCAACAGGGATCTCGTGAATAGATGGGCGGACTTTGATGAGTGTACAAGTATGTGCCTTTCATATAGTCCATCTAATGACGGCCATGCATTCACATGCCGTGCACGGACACTTTCACGAGCTTCGAGTTGGCCAACAAAGACCCCCTAACAATGCGCGGTGGAGACGGGACAGCCAGCTTCGTCTCCACAAGCGCATTCTGCCCGTAGTCTCCCTGCTCCTCGCCATGTCGAGCGTCTCTTCCCAGACTATGGATCGATAGCATTGGAGATCCCCTTGCGCTTCCAACTACAACGTCAACATGCCCCGAGTCCCCTTCGTTGGCCGACTCTCGCTGCGGGACTACGTCGCCCTGATCACCTCCTTCGCCCTGCTAGCCCTCGAAGTCATCATCCGGACTATCACTCTCCTACTCCCTGGACCCATCGTCCGCTGGTTCTACCGAGCTAGTCGCAATGCCTTCAACAGACTCTCCTCGCCCGCTTCGCGACATAGTCGCAACAGGAAGAAGGCCGTCTCGAGTCCCATAGCCCAGGCAAACGACTTCTTGGATCTCTGCGACCTGTATGGGTATACTGCCGAGGAGCACATCGTACAGACTGGAGATGGGTACTTGCTTGGAGTGCACAGGCTGGGCTACAAGCGAGGGGAGGAGGACCAGAAAATCAATGCTGGGCCGGGGAGTGTGCAGAAGAAGGTCGTCTACCTGCATCATGGCTTGATGATGAACTCTGAAGTCTGGGTCTGCCTCACCGAGCGAGAGCGCTGCCTACCCTTCATGTTGGTCGAACAAGGCTTCGACGTCTGGCTAGGCAACAATCGCGGAAACAAATACAGCAAGAAGTCACTCCATACAACCCCAGACAAGATCGCTTTCTGGAGCTTCAGCATGGACCAATTCGCCTTCCACGACATCCCAGACACCATAGACTACGTCCTCAGCACCACTAAACAGCCAAGTCTAAGCTACATCGGCTTCAGCCAAGGCACCGCTCAAGCCTTTGCAACGCTGTCCATCCACCCGATGCTGAATGAGAAAGTTGACGTCTTCGTCGCGCTTGCTCCGGCTATGGCTCCACCGGGACTGGCCGGCGGTATCGTCGCCTCTCTCGTCAAGTCGTCGCCTGAGATCCTCTACCTCGCTTTCGGACGACGTGCAATCTTTGGCTCAGCAACGATGTGGCAAGCCTTGCTGTATCCAGCGATATTCACCTGGTTTATCGACAAGAGTCTCAGCTTCTTGTTCGGCTGGCATACCAACAACATCACTGCGCATCAGAAGATGGCTGCCTATCCTCACTTGTACTCTTTCAGCAGCGTCAAGACAGTCGTGCACTGGTTCCAGATCATCCGACACGGCACATTCCAGATGTTCGACGATGAGGGCTCGAGTCCGTTGGCGGTAGGGAAGGGGAGTAAGTACTACAAAATCGCCAAGTTCCCGACGCGGAACATCAAGACGCCTATCGTGCTTGTGTACGGAGGGAGCGACAGCCTGGTTGACATCGAGCTCATGCTCCGCGAGCTACCGCGACACACAGTCGCGAAGTGCATCAAGAAGTACGAGCATCTCGATCTCCTCTGGGCACATGACGTGGCCGAGCTAGTCTTCCCGCATGTACTGGAAGCGTTGCAGACGTACGCCATGCCAGCTGGAGGGCCGCAAAAGAGCTGGAAAGCCATCGACTGCGCCATCAACGACAGAGAAAGTCTCGGCGCGAACGGCAGCTCAACACTCGAGGGCTCCAGCTCAGATCGCAGCCTCCGTCTCATCACACAAGACCAACGACTCCGTCAAGCCTACGATTGGGGCCTTGATAGCTCGACACCGGATGAACAGCTCGATGAGAGTGAAGGCGATGAAAAAGCAGATGACGGACCGGAGCGTTTCGCTCTCTCGCCCACGCCCAAAGCGCCTTCTCTACTAGCTGCTCTGCAGACCCCGGAAAGGAACCATGTACGTAACTCCTCCGCCCTGGACGCACACACCGCTGAAACTACACGCCGCAGGATCACATCGCCACGGCAACTACACCCTGAGACGCTCCTTACTATGCCATTACGGCGTTCGTCGATACCAACTCGCTCCTCGAATACCCAACAACCCACTCCCCAGTCCTCAAACTCACGCCCACAGACTCCAGTGAGATCGTCACATCGAAGAATAGGCTCTCTCCCGGTCTCCTACATCCCCTCGATCGCGTCTCCGACATCACCAGTCACTGCACAAGCGAAGAGCGAGGCTACCGTGAGAGGTGCGCCGAGGCCGACAAGACCGGAGGGATGGTGGAGCTCGACTAGTGAGTCCACTGCAGAAAGCTCTCCCACCAGGACGAAGGCTGAGGCGGTAGAGACGTCGCTGTGGGAGGGTAGGGACGCGGGGTTGGTGGAGGACGGTGACGGGAGGAGAAGGAAGGGTATTGGAGACCGGGGAGGAGGTGGATGATGCCGTAGATTGGAGGGCAACTTTAGCACGTTGTACAGAGCAGTATTCCGACTCCGTCCTCGACTATATCCCCAGCTCGATCTGTGCTCGTCCGCGCCTCCAACCGCTTGTTCGCTGCCGCACATCATCAGCCTTGGCGCTAGCTTCAGGAAACGAGCGATCCTCTTCGGCGACCAAACCCTATCCTTGATCCTTGATACTGACTCGTAACGTCAGCTCCTATCACCATAAAAAGGCCACTGCGTCATCGCTCACCGTAGACCATCTCGAAGATCAGGCAGGACACACTGCTGGCCCTTGCTACTGATCTGCGCCCACGCTATTGACAGCTTGAGTCTCTCCACGGCTGTACAACACTACTCTTCTCGGTACCGTGTCCGAGCTTATGACAAAGCCGTGTCTTCGAACGAGCGGCACGAGGGCGAAGTCGCGTGCCGATCGCGTAAGTTCTGGCTACATGGCGGTATGACGATCTGTCGGCGGCGTGTCTGCAGGCCGTAGACTCTGCAACGGATTATTTGCACTCTAGTACAGGCTCGCTGCCGCGGGGATGTCGGTTTGGGTAGCTTGCTGGAGCCGCCCTGTGTGATAATTCACTCACTCAAGACTTGGCATTGCTCGAAAGCGTTAGCTTTGCGAGAGGCTGCAGTTGAAGATCTCATCGCTCAAGGCTCCGGCACCCAGCCTCTCGCAACTACGTCCTGGATACCCGTGAACCACAGATCCGCCATCTTCGCGTAGCCTTCTGGACTCGGATGCGCGAAGTCCACGAGATCCGCCGCGGTAATGGGACCGTGGGACATATCCACCAGCGCAATCCGTCGGCCGAAGTAAGCGCGCTGGGCGACAACATCTACAGAGCACCTCACATTAGTCGTACCCACACCCTACAGTTCATGGAACTCACAGCTGATCCTCTCATTAATAGCATCAACATTCCTCTGCGTCTCCAGCCCCTCAGCGAATTCCGCTGGATCGACCGGAATAATCCTCGCCACTAGCACCGCCGCCCGAGGCCAAAACTCCGTCACGAGATCAATCAGCTTCTCTACCCCCCCTATGCCGGCAACGGGCTCCGGCTCATGCGCATAAGCAGCCAATGCCGCGTCATTCACCCCCGCGTGCAACAAGACGAGATTCGGATCCACACTATCATGCATTTCTGTCGCCGCCTGAGCGATCACGGTCGACGTCGCCCCACCGTGGCCTTCATGGTGCGGTTGGCTGAAGTTGCCTGAGACGTATGAGCCTAGGAATGTGGTGTGCGTGTGGGCGGTTGTGAGGAGGTCGTAGAGGGGTTTGCGGTAGCCGTTGCCGGAGGGGTCTTTCCAGCCGAGAGTTATGCTGTCGCCTAGGGGGAGGATGGCGAGGGCTTTGCCGTTCAGCGAGGTTGCGCGGAAGAAAGGTGGGGAGGGGGAGGGAGCGGATAGGACGGAGAGCGCGAGGCTCAGGAACACTAGGAAAGAGCGCATGGCATGCTGTGGCGAGGACGAAGAGGATGTACAAGGAAAGCTGAAGTGAGTAGGGGAGAGGGACGGGGACAAAGTGAAGTGCTCACGATATTGCGGGACTGCCGCTTGGGTTCGCAACGGCGTACCGCGAATGTGTGTACATACTTTTGTGGCTGACCGTTTCTCGAGATCGTCGTGCCTCGGTGTTTTTCGGAGGGTGTGTACTCGCCTATGCACCGGTCCTACAAGGCAGCAAGTGCCATGTGCTTATGATAGATCATTCTGGCGCACCAGCGCAGTATCTTCACTTGAAGACCGTGGTCGTTGCCGCGCTTTCTGCGTCCTGTCAGCATGCAAAGGGGCAGTGGCGTGACTTGTGAACCATCGCCGGGCCCTGTCGAGAAAAGGACCCAGCAGAAGAGCCTGTCTTAGAGGGTCTGGCAGTGAGATCCAAGATCGTCTGCCATATGCGAGTCCAAGGAGAGGTTCCAGTTGTGGCTTTCGGATACGTTCTGTCAGATCGTGACCCGAAAAAGGTCGAGAGGACTTGGACAAGTTCGGACGACTACAGGCCGAGCCGTGCTACGCGTGCATAAGCTTTGCTATTAGCATCACCACGACCTGCCGCTAGCAGGGGATCCCAGTATGAGAGTCCTTCCACTGTATGTTTTCGGCATGCATCATATGGGGTACATGTATGTGATGGCAAAGCATCAGAAAGTGGATAGCCTTATTGTGACCGGATAGAGCAGCCGACATACCTCTTCGGACCTGAACGCAGTCTTGAGACATCTATAGCTCTGGAGCTCCTGCATGGACTGGGCAGGCATCCGAATGACAACAGAAGCGGGCCACTCGCGAAGTCGACACGATTATCACCGGTAGTGTATACCACATTGCGATCCCTAAGCGCAGTCAGTGCCACCTAAGAGAGCTCCTAGATGGCATAGCACTCTCGTCGACAGCGTAGGTATTGATACACTATCGCGGCGTTGCACATATCAGCATTCTCCATCACGAGGAGTCAATGAGAGGTCCGCGTCTTCCGCCATCCACGTTGCGAAGAATTGTCTCGCAGCACTATCGACTTGGCACAGCTGAGCGTCGACGAGACCAACTGATGTGTCCCGCACAATGACTTCGATCGTAAGTCTCGGCCACCACGCCTCTCTGGCTCACACTCGCTACATCATCTCCCTCTCTTCCGGCTCCCAGATAATTCTCTTCCGCCTTCCGACTCTGGGCTCAACGGGATCTACCATCGCTGACACAAGCATCTCCACATCAGGATGGACCTACTATGCCATGGAGTCAGAATGTCCCCACGCCGGTGGCCCCATGGCAGACTCGCACGTCGATCTCGAGGACTCTGGCTACGTGGCGAGCTGTCCTTGGCATGCATATGACTTTGATCTACGTACGGGCGAGTCCAGCTTTGGTGTGAAGGCATGTGTTTTCCCCGTGGTAATCATCGATGACTTGATCAGCGTGGAGGTGCCTGGATGTGGTGTGACGCTCGTAGGCATGGAAGGCGTTAGTGAGGTTGTCGAGTTCAAGCACGATGGCACAGTCAAGGACACTGCCAAGAGAATGGAGCTTGGGGACGATGCGACTATGTGCGAATGGTGTGTTCACATTCTGAACACATCAGATCCGGAGAAGAAGATCGAGCTTACCACCCAACTATTCTCGACATTCGCCACGAGAGAGCAGACCTCCAATGCTATGCCAATAGGCGCTGGTACTGTCATACCTCCAGACGAGCCCCCTCGAGAAGCCTTACAAGCCGTGAAGCCATGGGAGATGCCTAACCCTGGCCGAGGCGGTACGCTAAAGTCTCGTATCACAATGCTGCACGCGCTGGCGAATGTAGAACAATGGGCCATTGATCTCGCTTTGGACATCTGCGTTCGCTTCGCTGCTTTCCGCGTCTCCCCACCCACGGGCAGTGGCGACGAGCCGCAGCCACTACCGCGCACCTTCTTCTATGACTGGCTAAGGGTAGCGAACGATGAGGCCAAACACTTCAGCCTCCTCCGTGCCCGGCTCGAAGCTATGGGATCTCACTTCGGGGCACTCCCAGTCCATCAAGGGCTATGGGAGTCCGCTCGCTTAACCTCGGAAGACTTGCGAGCACGCATCAGCATCATCGCCCTCGTCCACGAAGCGCGAGGCCTTGACATCAATCCTCTCACGATAGCCAAGTTTCGCACTGCGAAAGACCTGGACAGTGTAGGTGTTCTAGAGATCATCCACCGAGATGAGGTCACGCACGTCACGACTGGGCATCGGTGGCTGAGTTGGATCTGCGAGCAAGAGGGCACGCAGCCCGTGGAGGTGTTCAGAGGGTATGTGATGAAGTACTTCCGGGGAGCTGTGAAGGGACCGTTCAACGCTGAGGCTAGGGCTGAGGCTGGTATGGATGCTTGTTACTACACTGATCTGGCTGGGGGACCGGCGAGAGGACATGTGGTCGCGGGCGGTTGAGCTATTTCTGCTTCCGACAATGAACACCTCGTCTTGGCCAGTAGATGACAGGACTTGCTCTCGACAAAGTGTGGTACGGTAGCTTCTCACCTCCGGCGCACTTTACAGAAGCACACGATCGCTACAGGCTGTATAGGAGAGCAATGCGCCAACGACTTCAGACGACTACCAGCGTTCGGACTTCACAGAGTCACCATCGTCTCCAAGGAAGATGTCTTGCTGGCGGACATATATCAACATAATCGAAACCGCTGCTTCTCCCATGGTGCAGCGCTTGATCTCAAGAGCAGTCTCCTGATCGGCGCCTGCCCTAGCCACCTCATCAGAGTAGTCAAGGAGCGGAATCTGGGCTGACAGCTGGCCGTCGTCGATGTGATACATAGAGAGCCGTTGGTGCGTCGCGACATCTCTGTCGATGCTCGAGCGACAGCCACAGATCTGAAATTGCATACTGCACAAGCGACACCATGTTCCGTCACCGCAGGTTTCGAGCAGTAGTCAGAAGACGTAGACGGACGATCCGTTGTTGGAAGACGAACTCATAGATCTATGGGCCAATTTGCTCACTACCACGAACGAGATAGACAGTACCTTCATACCTCGCGACACCACGACATCGAGTCGGAAGCACAGTGGAAAGTGCAGCTACGCCACACTTTGCATGCCCGCTGATGCACTTGTCGAGCCACGTCTTTGCAAGCCCCAAGCATCCATCGTCCTGCGCACTGGCCGCCCGTACACGGCCGAAGAAGTGGACGCGATCACTCGGCATCTCGTCTGGCAGCGCACATACTTCGAAGTACGCAAGCGTGCGACCTCGACGCTTGTCGGTCGGCGAGTACTGCGCGGCGATCGCGAGTGGCGCCCGAGTCCGCTCTGGCTCCCAATTGTCAATGTCCACGTAGACAGGCTGAGCGCGCGGAGCCTCATGACGATCCTCATCAGTGAGCTCAGCACCGTTAATAAGCCGCAGGACTTGGTGCATAATGGCTGCACACAGATCGCACTTGCTTGCGGAGTTTTCCAGGGCAAACAGGTTGTGCTTGGACCAGCGGTGCGAGCGGAATACGCCATCGCGCTTTTCACCCGGCTTACGAACTTCTCCATAGTTCGGTGTTGCCCACTGCTCCGTTGCTCAGTGCTCCAGAGAGCCCTTTGGAGCATTTTCCGATGCAATGAAAAGGCTACGGATATCGAATAATTCGCATCTTCCGCAAAGTCTGGTGCGCTGTTGCAGGTCCCGTCGCCCTCACATGACGCACCAGAAATACATAGAATTCTGACCTCATTCGCTCTCCTCTTGCGGCTCGTCCTCTGCGCAGCTCACTATTCCCTCAAAGTGCCAATCTCCGTCGCTGCTCACCAAGCCCTCTCCCCACCCGATCGCCTCATCAACAAAGTCACCCATGGTGATTCCCCCTTGCCTCTCGAACGCCGGCTTCTCGCTTCTCCGCCATCGCTTAATGTGGTGTAGTGCTTTGCACGGTGGCTGGCAGAGGTACATGCGCCTCCATGAGGCTGTCGGCTCGAGCACGGCAGCCACCGGGCCGGAAGGTAGAGAGGGAAATGAGATGCTCAGCGACCAGGCGTAGTAGTCTATCGTTGGAGAATGAGACTCCCGGGGATTCGAGATGGAAGGAATAGTACGTATGAGAACGTGTGAGGTCGCTGGAAGTACTCCAGGAAATGCCTTGAGTATCAAGCGGTTGTTCTCTGGCTTGCGACCAGGATGCGGCGTCAGTGTGTTTGCGAAGGGTGGTAGGAGTGGAGTGGTGTCTGCGAGGAGGAAGAGCGCCCGCTGGAGCTTCGGGCTCGAGGCGATGGTAGAGCGGAAGTGTGTATTCGTCCGCTGGGAAAGTAGTAGGTCCCTTTGTGAGAGGTTCAGAAGGATAATCTCGAGAAGCTCAGGCAGCTGGAGCACTTGGTACATTGGCGTAGGCGCCGGCATAACGAAGCTCGCCTGTCAACAGGGTGATCTCTTAGCAATAGCGCTGCTCCGGTGCTTGCCGATGTGTCCTCTGCGACCCTTGCTCTCCCAGAACCTCGTAATTGCTTGTGCTACTACCATCGAATTCGCAAATGTTCTCTCGCTGTCGCTGCAACGCTGAGAGAGCACCGTCTGTCACGCTGACCAGATAGCAAGCTACGTCTCTCGACAGCAATCTGTCCAAGACTCAAGGCACAGCGACGCGCTCGATAATTGCTTGTACAATGCGCCTATCCCATAGATATCCGCTGACTTTAGGGGCCTTGAAGATTGCAACTATGGCAGTGATGAGGGATTGAACAGAAAGCAATACCTACCGCAACATTCCTTTCTCACATGGCAACAACAAAGCATCCGTTCGACTCGTGACCATCAAAGGCGTTCCTTATCAGTAACTCAAAAGTGCATGTGATCGTCTCGCGATATCCGGTAGTGCGATGCCATTGCGATCAGCAGCACCGAAGAGAGCTTGTCGGGAGAACTACGCGTGACGTGCATGAGGTCAACGGTGGAGGGGTAGTTCCAATGGAGCGCGCGGAGCATGCTGCGGAAGGGCGGGTGGCCGTTGGAAAGGCTAACAACCAAGGCGACTACACGAATGGAAAATAATCAGGTTCGTACGTGGTCAAAAAACAGGGAAGCATTGCTAAGGGAGAAGCTTATCGCTACAGGATGCAGGTAGATGTCCTCTACCGTATGGCCCTTTGAAATTGATACAGCCGTCCCATCTCGTTGCTTCATGGGTCATATCCTGCCTGACTCTCTACCTTATTGCGATCCAGAGCTGCCGCTATTGCGGCAAGTTGCGGACCTGTGGTAGCTCTCGCGACAGCGGCGCCCACACCGTGGGGGGCCGAACCTGCCAGCGACTCATGGGTCCCTCGGATCAGCTCAGCAGCCATGCTCTTTGCATCGACTCCGCTCCGGGAGCTCCTTCATTCTACTGCTCCCACAGTGTGGCGTCTGATCGTGACACGACATGCGAACGCGATGCTACATTCAAGGCGATCCGGGAGCTGACCTCGCCGTCTTGTTCCACTCGAGCCACTTTCGCTTTCCGGGCCTTGTCTCGAAATGCGGCGCGATGGTCGCGGGCTCCTGTCCACCAGAGATCATCGTACTTCTCATCTTATTGCGGTAGGCGTCCACTAAGTAGAGATATTAGTATGGACTCCTCATTCGAAAAGCCGTAGCCGACACTTACATGACCTCTGCAAGAATAGCGTCCTTCCGTTGAACGTGCGCGCCTGACTCCAGCTCATGCGATACCCGAGCTCGTTCAACGCGACCTCCGTCTCCCTCCGACCCTTCGTCATTCTCGGAACAGGCAGCTTCGCCTCACTCCCGTCCATGATCGACACAGGCACGAGGGTCGTCCCAGGCTCGGCCTCAACGCCATCATCCTCATCGTCCCACAAGCCTTTCGAAGGCGTGCCGGGAGGTGAGCGCATCTGTCGCGGAAAGTAAGAGCGAGGATACAC
>KZ111173.1:171874-225245 GCA_002077045.2 Rachicladosporium sp. CCFEE 5018
GCATCTTCCTGGTCCTCCTCGCAGTCCTAAGTCGACTCCTGATCGCATACCGACACGTGCTGGAATCGAAATGGCACAACAAGGCCGTGAAGCGGCGGTACATCAAGGTCGCTGCTACGACAGAGGTGGACAGGGAGAGGCAGCCGAGTCTGTCTGCGAGCGAGAAGAGTGAGGCGGCTGTGTTGACTGTGAGAGGGATGGATGAGACGGTCAGGGTCGTGCGGTCCCCGGCGCAGTCGGGAGTTACCATCCAGCCATGGAGGTTTTCGGTGGATTTGCCAAGGGCGTGCGTGTTTACGGTGCAGGCTGGTGTTGGGTACTTGCTGTGAGTGTGGCGTTCGTCTTCAATGTGTAGATGCATACTGACCTGAACACAGCATGTTGGCTGTTATGACGCTCAATGTCGGATACTTCCTCTCAGTGCTGGCCGGTCTATTCGTGGGCGAGCTTGCTGTTGGCCGTTATGCGCAGGCTGATGACGGGCATCACTGAGATCGCGTGTGCTTTGTGAGCTCATCACTACAGATGTACATACGAAGGCCATTCTGTCGCGCTAGCGTACGGATTGGAACATGACCAAGTCTGGATTCAAGATCAGGCACGTGCAATTTACATTCCTCGCAAGTCTCGATCACAACACCGCACCGCGAACGTCGACATTCCCCGCACGCTTGCCAAATTACCACCACAGTGTTGTTGTCACAATCACCTGCGACCTATAGAAGGCCGCCCTCGCTCGCCCTTCCTGCCAAGTTCTAAGAAAGGTAGGTATCCTCGTCTCTTCTTCACAGTCTCTACAGCCGCCCATTCGCTACTCAACATGAAGTCACTCGCTTCCACCGCTCTCGCGGCCCTCGTCTTTGGCGCCAATGCCTGTCCTGTTCCAGCTCGCCTGGCGAAGCGCCAACAGCTATCGGAGATGAATGACTGTCAGTATAAATCCATCTGCCTCTACCGAAGCTTCACTGACAATCAGCCAAAGTCGACATCCTTAATTACGCACTCACACTCGAGCACCTCGAGGACACCTTCTACCGCCAAGGCCTCGCGAAGTTCACCCTCAACGACTTCACGCGCGCCGGCTTCGACGCAGCCTTCTACAATAACGTCAAGAGCATCGCCGAGCACGAAGCTTCGCACGTCGCCTTCCTCACAGGTGCCATCAAAGCTGCTGGAGGCAACCCGGTGCTAGAGTGCACCTACGCCTTCGGCATCACCACCGTCGCCGGCTTCGTAGCCACCGCCTCCGTCCTAGAAGGCGTAGGCCAATCCGCCTATCTCGGCGCCGCGCGGCAGATCGCGAATAAAGACTACCTCACAGCCGCCGGGTCGATCCTCACAGTCGAAGCGCGCCACTCCTCCTACCTCCGCGCCTCGCTCAGCCAGACGCCCTTCGCGCAGAGTCTCGACAACCCCTTGACGCCGGATATGGTCCACACCATGGCCTCCGGCTTCATCACCTCTTGCCCTCCCAACAACCCAACCTTCCCAATCAAAGCCTTCCCCAACCTCGCCGTCGCTACTACGGGTAGTATCACCTCGGGTCAGCTGATCAGCATCAAGACCACCAACACTGTACTGGTGGCTCACGACAGCGGCGCGCATCTTCACGCTGCGTTTATCACTGCTGGCGGACCTGTGTATGCGCAGATGACGGAGGCGGGCGATGGGATTAACTTTCAAGTCACTGTGCCGGCGGGGGTGTTGGGGCAGAGCTACTTGCTTTTCAATGATTGTAATACTACGCTTTCTGACTCGACGGTTGTGGCCGGGCCGGTGTTGATGGAGATTAGTGGGCCGAGTCCGGGGGGGTTGGCGGTGTCGAAGGAGTAGGGTAATGAATAGTATGAAGGAATTGCGCGCTAGAGCGAACGATACTCGCGCGTCTTAGTACTGTGTCTTTATTGAGATTGAGACTGGGAATCTTCGCTTCTCTCTCTCTGCAGTTTTTGACCGCACGTATGCTTCTATGTACTCGCCCGCGGATGGCAGTGTGACGTGCAACTGCCCACGAGAAACGCTTGGGTGTTGTTTTGAATTTCGAGTTGAGCTGCTCTCCGATGCAGCAATACAGCGCTCTTACTGCCACGGTCAAGTATGCAATTGCATTGCGACGGAGATCATGTCCTCTGAGGCGCTGCATGTATACACAGCAACCTCTTCCGAACGTCTACTCGCATGAGTCCACCACCCTCGCCATCGACCAATACTTTGGCATATAACCCAGTTGAGGCGGATGTACAGCACATACAACCATAGGCAGCTGAAAACGCGCAAACCCGTCCGCTCTTGCATAGCTAAGCAGCTGACCGGCAGAATAGTACTGTAGTGGGTGACCATACGGGAAGTCCTGCTGTTGTATGTTTTTCTCGTTTTGCCGAGCTCGCGCGGCGATGGTACGGCGAAAGCGAGATGGCGAAAGTCGAGAGCTGGACGTCGGTAGGGCATGAGCGACGCCACCCTTATGACGACAATCGTCGACATAAGGTCGTCCTGAGGCGGCGAAGCGGCGTAGGCGGGCGTGAAGGCAGTCATCTCGGCTCTTTTGATCGGTGCCATTCACAGCTCATATCTTACAATCCCATATGGTACAGATATCGTTTATGTCGTGATGCAGAAGTCGCCGCATTCGAAACTGCAGGCGCCAGCCAATCTCAATCTCAAATCCTCACTTCTTCCTCACATCCTCCACCCCATCGTTCCTTATCCACTTCTCCACCTCCTCCCTCTCCGTTTCCCTTCCGTCCGTCTCCGGCGGCCCAACACCCTCATACCCGCCCTTCCCAGCATAAAGCATACTCCCCTTCTCGCCACCGCCAGCCTCTAGCTCCTGACTGGTAGAGATTGGTTTATTCCCGCGGAAGCGTTTGCGCATATCTACTTGCCCGCGCTTGCAGTCCGAGTAGCCGCGTATGAGCTGGTGGCATTGCGTGGGGAGGGTTGCGTTAAGGGTGGCGTCTTTGAGGCAGGAGGCGGGGGTGTTGCGGTTTATGAGGACGCAGTCGGAGGATTGGAGGCAGGTTGCTAGGGCGGCGCCTGGAGTGTTGGAATTAGTAGAGGGCTAGAGCATCTCATTCGAGCAGCGTACGGATGTCTTTGCAGGATGCAGGCATGGTTCGGGGTGTTGTAGATGGACGGAGCGAACTAGAGGGACGCTAGACAGGTAGACTTTGACTGGGAAGGAAAGAAAGATGTGGAAACGCGCGCAACAGGGATGTCGTGAATAGATGGGCGGACTTGGATATGTGTACAAGTATGTACAATTCATGTAGTCCATCTAATGACGGCCATGCATTCACATGCCGCGCACGGACACTTTCACGAGCTTCGACCTGACCAACGAAGAACCCGTAACAATGCGCGGTGGAGACGGGACAGCCAGCTTCGTCTCCACAAGCGCACTCTGCCCGTAGTCTTCCTGCTCCTCGCCATGTCGAGCGTCTCTTCCCAGACTATGGATCGATAGCATTGGAGATCCCGTTGCGCTTCGAACTACAACGTCAACATGCCCCGAGTCCCCTTCGTTGGCCGACTCTCGCTGCGGGACTACGTCGCCCTGATCACCTCCTTCGCCCTACTAGCTCTTGAGGTCATAATCCGAACCATCACCCTCCTGCTCCCTGGACCCATCGTCCGCTGGTTCTACCGAGCTAGTCGCAATGCCTTCAACAGACTCTCCTCGCCCGCTTCGCGACATAGTCGCAACAGGAAGAAAGCCGTCTCGAGTCCCATAGCCCAGGCGAACGACTTCTTGGATCTCTGCGACTTGTATGGGTATACTGCTGAGGAGCACATTGTGCAGACTGGAGATGGGTACTTGCTTGGGGTCCACAGGCTTGGGTATAAGCGAGGGGAGGAGGATCAGAAAGTGAATGCTGGTCCGGGTAGTGTGCAGAAGAAGGTCGTCTATCTTCATCACGGCTTGATGATGAACAGCGAGGTCTGGGTATGCCTAACGGAGCGAGAGCGCTGCTTGCCCTTCATGCTGGTCGAACAAGGTTTCGACGTCTGGCTAGGCAATAACCGCGGAAACAAATACAGCAAGAAGTCACTCCATACAACCCCAGACAAGATCGCTTTCTGGAGCTTCAGCATGGATCAATTCGCCTTCCACGACATCCCAGACACCATAGACTACGTTCTCAGCACCACTAAACAGCCAAGTCTAAGCTACATCGGCTTCAGCCAAGGCACCGCTCAAGCCTTTGCAACGCTGTCCATCCACCCGATGCTGAATGAGAAAGTTGACGTCTTCGTCGCGCTTGCTCCGGCTATGGCTCCACCGGGACTGGCCGGCGGTATCGTCGCCTCTCTCGTCAAGTCGTCGCCTGAGATCCTCTACCTCGCTTTCGGACGACGTGCAATCTTTGGCTCAGCAACGATGTGGCAAGCCTTGCTGTATCCAGCGATATTCACCTGGTTTATCGACAAGAGTCTCAGCTTCTTGTTCGGCTGGCATACCAACAACATCACTGCGCATCAGAAGATGGCTGCGTATCCTCACTTGTACTCTTTCAGCAGCGTCAAGACAGTCGTGCACTGGTTCCAGATCATCCGACACGGCACATTCCAGATGTTCGACGATGAGGGCTCGAGTCCGCTGGCGGTAGGGAAGGGGAGTAAGTACTACAAAATCGCCAAGTTCCCGACGCGGAACATCAAGACGCCTATCGTGCTTGTGTACGGAGGGAGCGACAGCCTGGTTGACATTGAGCTCATGCTTCGCGAGCTACCGCGACACACAGTCGCGAAGTGCATTAAGAAGTACGAGCATCTCGATCTCCTCTGGGCACATGACGTGGACGAGCTAGTCTTCCCGCATGTACTGGAAGCGTTGCAGACGTACGCCATGCCAGCTGGAGGGCCGCAAAAGAGCTGGAAAGCCATCGACCGCGCCATTAACGACAGACAAAGTCTCGGCGCGAACGGCAGCTCAACACTCGAGGGCTCCGGCTCAGATCGCAGCCTCCGTCTCATCACACAAGACCAACGACTCCGTCAAGCCTACGACTGGGGCCTTGATAGCTCGACACCGGATGAACAGCTCGATGAGAGTGAAGGCGATGAGAAGGCAGACGAAGGGCCGGAGCGTTTCGCTCTTTCGCCCACGCCCAAAGCGCCTTCTCTACTAGCTGCTCTGCAGACCCCGGAAAGGAACCATGTACGTAACTCCTCCGCCTTGGACGCACACACCGCTGAAACTACACGCCGCAGGATCACATCGCCACGGCAACTACACCCTGAGACGCTGCTTACCATGCCTTTACGACGGTCATCGATACCCACTCGCGCCTCAAACACTCAGCAACCCACTCCACAGTCCTCAAACTCACGCCCACAGACCCCAGTGAGAACGTCACATCGAAGAATAGGCTCTCTCCCGGTCTCCTACATCCCCTCGATCGCGTCTCCGACATCACCAGTCACTGCACAAGCGAAGAGCGAGGCTACCGTGAGAGGTGCGCCGAGGCCGACAAGACCGGAGGGGTGGTGGAGCTCGACTAGTGAGTCCACTGCAGAAAGCTCTCCCACCAGGACGAAGGCTGAGGCGTTAGAGACGTCACTGTGGGAGGGTAGGGACGCGGGGTTGGTGGAGGACGGTGACGGGAGGAGAAGGAAAGGGATTGGAGACCGGAGAGGAGGTGGATGATGCCGTAGATTGGAGAGCAACTTTAGCGCATTGTACAGAGCAGTATTCCGACTGCGTCCTCGACTATATCCCCAGCTCGATCTGTGCTCGTCCGCGCCTCCAACCGCTTGTTCGCTGCCGCACATCATCAGCCTTAGCGCTAGCTTCAGGAAACGAGCGATCCTCTTCGGCGACCAAACCCTATCCTTGATCCTTGATATTGACTCGTAACGTCAGCTCCTATCACCATGAAAAGGCCACTGCATAATCGCTCACCGTAGACCATCTCGAAGATCAGGCAGGACACACTGCTGGCCCTTGCTACTGATTTGCGCCCACGCTACGTACATCTTGAGTCTCTCCACGGCTGTACAACACTACTCTTCTCGGTGCCAGGTCCTAGCTTACAACAAGACCGTGTCCTCGAACGAGCGGCACGATGCCTATCGCGTAAGCTCTGGCTGTATGGCGGTATGGCGATCTGTCGGTGGTGTGACTGCGGGCCGTAGACTCTGCGACAGAGGGTTCGCATCCCAGTACGGGCTCGCTGCCGCGGGAATGTCGGGTTTGGGTAGCTTGCTGGAGCCGCCCTACGTGGTTGTTCACTGACCCCAGACTAGTCATTGCTCGTAAGTGTTGACTTTGCGAGAGGCTGCAGTTGAAGATCTCATCGCTCAAGGCTCCGGCACCCAGCCTCGCGCGACCACGTCTTGGATGCCCGTGAACCATAGGTCTGCCATTTTCGCGTAGCCTTCTGGACTCGGATGCGCGAAGTCCACGAGATCCGCCGCGGTAATGGGACCGTGGGACATATCCACCAACGCAATCCGTCGGCCGAAGTAAGCACGCTGGGCGACGACGTCTGCAGAGCGGCTCACATTAGTCGTACCCACACCCTACAGTTCATGGAACTTACAGCTGATCCTCTCATTAATAGCATCAACGTTCCTCTGCGTCTCCAGCCCCTCAGCGAATTCCGCTGGATCGACCGGAATAATCCTCGCCACCAGTACCGCCGCCCGTGGCCAAAAGTCCGTCACAAGATCAATTAGCTTCTCCACCTCCCCTATGCCGGCAATGGGCTCCGGCTCATGCGCATAAGCCGACAAGGCCGCGTCGTTGACCCCCGCATGCAGTAGCACTAGATTCGGATCCACGCTGTCGTGCATCTCTGTCGCCGCCTGAGCGATCACGGTGGAAGTTGCCCCGCCGTGGCCTTCATGGTGCGGTTGGCTGAAGTTGCCTGATGTGTAGGAGCCTAGGAAAGTTGTGTGCGTGTGGGCGGTTGTGAGGAGGTCGTAGAGGGGTTTGCGGTAGCCGTTGCCGGAGGGGTCCTTCCAGCCGAGGGTTATGCTGTCGCCTAGGGGGAGGATTGAGAGGGCTTTGCCGTTTAGAGAGGTTGCGCGGAAGAAGGGAGGGGATGGGGAGGGAGCAGATAGGACAGTGAGCGCGAGGCTCAGGAACACTAGGAAACAGCGCATGGCATGCTGTGGCGAGGACGATGAGGATGTACAAGGAGAGGTGAAGTGAGTAGGGGAGAGGGTCGGGGACAAAGTGAAGTGCTCACGACATTGCGGGACTGCCGCTTGGGTTCGCAACGGCGTACCGCGAATGTGTGTACATACTTTTGTGGCTGACCGTTTCTCGAGATCGTCGTGCCTCGGTGTTTTTCGGTGGACGTCTAACTTGAACTCGCAGACGCTCCAGATAGCAGCAAACGCCATGTACTCACGTTAACACCGTTCTGACACATCAAAGCGATGCCTTTGCTTGCGAGTACGAACTCACTGCGTTGCTTTGGCCTTGTCATCGTGGAAAGGGGCAGTGGCGTGACTTGTGAACCATCGCCGGGAACTATCGAGAAAAGCACCCAGTAGAAGAGCCTGTCTTAGGGGGCCTGGCAGTGAGATTCAAGACCGTCTGCCATATGCGCGTCCAAGGAGAGGTTCCAATTGTGGCTTTCAAGTACGTTCTGTCAGATCGTGACCCGGAAATGGTCGAGAGGAGTTGGAGAAGTTCGGACGACTGCAGGCCGAGCCGTGCCACGCGTGCATAAGCTTTGCTATTAGCATCGCCAAGATCTGCCGCTAGCAGGGGATCCCAGTATGAGAGTCCTCCCACTGTACGTTTTCGGCATGCATCATATGGGGTACATGTATTTGATGGCAAAGCATCAGAGACTGGATAGCCTTATTGTGACCGGATAGAGCAGCCGACATACCTCTTCGGACCTGAACACAGTCTTGAGTCATCTACAGCTCTGGAGCTCCTGCATAGACCAGGCAGGCATCCGAACGACAACAGAAGCGGGCCGCTCGAGAAGTCGACACGATTGACACCGGTAGTGTATGCCACATTGCGATCCCTAAGCGCAGTCAGTGCCACCTAAGAGAGCTCCTAGATGGCATAGCACTCTCGTCGACAGCGTAGGTATTGATATACTATCGCGGCGTTGCACATATCAGCATTCTCCATCACGAGGAGTCAATGAGAGGTCCGCGTCTTCCGCCATCCACGTTGCGGAGAATTATCTCGCAGCACTATCGACCTGGCACAGCTGAGCATCGACGAGACCAACTGATGTGTCCCGTACAATGACTTCGATCGTAAGTCTCGGCCACCACGCCTCTCTGGCTCACACTCGCTACACCATCTCCCTCTCTTCCGGCTCCCAGATAATTCTCTTCCGCCTTCCGACTCTGGGCTCAACGGGATCTAGCATCGCTGACACAAGCAACTCCACATCAGGATGGACCTACTATGCCATGGAGTCAGAATGTCCCCACGCCGGTGGCCCCATGGCAGACTCGCACGTCGATCTCGAGGACTCTGGCTACGTGGCGAGCTGTCCTTGGCATGCATATGACTTTGATCTACGTACGGGCGAGTCCAGCTTTGGTGTGAAGGCATGTGTCTTCCCCGTGGTAATCATCGATGACTTGATCAGCGTGGAGGTGCCTGGATGTGGTGTGGCGCTCGTAGGCATGGAAGGCGTCAGTGAGGTTGTCGAGTTCAAGTACGATGGCACAGTCAAGGACACTGCCAAGAGAATGGACCTTGGGGACGATGCGACTATGTGCGAATGGTGTGTTCACATCCTGAACACATCAGATCCGGAGAAGAAGATCGAGCTTACCACCCAACTGTTCTCGACATTCGCCACAAGAGAGCAGACCTCCAATGCTATGGTAATAGGCGCTGGCACTGCCATACCTCCAGACGAGCCCCCTCGAGAAGGCTTACAAGCTGTGAAGCCATGGGAGATGCCTAACCCTGGCCGAGGCGGTACGCTGAAGTCTCGTATCACAATGCTGCACGCGCTGGCGAATGTAGAACAATGGGCCATTGATCTCGCTTTGGACATCTGCGTTCGCTTCGCTGCTTTCCGCGTCTCCCCACCCAAGGGCAGTGGCGACGAGCCGCAGCCACTACCGCGCAACTTCTTCTACGACTGGCTAAGGGTAGCGAAAGATGAGGCCAAACACTTCAGCCTCCTCCGTGCCCGGCTCGAAGCTATGGGATCTCACTTCGGGGCACTCCCAGTCCATCACGGGCTATGGGAGTCCGCTCGCTTAACCTCGGAAGACTTGCGAGCACGCATCAGCATCATCGCCCTCGTCCACGAAGCGCGAGGCCTTGACATCAATCCTCTCACGATAGCCAAGTTTCGCACTGCGAAAGACCTGGACAGTGTAGGTGTTCTAGAGATCATCCACCGAGATGAGGTCACGCACGTCACGACTGGGCATCGGTGGCTGAGTTGGATCTGCGAGCAAGAGGGCACGCAGCCGGTGGAGGTGTTCAGAGGGTATGTGATGAAGTACTTCCGGGGAGCTGTGAAGGGACCGTTCAACGCTGAGGCTAGGGCTGAGGCTGGTATGGATGCTTGTTACTACACTGATCTGGCTGGGGGGCCGGCGAGAGGACATGTGGTCGCGGGCGGTTGAGCTGTTCCTGCTTCCGACAATGAACACCTCGTCTTGGTCAGTAGATGACAGGACTTGCTCTCGACAAATTGTGCTACGGTAGCTTCTCACCTCCGGCGTACTTTACAGAAGCACACGATCGCTACAGGCTGT
Source organism: Rachicladosporium sp. CCFEE 5018 (assembly GCA_002077045.2). Taxonomy (NCBI): domain Eukaryota; kingdom Fungi; phylum Ascomycota; class Dothideomycetes; order Cladosporiales; family Cladosporiaceae; genus Rachicladosporium; species Rachicladosporium sp. CCFEE 5018. The sequence goes on from KZ111173.1 coordinate 181,583, forward strand.
ATAGGGGAGCAATGCGCCAACGACTTCAGACGACTACCAGCGTTCGGACTTCACAGAGTCACCATCGTCTTCAAGGAAGATGTCTTGCTGGCGGACCTATATCAACATAATCGAGACCGCTGCTTCTCCCATGGTGCAGCGCTTGATCTGAATAGCAAGCTTCTGGTCGGCGTCTGCCCTCGCCACCTCATCAGAGTAGTCAAGGAGCGGAATTTGGGCTGACAGCTGGCCGTCGTCGATGTGATACATAGAGAGCCATTGGTGCGTCGCGACATCTCTGTCGATGCTCGAGCGACAGCCACAGATCCGAAATTGCATACTGCACAAGCGACACCATGTTCCGTCACCGCAGGTCTCGAGCAATAGACAGAAGACTTAGACGGACGATCCGTTGTTGGAAGACGAACCTATAGATTTATGGGCCAATTTGCTCACTACCACGAACGAGATAGACAGTACCATCATACCTCGCGACAACACGACATTGAGTCGGAAGCACAGTGGAAGGTGCAGCTACGCCACACTTTGCATGCCCGCTAATGCACTCGTCGAGCCACGTCTTCGCAAGCCCCAAGCATCCATCGTCCTGCGCACTAGCCGCCTTTACACGGCCGAAGTAGTGGACGCGATCACTCGGCATCTCGTCTGGCAGCGCACATAGTTCGAAGTACGCAAGCGTGCGACCTCGACGCTTGTCGGTCGGCGAGTACTGGGCGGCGATTGCAAGTGGCGCCCAACTCCGCTCTGGCTCCCAATTGTCAATGTCCACGTAGACAGGCTGAGCGCTCGGAGCCTCATGACGCTCCTCATCAGTGAGCTCAGCGCCGTTGATAAGCCGCAGGACTTGGTGCATAATGGCTGCACACAGATCGCACTTGCTTGCGGAGTTTTCCAGGGCAAACAGATTGTGCTTGGACCAGCGGCGCGAGCGGAATACGCCATCGCGCTTTTCACCCGGCTTACGAACTTCTCCATAGTTCGGTGTTGCCCAGTGCTCCAGAGAGCCCTTTGGAGCATGTTCCGGTGCAATGAAAAGGCTACGGATATCGAACAATTCGCATCTTCCGCAAAGTCTGGTGTGATGTTGCAGGTCCCGTCGCCCTCACATGACGCACCAGAAATACATGGAATTCTGACCTCATTCGCTCTCCTCTTGCGGCTCGTCCTCTGCGCAGCTCACTATTCCCTCAAAGTGCCAATCTCCGTCGCTGCTCACCAAGCCCTCTCCCCACCCGATCGCCTCATCAACAAAGTCACCCATGGTGATTCCCCCTTGCCTCTCGAACGCCGGCTTCTCGCTTCTCCGCCATCGCTTGACGTGATGTAATGCTTTGCACGGTGGCTGGCAGAGGTACATGCGCCTCCATGAGGCTGTAGGCTCGAGCACGGCAGCCACCGGGCCGGAAGGTAGAGAGGGAAATGAGATGCTCAGTGACCAGGCGTAGTAGTCTATCGTTGGAGAGTGAGACTCCCGGGGATTCGAGATGGAAGGAATAGTACGTATGAGGACGTGTGAGGTCGCTGGAAGTACTCCAGGAAATGCCTTGAGTATCAGGCGGTTGTTCTCTGGCTTGCGACCAGGATGCGGCGTCAGTGTGTTTGCGAAGGGTGGTAGGAGAGGAGTGGTGTCTGCGAGGAGGAAGAGCGCTCGCTGGAGCTTCGGGCTCGAGGCGATGGTAGAGCGGAAGTGCGTATTCGTCCGCTGGGAGAGTAGCAGGTCCCTTTGTGAGAGGTTCAGAAGGATAATCTCGAGAAGCTCAGGCAGCTGGAGCACTTGGTGCATTGGCGTAGGCGCCGCCATAACGGAGCTCGCCTGTCAACAGGGTGATCTCTTAGCAATAGCGCTGCTCCGGTGCTTGCCGATGTGTTCTCTGCGACCCTTGCTCTCCCAGAACCTCGTAAGTTCCTTGTGCTACTACCATCGAATTCGCAAATGTTCTCTCGCTGTCGCTGCAACGCTAAGAGAGCACCGTCTGTCACGCTGACCAGATAGCAAGCTACGTCTCTCGACAGCAATCTGTCCAAGACTCAAGGCACAGCGACGCGCTCGATAATTGCTTGTACAATGCGCCTATCCCATAGATATCCGCTGACTTTAGGGGGCTTGAAGATTGCAACTATGGCAGTGATGAGGGATTGAACAGAAAGCAATACCTACCGCAACATTCCTTTCTCACATGGCAACAACAAAGCATCCGTTCGACTCGTGACCACCAAAGGCGTTCCTTATCGGTAACTCAAAAGCGCATGTGATCGTCTCGCGATATCCGGTAGTGCGATGCGATTGCGATCAGCAGCAACGAAGAGAGCTTGTCGGGAGAGCTACGCGTGACGTGCATGAGGTCAACGGTGGAGGGGTAGTTCCAGCGCAGCGCGCGGAGCGTGCTGCGGAAGGGCGGGTGGCCGTTGGAAAGGCTAACAACCAAGGCGACTACACGAATGGAAAATAATCAGGTTCGTACGTGGTCAAGAAACCGGGAAGCATTGCTAAGGGAGAAGCTTATCGCTACAGGATGCAGGTAGATGTCCTCTACCGTATGGTTCTTTGAAATTGATACAGCCGTCCCATCTCGTTGCTTCATGGGTCATATCCTGCCTGACTCTCTACCTTATTGCGATCCAGAGCTGCCGCTATTGCGGCAAGTTGTGGACCTGTGGTAGCTCTCGCGACAGCGGCGCCCACACGGTGGGGGACCGAACCTGCCAGCGACTCATGGGTCCCTCGGATCAGCTCAGCAGCCATGCTCTTTGCATCGACTCCGCTCCGGGAGCTCCTTCATTCTACTTCTCCTACAGTGTGGCGTCTGATCGTGACACGACTTGCGAACGCGATGCTACGTTCAAGGCGATCCGGGAGCTGACCTCGCCGTCTTGTTCCACTCGAGCCACTTTCGCTTTCCGGGCCTCGTCTCGAAATGCGGCGCGATGTTCGCGGGCTCCTGTCCACCAGCGATCATCGTACTTCTCATCTTGTTGCGGTAGGCGTCCACTAAGTAGAGATATTAGTATGGACTCCTCATTCGAAAAGCCGTAGCCGACACTTACATGACCTCTGCAAGAATAGCGTCCTTCCGTTGAACGTGCGCGCCTGACTCCAGCTCATGCGATACCCGAGCTCGTTCAACGCGACCTCCGTCTCCCTCCGACCCTTCGTCATTCTCGGAACAGGCAGCTTCGCCTCACTCCCATCCATGATCGACACAGGCACGAGGGTCGTCCCAGGCTCGGCCTCAACGCCATCATCCTCATCGTCCCACAAGCCTTTCGAAGGCGTGCCGGGAGGTGAGCGCATCTGTCGCGGAAAGTAAGAGCGAGGATACACTGCGTTAGTCCGAAGATACGCATCAGGCATATCGTCCATCTTGACCTGGTCAAGCATCACCCGCACCCGCACGCGAGTGCCACGCTGGTGATCATCGACAAGGATGAACTTCCTGCGCTTGCTCTCGGGCACATCGCCGAAGAGGTGTCGCTTCGACTCTTCATCCTCATGCTTGACAGCAGCAGTAATAGCAGGTGCGGAGTGTGTGGAAGCATGCGTGGGCATCGAGTCCATAGCGTCATGCATGGTCGGCATTTGCGCGCCGCCGGTAGCAGGCTGCTGGGGATATTGCGGGTAGAATGATTGTTGGTAGCGAGCGGGTGTTGATGGTCCCGCGTGACCACTCGCGGAGTGTGGTTGCTGAGCGTGTTGATTCGAGGATGTAGCCGTGTAGTCATTTCCGGCTAGATTAAAAAGCAAGTTAGCGGTCAATCTTGTCTGAACCGAAGTGCGACATTCGTGATCCTGGTGAGAAGCGAGATCGAGACGCGATAAAACAAGCACAGAGGTGTATGTGAAGCAACGACAAATGCAGAGAAGGCGATGCTTGTAGCGTGATAATGTACGAAGGGTATACAGGGCCATTCTCATGTGCGTGTTTCTCATTTGTAGTCCGCTTCCAGGCGACTGTGCGAGTTCCGGCTCGCAATCACATTGGGTGATGGTACATACCACTGACATCTTCACCCGTATCGCCAGCGTCTTGGTGATGATGCATAGACCCGCCAGGTCCCATATGAGGCGGTCGTGGTTGATTTTGAGGCATGGCGTGTGGTGGCATGCCGGCGCTGCCAGGAAGCTGTCCAGCAGATCCTGGCATCTGTGCCTTTCTTGTGTGAATCTTTGCCTGTCTTCGCACACGGCGACTGCGTAGACGAGGATCTTGGTTGCTGTTCCTCCAGCTGTCCACTGCGCGCTGTATGAGACCACGCTTTTCTCGCAGGTTCGGATTCAGTTGCGCGAGAGCCCAGCCTACAGCATTGCATTCGCTCTCGTAATGTAGGCGATTGCCTTTGTACTGGTCCTTCCCACAGCACGCACGTGGGTAGACACAGTTCGCCGACTTGAACTCTTGCGATAGCTCATCCACATTGACAGACTCGACATCGCACCGGATCTGATACTCCATCTTCACGCGATCGCGCGAGTACTCGAATGCGATCCATTGCACCCCACTATCATCCTGGCGCACGACCAAGGGTGTGGTAGCTGGGATCGGTCCGGGAGCTGGGCTTGGGTTCTGCCCACCAGCGGAACCCGCGGAAGCCATATGCGGTATGCCAGGACCGACGGGTGTCTGTGGTGTCCCTTGCGGAGGAGCCATGATCGACGACTGTCGTTGAAGCGATGCCTGCGATGGCTTCGCATCGATCATTGCTGGGTGTGAATGAGAGGGATGCTGCGGTTGCTGCATCGAGTGCTGCGACTGTTGATGCGAAAGTAGGGTACCGGGAGCCGATGTCATCGGTTGATGCTGTGACTGTGGCTGTGGGTATGGGGCGTATGGCGATTGTTGCGACATTTGGTACGGCTGCGGGTAGTACATGGATTGGCCGATTGGAGGAAAGCCGTAGATGGGACGCCCCTGTGCATCGTGCTGTGGCGAGTGTATAGATGCCGGTGAGTTCGACTGAGGTGTCTGATAGCTGCTGATGGGAGGATATGGTGCTCGGTTGATGGCAGCTTGGGTCGCCATCGTTTCGCCTGGCTCTGTAAATATGGTCAGCACGTCCAAAACATCCATGGACCAACAAACACTCGAGCATATGCTCGATCACTTGATGACAATATTGACAACATACCCGACGACGCGTAGGAGCCAGCAGCACTGTTGGTACTATATGGACTAGGATGAGCAGTGAAGAAAGTCGCTTCACCTGAGTGCTGGGCAGGCAATCCTGGGACAGCTCCGATGTATGGCGACTGGTTCTGATGAAGTCCTTGGCTTGATGTATGCGACAGGTGAGGTCCTTGGATTGGCGACTGCAGGGTACGCGACTGATGCGGCGAGTTGGGTCGATATTGTTGAATCAGACCTTGTTGACGAGGATGCTGTAGAGGGTAGGGTGCTGGGAGACCTTGTTGCTGGGAGTGCTGCTGATGATTCTAAGCGATCATACTATCAGTTATCATATTCAACAATTGTATTATCGTGCATGGCGTGTAGTCAAAGTTGTGCACGTTGGCGTTTGAGAGATGATGGCAAGATGCCTGCGGATCCCTGCTGAAAAAGGCGGGTATGGCTCAGAGGTACCACAAGAGTGCAGACCTTGTCAGGCCAGCGTGGGAGAGCCAAGCAGAGAAATCCAGGCGGCCGGAGGTGTCATGTCATCCAGAGGGGCTGTAGTGGGGAAAGTAGGAACCGGTCCGCAGTACAGAGTTCAGCAGCGTTTGTGACAGGAAGACGGCGGACAAGGTGAAACTCGGTGATTGCAACGGCCATGCGTACGCCCGTTTGTTTTGCTGATGTTATGCGTTGTCCACGATGCAGCATCGAGGGGCAGCTGTCAGCTGGGCGCGTAGGGTCGTGCAGCACGTTGTGCAGCCAGCAGCATGGAGATGCTCGTCTGGTGACAAGCAGGTAGCCGGGATACTGCGTTTGCGCCGGGTACCAGCATTGCGGAGAATTTGTGCCTCGACCGTGGGCTCCAGCAAGGCAACCAGGCATACACAACAGACTTCATGTAGTAGGGGAAGAGACTTACCATGCCCGCTGATAGATGCGATTGTGTGCGTCCACAAGAGACGCGTTGTCGAGTATGTCAATAACAGCAGGTGTCGGATCGGAGCTGCAGGGTGAGGGGTGGCAGTGATCCGCAGCTGCATGCAGCGTCGGTCGAGGGTGGTGCAACAAGGCGAGTTGTGAGACTTGGTCAGCGCCAACCGTTGTTGGACTCCGGGTGTCAGAAAAGGTTATGCTACCGGCCGGCGAGCAGTAGTCGCACGCACGTGAGGCGTTAGCCGCACAGAAGAGTGCAGAAAAGGCGCGGCGCGGTAGTCGAGCGCGGCGGGCCAGAGTGCAGGGCTGCGAGGGTGCCGACCAGGTCTGCGGCGATGCGCGACGAGGTTGAACAGCAGCAGACAGAGTGAGACGAGCAAGGCTGGACAAGATCAGCGCCAGGCTTGCAGCACCCTTATGACTATACAGCAGTGCTGGTGCATGCGAGGCATGAGCTAGTTCAAGATAAGCCGAGCCTTCGAATTTCGATTATTACGCAGAGGCTAGCGCACGCATCACAATCCGGACCTCGAACGCACAGGCGCGGTCCTTTCGGTGATATACCGTCCGTCACACGATGTTCGCGTCGCCTGCGGTATGCTCATCAACAATTACACTTCACTCTACGCCGGGCAGCGAGGACACTACTGTGCATACTGGCTGCATGGCTTCATGCGCGGCACACTGGGAAGTCAACGCTTCCGCCTCGGTTAGCAGGTACGACTCGACTCACATGCGTCTGAAACGTCGACGCCGTTGTCGGGCGCAAACCCTGTTTATGCCACGCGATTCAGTCGCACATTACGATTGAGTGATTTCTTGGGTGGAAATGCAGATGTGCTGTGGCGGAAGGATTGCTCCAAAGTGTCTGATCAGCAGCATATATTGCTCTACGTCAGGTAATCGCGGAGGCACGCCTTCTTGCTGCGGTCCAGACCTCCTCATGTTGATCAACAATCGATCAACACTCGACAGCTCACAAACTTGGTCACGAAAGGCGGAGTGTTTCGAACAAATTGCGTCACGCAGGTGTATGCAGCTCTCAAAGGCTGCCAGATCGATACAAGGCGTGACATGCCTGTCCACCAAGACTGGCCTTCTTCAACTGCCGGACCAGCCCTCGTGATCCATGGCGGCACAGCCCAATTCTCCGACAGCCTCGAGGATCGCCAACAGCAATAATGCGTTGCAGGTACAACATGACATCGGCGTAGCATCCGGTCGCCTCGGGAGGAGAGGAAGCCGTTGTGGTGCCCAAAAGTCAAAGATGTGATCCTTGCAATCTGCCAGCCTCGCGCAACGGCCACTAGCTGCCGCCCTGTACCCGTTGGAAACGTTCACACGTTTGAAGTTTCGTCCTTCATCATCTCGACTGTGATGCCGCATCGCTTGTGATCGTTTCTACGGCATCGTGACCGTAAGGCTGGCGTTCAGGACTGCCGCGGAGAAGACGCAGCTTCTATGACCGAGAGATGTGGTGGTGATGAATATGCAGCGTGCTATGCATCTGCCTACTGGCATGAACCATGCACGTAGTCCGCAGCCACATGAAAGTGGGCTGGCTCGCTTGCAGCAAGGCGTCGGTGGTGACATCGCTTGGTAGCCAGCGGCGTTCGACAATCCCAGACATGTGAAAATGTCTCCAATATTCATGGGTCGATCGCTCACTTCGTTCCTACTGCAGATTCTGAGCTACGCATCGCATGTCGTCGATATAGTCTCGTGCAGTCCAGCCCAGCCTCCCTGTCGAAAGTGCAGCCATTCAACGCAGGGTTTCTGCCGGTCATCACAACATCGTAGCCCGCCGCGCGGGGAAGGCACCCGAACGGCACCTTCCTGATGTCAATCAGCGCACTCTGCATGCTGCATGGTCGGACTCATCTCCTAACATTATACCGAGAGCCGGTCAATCAACACACTACGACACCGTATTCGAGAAGCTGCCTGCAATTCGTGTTCTTCAAGTAAGGTGGAAGTTCAACCGGGAATCGAGTCCAAATCATGCCCATGTCCGGCACATCGACACCCCCAGCTCACCACCATGTCAGGTACACGTGGACTCCCTGCTCCGCGTCTTCTCGCCGAGTGGCTGATCCGGCTCGCATCCTTGAAACCGGATGCGATGCCTGCCGAGCATCGTCGAGAAAACGGGTAGAGCGTTCCTGGAAAGCCGGAATTGCTCGAGGCGTGTGTATCATCGAGACCTGTCTCACGTACACACCTCGCAGTGTCACACGGCGTCTACGGGCGTGGCTGTTCAGATTGACCACTCGCGGTCAATCTTGGGCAGACTAGCTTTGTGATTGAGATCCTTTTGGCCGTTGGTAGACCAGTAGGAGTGCGTCTAAGCGTGACTACATGGAACAGATAGATCCACGTTCGAAGCTCCGATGCAATACCCTATAAGCCACAGATGGAGTGCACAGTGGGCGAGTCAGCGAGAAGAACCTTAAGCGGCAGATTTGCAGTCTGCATTTCTGGCTGCAACATCAGGGCCTCGTCGAGGTTCTAGCGGATCTGGACTCATGGTACAATCCTCCAGGCGCTTCGCTCTATCCAAAACGCCGAGGCATGTTGGCAGCCGTCCTCACATGGCTACAAGGGCGAGACCGAGTCTCTCGACGGTGAGAAGTCCACTGTGTAGGCATCATCGGCGCATCAGATAGTAGCTTGAGATATTGTACTGCTGTTTGCGAACGATGTCTCGTGCAGACTCGTTGCGCCAGAAACGTATGGGTCCGTGCGTACGCTAGCGAGCAACGTAATCTATACCACTCACCCCCCCTTCCTCACTTCTCCACCACATCCTTGAACTCCGCTGCGTCCTCGTCTCTTCCCCTCGCCTTCTCGACATCTCCAGCTGGTGCTCCCACTGAGCTGTTCCTCCTCGCACTCATACGTCTCCCAGCCTCAGCTCATCATACTGAATCAGCAACTCCCCATTCTTGCCGTAACGATGTGGCTTGTGTTTGGCGATCTTGACGACAGTAAAGATGCCCTTGAGTCCCTGCGCTTCCTGGAAGATCTCATCCATCTCCTCGAGTGATCTGTAAGCCGTCTCGGGATAGAAAAAGTAGACGGTGGGGACCATGAAAGCATTAATCACGGCGAAGATGATGTAGGTCTTGTAACCTATCGCCGCGAAGGCCACCGGCGTGACCATTACGACCATGAAGTTCCAGATCCAGTTGCCTGTCGTGGCGATCGCGTTGGCAGGCGCACGGATGGATAGCGGCGTGATCTCAGCCGGGACTAGCCATGTCATTCCCAGCCTGTTGTATCACTCAGTTAGTGTCCGCAGCTAATAGAATCGTGATCGAGAGACTGGTTGCTTACCAGCCAACAGCAAAGAATGAGTTGAACACAAATAGGAAGACAGCGGCAGCGATGCCCGACGACTTGCTCACGTGCGACGTAGTCCCAGCTAGGACAGCCATAGACAAAGCCTGTCCAGCAGCACCAAAGAGCATCAGCTTTCGGCGGCCGACCTTCTCAATTATGAAGATCGCAACCCAAGATGCAACAAAGTACTCTGTGCCATTGAGCGCAGCTAAAAGGCGACTCGTGAAGCTGCCGAGGCCGATGTTATTCTCGAAGATAGTAGCAGCTATGAAGGAGAGGGCATTGTTAGACTCTGCACGCCATACAGCGAAAATGGCGTCACTTACCGTAATATGTGATGATGTTGATGCCGGAGATTCTACCGAATATGCGTCAGCGGAGCTCGAAGCGAGCGGAAGAAAGGAACAACGGACTGCTGCATCATTTGGTTGACATAAGCCAATATCGTGCGGTGCAGGTTTCGATTCCGATTAGGAACGAAGCAATCAGAGAAGCCTCCTCTCGCCATCTCGAAAACAGTGTCTTTGATAGCGTGGAATTCATCTTGAATCGTGACATCGTCTTCGGGCAAGTTTGATAAGGCGGCCAAAACTTCGAGAGCTTCCTGCTCGCGACCCTTGAGGATCAGCCTATGCGAGAGTCAGTAAGCATTCAATGCTCGATAGCCGATCGTGCATCTCCAGATATCTGAAGCGACAATGCGAGCGCTGATCCGCAGCACCATGAGTGCGTGAGGACCTGCGAGCCACGCAAAGCGTGGTACAACGACGGCGCTTCAACCCTGTGAGATCCCTGCAAGTGCGTCGACATGTGAAGGAGCGATCAAGGAGACTTCGGATGTCGGGTGCAGTGGATGTGTCTTACCAGCGAGGGCTCTCCGGCAGTCCAGGAATCATGATGGCAACGAACAACGCAAGAAGAATTTGGAATGCCTGCGTGCCTTCGTCAGGTACCGAGGATCATCGGTTTCATTAGCTACACTCACGATAGGAAATCGCCAGGCGATGCTCGATGGCTCCAGGAAGGAGAAGCCTAGATCGATCCAATAGGACTAGTGATCTATTAGCGAGTGATAACATTCTAGAGATGCTGTGAAACCCACCAGCATCACGCCAAAGACGATTAGACTGCCTTCGATCATGACCATCTGGCCACGACGATGCGACTTTGACGTCTCGCTTTGCCAAGTGGGAACAGTACTAGTATTCATGCCTGGCTACTGTCAACGTCCCATTGAAGCCGCGTTCATCATACGGTGAAACTAACCATTGCCAAAGCCCGTAATCAATCGTGCAACAATCAACTGAGGAAGCGAGAAGGACGAAGCCTGGATTGCTGCGCCAACAACCATGATCTTGATGTTCGCATCAGCAACATGAAGGTCTCCAGAACCGTAGCAGTGCATACCAAGCTGCCAATGAAGATCGTCTTCTTCCTCCCAAGGAAGTTGCCGAGCCATATCGTCGCGACAGCACCAAAGAAGCAGCCAAGTGTGTAGCCTCCGACAGTAATGCCCTGCACATTCGATGCAGTGCCTTGCTCGGCCTTAGGTTTGCTATATACATCGATCTCTGGGAAGTAGCGGAGGAATGAGGGTAGTGTCAGGAGCCCTCCTAGTACGCCCTGGTCGTATCCAAAAAGTGCAAAATCGGTGCCGGCAATTACTGCGATAGCGATATTGAGGCGTGTGCCCGTAAGACCATAAAATTTCTTACCCATGGTTGAGGTCGACTGTCGTGTTCCGGGACAGTGAATCGGACGAACGTGAAGCCTTTACTTTCTCGAGAACATTCAACAACGAGCCAACGTCACAAGGATCGAAACAAGCAATCAATGAGACGAATAAGAGATGTAAGAGCGGACATTGTCAATACTTATGCCTACCATGAAGTCACTACCGCATCGCTTGTAGCATCGACATTCGACAGATGATGTAGTCTAACGTCCGGCTTGCCCTTCTCAGCATCGCGAAGCGCCACTGACACGGTCCCGAACACTACCCGTAAAGTGCGTAGGTGAGACTCTGCGGCTGGCGCGAGTCTTGTAGACGTAGAGTTGCGGGGTGTGGAGATCTAGCATCAACGGTTTGGAGGAGAATCGCGGTTGAATGGCTGCAGTTTGCGGTACTTCGTCGGTCCGGTGAGATGTGGATGTCAATCAAAGTGCCGCTTGTAGCGTGAAACGATCGGGCAGGTTACGCGTGTCGTCGCAATACCGTATCAAGGATCGCGGAGGTAGACTGCGGCGTTCGAAGGCAGCTCCATCCGCCGCGGCCACGATTTGGACAGGTATTGGCACTGGGGGGATGCGGGTTGCGGAGCGCGTCAGAGGCTTGGCGACGAGAGAGTGGAACTTCGAGCAAGGGACTAGACCAGTGCGAAGTAAATCTGATGCTGTGCGGCCTGCTTCATCGACAGTCAGAGTGCGTCTGCGGTATCGTGGGGGAATCTACAAGAGGAGATCGGTGCTCCATATCGATGCGAGAGAGCAACACCGTCGTTATCCTGGACTCGGCACTCTCGTTTTGTCCACAGGTTATAGACTTGTGGAGCCGCGGAGGTACTGCCGTGATATCGACAGCTTCAGGCGTACATACCGAAAGCAGCACCTCCAGACCAGCCATGGCCACTCTTCGCTTCTGGTACAAGATCCTCGATGATGCGCCTCCCAAACCACTTCCGAGGACTCTTCCATTATCGCCTTTGGACGCCAGAGATGATTTCATTCACCTCTCAGTCGCGAGCCAGATTCCTATTACGGCTGGGAAGTTCTTCAGCACCAGCAGCAATTTGTGGGTCCTGAAGATCCAGCGCGAGAAGCTCGTTGGACGTTTCGAGTTCCCTCCGCCGTACGGCGAAGCATGCCCTCATCTACATGATAGCGAGGAGGGTCTCGGCAGCAACAACGTCGTGGACGTGATTGAGATGCGGAGGGCTGCAACTGGGGAGTGGAAGGATGTTCCGGCAATGGCTGAGCTGGAAAACTGACCTCCAATCGCGTCCAAACATCCAAGTGACGCCGACTGCTTGCTCTATTACTCTACTCTCGCTGGACTGAGGTGCCCCGTTTGGCGGTCGTTGCAGCCTCGAGGACAGTCCGCCTTCATGGTGACCTACTCCCTGACAGAGTCTGCTACGGGAGCGTAGAAGCTGTCAGGTTGTGTAATATGGACGAGCAAAAGCGAGCGCAGCGCGAAACCTCGTTACCAAGGGCTGTCATCCGCATACGGCGCCGTGGGTGTTTGGCCTCTGCTTCTGGCAACAGACGTATGCGACTCGGGCACTTCCTTTATGGCTTAGCTTCCCGAAGTCGCAGTGAATCAAGCGATCACTCCCATGGCTTAATTGACACGAGCTTGACTTATTTTCCAGGTTTAGCGGGAACTCGAGGTGCATAGGTGATCTGCACTCCTCACAATCCACTACATCACGATATTACAGGGATGTGAATAGTAGGAGACATTGCTGAAGGTCCACACCTAGTTCCGTATGTGACGAAAGGGTTGTGCGATTCATTACCATTGCACATGGCAGGTCTGCGACGGTATCCTGCTTGAATCTAACGCAAGGGCCGCAGATCTCAGCTCAGCGGCCGTGCGAGCATTCCAACATCGTAGTCTTCGGTCACAAAGTGCGGACCGAGTCGCAAGTATCGTAGTCATCGCCTCCCTGTCCAGCACAATCATCCCTTCACTTCCCGCTCTTCCTCCTCTTCTTTACCTTCTCAGCATCCACCTTCAATCCATCTGACCCTGCCATGGGTGGGCGGCCGCGCTTCTTCTTGGCCGGCTCAGCGTTGGCCGCGTTTGGCTTGACCATGGTGACTTTCCTCTTGCCCATCGCCCCGGTCTTCCCCTCCACTTCCTCCGCTGCGACACCTGAGACTCTGGCCGACCGCCTCTGCGTCTTTACCTTCGGTCCGTCGGCCACAGCCAACTTCTCAAGCTTACCAGACACCGCGGATTGCGGTGCTTGGACTTCTGGATGAACGTAGGCGTCAATACCAGGCAGCATCTGCTTCAGCTCTTCAGCCGGTGTCGCTGTCGCTCCTGTCTCAGCCGCGAACACATTGGCAGCAACCAGCTCCGAAGGCAACTGCGACGTGACCTTCTTGGGACGGCTCTTGGACCCGAGCGCCGGCTTAGGTACTTGCTTCGCCGCTGGCTGTCTCTTGGACGTTATCTTGCCGGTCAATGCTCTCAGCTCGTTGGCCATGGTAGATCTGCGAGAGATCACAGGCTTTGAGTCCTTTGCCTGGCCGTTGGACTTTGGTGGCGTAGACTTCTGAGCCTGGGCGGGTAGCTTGGTGTCTGCGCTCGTGGTCTTGAGCTCGAGCTCGTGGTGACCTTCATCGCTGGTAACAATGTCGGATTGGTTGTCTCCCTCAGCGGTCTCTGCCCTCGATGACGGTGCTGCACTGTCGGTCTGCTTGGTACGCTTACTTGGCTTCTGACCGGTGGAGACAGCCAGCGTCCTCTTCTTTCCCTGCAACTTGCTGTCTCCATCACCATTCTTGACTTTCGCTACCTCTGGCACGTCTTCAAAATCTTCCGTGGCCATCTCCTCATCGCGCTCGAGTGACTCAGTACCTCGTTGCCTGGCATATGTGAATGGCACAGGTGAAGACTCTGGCGTGGCACCCTCTCTCTGCTCCTCATCCATCGCCGCACGAAGCGCCGCAGCTCCAGGTGTGCTCCGCGTGCTTCTGCCGGAGCTGTGCGGCAGGGCAGCGCGAGGAGTACGTGGCGGCTGCTCGATCTTGATTCCTGGAGCCATCGTGCTTGGTGGCGTTTGCTCGCTGAGGCCAATCTTCGTTGCAGACTCGCTTGCAGTATTCATGTGATGCGAAGCATTCAGTGAGAGAAGCGCTGAGACAGTCTCTTGCTCAGCGTCGCTGAGTTTGGCAGGAGCGATCTGAGTTGGGGCAGGGTTTCCGCCACCTACCAACTTGATGGACATTGGATCTCCAGACTCTGCCATCTGAATGTCATGCTCTGCATTGGTCGTGCGCTCCTTATTCGTGTCGAAGACGCTGGGGCTGAGCAGTCGTAAGGTCGCTGTCGCATGCGCGAATGGAACCACGTCGAGCTCGGCCTCCTGCAACCCCACTGCCGCTGCTGCTGCCGCCGCCACCCGTGCCTTCGCACTCGCCTCATCATCGACAACACCATCAAGACTGGGAGCACCTACCTTTGCGATATCCTTTGGTGAAGAGTACGCTGTCATCGCCCCTGCTTCCTCGTGCGCAAACCACGCGTCAATGTTCCGCAGGCCATAGGCCTGCGCTTCTGTTGAATCGTGCACGTCCACACTAAGTGCGACTTGTAGATCCGTATCCGTGATCGAGTGCATGTTGAATGCCATGATCGCCAGAGCTTGTGCTGTAAATGCCGTCAAGCGGTGTCTTGTGGTCAAGAAACCCTGAAGGGTGAAAGTGTGGCGTGGTGAGGGTGTGAGGTAGTGTAAACAGTGACAACATCGATGTGAGATCACGTGCGGGACGGCGAAGTTGTCGAACGTGCCTGCCTCAAGTGTGCTTCTCTCCTCGTGGTTGAGTCGCTAAAGTACGACGCTTTGCGCTGCTGACACACCTTTCAAGCAGACCACCATGGAGATGCAACAGTGCCATATACATGAAGGACTTGAGTTTTTGGGAATCAATCTACCGTCGCTCTCTGCTGCAGCACTCATGCTTCCGAGCAATGCGCCTCGTTAGGAGCCCTGGAGGATTCAAGGAGGTGTGTATTCCGTGCGCTCATGTCCAGCCATCGGATTCTATCTCCGCAAGACCGCCTTGTCGTAGTCCGCCCCAGCGCCAACGCCAATCGATCTATGTTGTGTCGTCCCCTATGTATTCGCCTTTGAAGATTTATCCAGCCTACTAGACAGGCCTCTCCGCTGTCATCAGAAAGGTATCGCATTACTGACAGCTCCCGAAGTATCCGCCGGGTACCCAAGCATCTTCTTCCCCGTTTCGGTTGCGCAGCACCCGCAGAGCAGCGAGGCTGGCCAGCATATGATCTAGGCTCCATCAGCTTCTAGTCTATTGTCTCTTGACAGATCTTTCTCATACAGCGAGCAGGACGGCAATGAGAAAGCCGAGTGTAGGTCCGACAACCTTTAGATGGCACGGATTCTGATCTGAGCGATGTAATCCGTCAGTGTCGGCATCGTCGAAGGCCTGCAGGATGAAGCCCACCTGTGCCGCACTGAATGCACACGACTGGAAGAGGGAGGCAGTCCATTGGGCCTGACTGGGTGTTCGTTCGCAGACGAGGATCTCTAGCACCTTGAGAGGATAAGATAACTATTTGATGCCCGTGAAGCTGACGTGCAAAAATGCTATCAAGAGTATTCTATTGCATCGATAGGAGATGAGGACGAAGTGGGATATACACTACCTGAGGCAGTCAATGCAGGATCAACCTTATGGACATCGAAACCAGGAAATGCGGTTGTTGCGGTGCAAAAGACCTGAGATGAACCTTCAAGTGACGTTTGGCAGTGGAGCTGACCATCTAAAATGGGTACAACTGTGGTGCACATCAGGCTAATTTCAGAACAGGCCGACTGGTTGACATTCTACATGGCACGTAAGCTTATTGCTGGAACTCGGCAGAACGAGCATGGTCCTGTCTGGAGCGTGCGTTGCCTTTCATCTTTCCCATATCTTGCTATTGGCGAAGTCTGGTCGGGCTTCGCTCCAGATTCAGCGTATGACACACGACGCCTTTGTCGACAAGGCGCCGCTCGAAAGCCGTTACATGGACCATGAGCCACGAATAGTCGATGGTGGTCTCGAAATTGCTGCATTGCGAAGCGCCACGACGGGCAAAGTACGCATGAGCCTGAAATGTGGACTGTAACTCACGTACAACTTGGAGCTCCGTACAAGTTAGGGTTGATTGTCGGCGCATGGCGTGGACGGTCCACCAGAGCTGGCGCACCATCTCCAGGAGGGTAGAGCACAATCACGCTACTGGCATGGGAATGTAAGTAGACTATCTCCTGAATACGCCAATCCACTTTTACGCACAGTCGCAGCCGCAACATCAGAAGGGTTCGTGTCAGCCGATTGCGAAGCCGATGGCGAGTGGGTCTGCTGCAGCTTGACATGCAGCGTGATTAGTGAACAATCCTCGGCAATGGGAAACCTTCTTTACGTCGCCAGCCAACTCTAGCTGGATCACAAACACATTCATTCTTGAGATTACAAAGGTGAGCACCAGCAATGCCGAGAATCACAAGGTCATCGCGTGGCTTTTGTCGTGACGTATCGCACGTACCGATTAACCGTCAGTACGGCCGCAGCATTTGTATGTCCAAGAAGTGCTGCGCTGTTATGTATAACATGTAGAGGCTTGGATCGCTCCTGAGACGAGAACTGCATAAGTGTAGTTCGACGTCTAGCGCTTTCATTACAAGTGGACATCAACAGCCATGGAGAAATCAATCTTAACCCCAGGTGACGATGCTGCGCTCCCGCAAGCCACCAAACTCAGCTCTATAGAAAGCAACGCAACCAAAGAGCTTGCAAATACCGACTTCGATGACGCGGGCAGCGATCCTGATGAGTCGCCCTCCGCAGAGAGAAATCTTCACGATCTTGAAAAGGGCGAGCACAAAGGCGAAGAGCCAAATGCTCAGCTCTCTGCCAGCGACTGGAGCAGTCCAGATGACCGCGAGAATCCGCAAAACTGGTCTACAGGGAAAAAGGGTGGGCAATGATGTCCTACTACCCCCCAAGAAACTTACTGACTTCAACATCTTAGCATACCACACGTTCTCAACGGCATTCTTAGGGTTCGCAGTCACATGCGGTTCATCGCTGATCACCCCAGCGACACCAGAGATTGCACGCGAGTTTGGTGTCTCCCGAACTGCTGCTATACTCACCCTCTCCCTCTACACGCTCGGACTGGCACTTGGTCCGATCCTCGCAGCACCCATATCAGAGACTGCAGGAAGATTGGTCGTTTACAAGATCACAGCCCCTTCCTTCATGTTGTTGATCCTGGGCGCAGGGTTCAGTAAATCGTTCGGTAGCTTACTAGTCTGCCGACTCCTCGCAGGCACACTCGGTGGACCCGTTCTAGCAGTGGGTGCTGGCACAAACGCCGACATGTACTCCGCTCGCGATCGAGCTGTGGCTTCGGCATTCTTCATAATGATGCCGTTCCTTGGACCGTCACTCGGACCAGTCATAGGTGGCTTCGCCGCACAGTACAAGGGCTGGCGCTGGACGCAGTGGTGCACGATCTTCATCGGCGTGGCTGCAACAATACCCGTCTTCTTCATGTCCGAGACCTACCGGAAGGTCTTGCTGAGGCGCCGTGCGAAGCGGCTTGACCTGCCACCGCCACCAATGCCGCCGATGACGAAGCTGGGCATGATAAAAGTCTTGCTGACCATCACACTACTTCGACCTCTTCACATGCTGGTGACTGAGCCCATCGTGGCATTCTTCAGCATATACAATGCTTTCACCTTTTCCGTCCTGTTCGCCTTCTTCGCCGCCTACCCCTTCACCTTTGAAAGTGTCTATGGTTTCAACACATGGCAGTACGGATTGACCTTCCTTGGGATTGGACTCGGAGTGATTTGTGCTGTTGTGACAGCGATCCTCGTCGATAAGACGTACTACGCCAAGCATCACCGCATAGCTCTCAGTGAAGGTCGGGTCAACGTGGCGCCAGAGTATCGCTTGTTGGCTGGTCAATTGGGGAGCTTAGGAATACCAATAGGGTGAGTTCCGTGGTCACCACCTCTGTGCTCCTGATGGCTGTTGACATCCTTCTAGCTTGTTCTGGTTTGCTTGGTCCGCTCGAGCAGATGTGCACTGGATCTCGCCGGTACTCGCGGGCATTCCCTTGTAAGTCAACCTCTTTGCCACTCTGCTTGTAGTCTGCTAATTGCGTCTAGTGCGTGGGGCAACCTCTGCATCTTCATCTCGGCAGCAACTTACCTCATCGATATCTACGGACCACTCAACGGCGCATCTGCGCTTGCAGCGAACGGAGTGGCTCGGTACAGCATGGGCGCTGTGTTCCCACTGTTCACCTTCCAGATGTACTCACGCTTGGGCGTGGCTTGGGCGACGAGCTTGTTGGCCTTCATTAGTGTTGCAATGCTGCCGATTCCGTGGATCTTCTTCAAGTACGGGCCCAAGATAAGAGCGAAGAGCAAGTACGATGTGGTGAAGTTTTAGGGATATGGCGGCCGAGCAGGAGAAGGCACGGTGGAAGTCGGCCGTACCTACCCCGTAGCTCACATTGCGTTCAGCCTTAGGTAACTTCACGTTACAGCATACACGAAAATACCCGCATTTATGATTCGACCCTTCCATGATCTTCGCAAGGTCCATATGTCAACTGACTAAGATCCCGAGACTTGTTCTGTGGGAGCCGGGTTGACAGTCACTTACAGAAAGAACACTGTTCTCCCACGAGCTCACGGAACGCCACGTAATTCACATGCGCTACGCAATCAGTCTACTTAAGGGACTGTCTAGCACACTACGAAAGTGCAAGTCTGAACGCTGTGCTGACTAGAAAGACAGCTAGGCAGACTTCCGTCGGCGGACCGATTCTATATCTCATCGTCGGTCTTACAGCAGGACCAGCCTCCCACCAGACTCTACAGCGTCATAGGAGACTTTCAGGCATCTGAGAGAGTGGAGGCGATACACCATGAAGATCTTGGTGCTTCGCGGTACAGCCCACACTACGGACCAGCTTCGCAGAGTGCAACTTACGTTCTTGCAGGATACACCCAGACCGGTGAGAGTCTCCGCCGCAACATCGGAGGTGTACTCTGCAGAATCGAGGAAGCTGTTCCGAACGCTACATTCAGCTTTCCCACAGCGCACATACGGCTTCAAGCGCGTCAACACGATGTCACTTCCTCAGCCTTGGATCTACGAGGCTGGTTCGAGGCATCTCAGGCTTCGAATCCCCCAGATGGTCTGATGACGAGTGTGGAGGACCTAGCACTTGTTCTCGAGTACGAAGGACCTTTGCTGGCATTATTGCACTCTCGCTAGGGACTATACTAGCGGCCATGCTAGCCTCCCTTCTACATGGCGGGACGATCATCGAGACGCACGAAGAGGCTATTAGGAATGTAGTGGAGGCTATGCCCTACCCAGAGTGCTTCGCAGCGCTGCGACATGCCCCACTCAGGTTCCTGATTCTGTGTGCGGCGCGGGCGGCGACTGAGAGCTAATACGAGTGGTTGTTCCAAGAAGATCTCGGCGTGAGAATGTGTTACGTTGTAGGTGACTTGGACTCTGTAGTCAGTTATGAGGATTGGGGCGCAGTCCCCAAGAGACTGATTGCCCGCGGAGAGCCAGTGATGATTGTGCATCCTGATGGACACCATTGACCGACAGACCGACCCAGCCAGGTTGCGATTGCCCAATTTATCATGGCTGCAAGATGGGAGCATAGTGCGACATACGCTGCCTGATCGGAAGCAAGCCAGTTCGACGGGCCATGTTGAACCTCTGCTATTGTCAGAGACTGAAAGGATCGATGACGATGACCACTTACTTCGCCACGTAGTCTCTCAGTCTTTCAGAGGCGCCATGCGAGCGCAATAGGACTCGTGACGCTCTCGGATGTAGCGTGAGGATCTCCAAACTTTCGGTCAAGGGAGCAAGGCTTGTGATTGAACGTGCAAAGAGGGCAGCAGGATCAGAGACCGTAGCTTCATTGCAGTGCTACTCACGTGAACGCCGAGGGACCCTTGGATGTCAGTCTCGATCACTACCGAACTGATGACATTCCGATCCCGACTTCCTGGTAGAATGCTGTCTGTCAGTCACCAGATCACGCAGCTACCCCCCCCAACACTTCCAACCAGTATGGGAATTCCTCCCGAGGTTCCGCTCGCACGGAGTGCAGCAAGTCACCTGCATTTACTCGTTCTGAATAGCTCCATTGACAGACGCCTCCATACAACGACGGGCGTGTCACATTCCTGCCGTTGAGCTGCGTGTACGCCTCACTGCTAGAAGCTGTTGATGTCACGAGAGAGATGAAATGACCCCCTCATCACTCACACCTCATGCGTCCGGCAGGATCTGGATAGAGAAGACAGGTCCGAGGTCGTGCAGAATATAGTGCAACAAGAGGAGGAACGATACGACTGGCGGCGCGGTGCCGATACAACGGACCGGGAATCCAGCGCAGTGGTTTGGCACGACGGCCGGAGATGCGCGGGCAGCGCAGCAGCAGTGCATGACTAGTTCAGTTGCCTGGTCGCTGGGACGCATACTGTTGTGTAACGAAGTCCAGGCTCGAGTGGCTGCAATCTCGCGGTGGTGGAGAAGTCGTCAAAGTGAAGGGGACCTGTGTCCCGACCTGGGAGTCTCTGTTCGCACAAGTCTGCGCTGTGTGGCAGACTTGATTGACAGGTGCAGATCAGCTAGGCACAAGGTGCGTTAAGGCTGATATCATAGAGCGCCATGCAGGGTAGGGTCGTCGGTCGGCGCATTGTCGGGACGCTCATGCATGAAGGTGATGGGCGCCTTTCTCGGGAGCGAATGGGCATCGCATTTCACGGTGAGCTGTCAAAACCACGCAGTTCGACGTATCCCGGCCATGGTGACACGGCAGATCGGAGCGGACGAGCATCGCTGGTAGGTGCTCCCAGGCTGTCGGGTCCATCGCGTGCTGCATGTCTTGTGTCACCCACCGGATGTGAGGCATTTCAAGCGACCAAAGATCCTCCGCGCGATTCTTGGTGGGGCGATTGCGCGTAGAGCGGTGTAAATTGCGTGAAGTGGGTAGAGGCGCCACATCAGGCTGCGCAACGCTCATAGGAGCCAAGGACCAAGCGCACCTGGAAGTGCCGTTGCTGTTGACAGCCAAATCACGCGCCAGCAAGCGTCACTGACAGGTCGGTAGATTGGGTGACGTTGGTCGTCGGCTCTACCGGAAACGTCAAGCACAATGAGACTGTGGCGCCAAGCGCCCTGAGACCCAAGCACGCCGCCTGTCGTCACCCATAAGGGTAAGCGCGTGTTTCGCATACGAATTATTGATCTACATGTGGCGCTTGCGTTTCGTGCATCGCGGCGCCGCACGGACGGCACTTCTGATCTGCAAGTGGATCGATCATCAATGTGACCCAGCGTCTCTGGTATCAGTACACAGGACGATGTGACGGCAACGGGTGCAAGACCTGAGGTCTAAACTTACACTACAGTGACTGATAACGCCGACAGCATGGGAACCTGGTCAGTGGAGTGCACCCATGAAGTCACAACCCCTCGATACAGGAGCGTTAAGCGGTGCAAAGATTTGGTTCTCCTACACTTGCAACAGTGGTCGCGGTACATCATGGCTCGTGATCACTTGCGCGGACGCCATGCAGTTTTTCTACACTCCGTGAGGAATCGCATCCATTTTGACCCACGTCCAGATGACGAGGCCCTTTGCCATCGGCAATACCAAGCTTCGGATCTTTGCGCAGCGCCGGTAGCCGGGTTCACCTGCGTGCGGGACGCAGGCCGGCACGATGTCAGGGCAAGGTTCCTGAACCTAATCCGGAGACTAACGAAATCAACTGGAACGTTGCCTGTGGCGTCAACAGCACTCGGTATGCAATGTCTTGTTCTATCGTCGCGCGAGGCAGCCGCAACAGCAAGAAGCGGTTGTTCAGAGCGGTTACTCCTGGGATTACGCGCGACCAGATGTTGCAGACATACAGGTAGATCATCATCAGCCTCGTCAAGGGAAGACTCGAGGGTTTCGAGTCGTGCGGGTTACCCTTGTGACAATGTCACAGCGGCTGGTGCCTCGATGCATCGCTCGTGGCACGCGGGACAATGCTGGGGTTGCGTTCCCTTTACCGCGCCTACAGTGCTCGTGACGATCGGTGTTCAGTCCGGCATTTGCAGAGATGAGCTTGCTCGAGCAGCGTTGAGGTGATGCAACAAGAAATCTCGGTTCGGGAAATGATCATGAATATTATTGTGCTGACGGGATTCCACGTACACGAGGCTAGCACGTTCAGCGGGGACTCGGGAGCTCATACCCATCGACATCTCGATCGCCCGGATGTGAACCAGTCCAAACTGCAAGACCCGGAAATGGCATAGTGCCTCCTGGTTATGCGAAAGTTTTCGGTAAGAGCCTGAGGGATGCATGTAGAAACATGGTGAGCCGTTAGCTAGGACGTAAGACACCCCGGCGGCATGCAACGCTGCGCGCCACATGCACAGCCTGGCAAGCAATCTCCAGCATAGTCCCATGTAAAGCGCGGCCCGCTGGATCTAGCACAAATCGCATCGCGCCGGAGCGCTCATCTGTATCCCCCCAATCTTTCCGCGGCACTGTTGGTCCCCTGCTCACGCTGACCCCATGTCGATCATCGTACACAGAGTTTGTGCTCCTTTCTATTACGTTCACTGTGCAGTACGAAGCTGCCGCGGTACTACAAATTCGAGCACAGGAGTTTGCACGCTCTTCCTGCGACGACAGCTCACCTGCATGAGCTCGGCATTGCCTACGAATCATGCCGCAGTCGTCCCACTCGCCGTTCTCGTTTCAACTGTCGCGTCCAGGCTGAACAGACTCCACCCCAAAAACGCCATTTTCTCATAGCGCACGATCAGTCAGCGGCGTTCCTTTGCACCGCAACGACTTCGGAAGGTTAACAGCTGTGGCTACGTCTTTTCGATCCCGACATGCGCTTTCGAGGACCCTCAACGATACGTCGATCTCTGTCCTTGCTCTCTCCACCCTTGATTGTCAGCGTCTGGACATCTGATCCTGTCCTACATCGACCGCTGTTCTCGGGTCGGGGTCAACTCCTTCTGGCTTTTTGACAGCCCGTCCACCTGCCCTTAACCTGACCGCTGTTTCAATTTCTGAAGCTGTCCGATCGATATTTCGTGTCCCTTGCTCCCTGGACTACCGAGGATCACTCACCTCTATCACCATGGCAGATCTTGGGAAGTGCAACGGCTACCAGAACCTACATAGCCTCTACTCTCATAGGCGCAATGACAGTCGCGCGTCCACCCCGTGCATGCCGACGCCAGAAACGTCGCAAAGCAGCGACACCTCCATGGACGAACACTTCGCCAGACCACTGGCGAGTAGAGGAGCATCTATTCGTGCTTTGCTCTCCGATGAAGCCTGCGAGCCTACTGTCGCTTGCAACCGCAGCGACGACAACCTCTCTGCGCGCATGATCACTCGACCCAAGGGGAGCGCACGCTATGCCCCCTGTTCACCGCCGTATCGATCTGGCAGTGAGCTGCGACCGTCACTGCCGCCTCTGAAGACAGTCAGTTACTATGCATCGGAATCTCCCCCGACGACGAGTTTGTCTGACCTTGTATAGATCTTGGCAGTGCCATTGTCCTCGCCTCCGACGACGCCACGGCTGTACGACGCGGCCTTTCCGCTCGCCGCTCGCGAGCCGTCGTATGTCGCAACTACGTTCAAACCACCCGCTTTCTACCCGAACAAGAAGCCCAGGACGACGCTGAGTCCCCGTCATTCACCAAGCTTCGCTCCTGAGGGCATGAGTATCTCCTCAGACAGGTCAGCGACCGCACGAGTGGACTATTCTGCTCGCTTCTCGCGTCCTAGCATGACAATGGACACCGAGTACTTCAAATCCCCTGATGTGTGGCCCGAGGGCGTTCAACCTTCTGCACGGGCGCGTCTCGACGAGTGGACCACTCGCTACGAGGCTCGCCAGGGGGAAGTTTTGTATCACGATCGACCTGGATCACCTCGGTCGCGACGGCAATCGACTATAAGTGACCTGAGACGCACTTCGGTCGACGTGCGATCGCCTGGCCAGGTTCATGGTCGCGAGCGAGTAGACGATCGCTCATTTCACAACGGACACGAAGCTGGATAGCTCCCACAAAACCGTCTTCGTGCGACACCGTACTTTCCAGGCCAGGATCGAGAACGCTACACCGCAGAATGCACTCAGAATCTGCCCACAAGATCAGTGCTGCCCGGTAGGGAACACGATTCGCATATGGGATTGACAGGCAGAGCTGCAGATATCGTTGCTCCTGATCGACGAGCTGCCTTCTTCATGCCCAGTCACTATGAATACCAGCAGGGCAAGACAAGGAAACGGAGTAACCTACCGAAGCAGTCAACAGAGATCATGAAATATTGGTTCGATCAGGTTCGTTCCGCAGCAGGGAAGAGTACGTTATACGCGGTCGCTGATCAAATTGCAGAACATAGCGAACCCCTATCGTAGCGAAGAGCAGAAGCAGGTCTTTGCCAACGTGTGTATATCGTGCCCATCTTCTACTAGAGTCTCATTGACAATGAATTGCAGGCGACTGGCATAAGCATGACGCAAGTGAGCAACTGGTTCATCAACCATCGACGACGGTGTCCCGAGCTGCGCGACAAGCGAGACCGAAGTCGCGTAGGAGGAGGCGACCTAAGCGACTGAAGGGAAGAACGATTGTTTGGAACACCTCACCGCACAATAGCACGGCATTACACGGCAAAGACACGTCAATCAGCATGTCGATAATGATGTTTTACGCAAGTACTAATAATTTGCGCGAATGCGCATTTCGCTTCCTGACTTCACGAGCCATAGACTCAGTTCGTTGACTATGTTCGCAATCATCATTGTGACTTTTCACAAGAGCACGCGTTGCGCGAGGTGCCTATGGCGGTCGTCACGAATGCTATATATGAAGCAGGGTCATCATGAAGGAGCTTTCTGGGACCATAAGTACACAGGCTACACTGTTGGAATTTCTGCAAGCATGGTCGAATACATAATTCAGCGCCTGCTACACCTCGGTGGAGACGAGTACGAATACTGCACAAGACTCTTCACGCGCTCTGGCTCTCTTCCAATTCAATTGTTGCTGTAGAATACCAAAGCTGCCAACGGTCATAGCGCTCGCAGACTAGCAGCAAGGGTATATCCTGACTGGAGCGGCCCCCAGCTGTCCCAAACGGGCAGCAACTCGCGCAGTACTAGACCCGGCGGTGAAGGAGGCTTGATGCAGGAACTCGCCAACCTGCATGCTCGTTCCAGCACTGCCAATGCAGCTCTCTCAACAACACACAGTCAGGGGCGGATGTGTCAAAATCCGCTAGCGCCGCCGCACCAACACATCGCAAGACCCGTATCGGGCTACCTGGTTGCAACAATCGAGCAGTGGCTGAACTACATACGAAACATCAGACCGAGCTTCACGCCGCGTTGCCGCATACACTGATCAGTGAGAATCGGGAGGGACTGCCATCTGAAGCCATACGAAGATATCGCAGAACGAAATTGCAGATCATGCAATGGCTTTCTCCTAGTAGGTTTATTACACGGCTTGCGATCCCCAGAAGAATCGGGAGGCGCTTCACTCCCATATTCTCGCTCTGTGGCGTCTGGCGTCTGTCATAGCGCTGCCGCGGGAGCCGTGGCTGGCGTCGAGCGTGTGCCGACGCTTTCGCAGATCAAACTATAGGCGAGAGGCGACCACCGCGGCAACACGCTGACGAGACTTCGTGGGATCTTTTCCTCGACATAGGGAGCGTATTGTCAGATCAATTACCCGCGTGACCCTGTCAGCTTAGCATGGATTGTAGATGCCGGATTGATTGAGACAATGCCAGCAGCCCAGCCGCCCACGCGGCGTACAAGCAATTCACGTGCCCTGCGTATTGTATATACGGTTTCGATCTCTCGCCTGTCGTGAGGTTTAGTGAAAATAAAGTTGTTGCCCGGCATCCGGGCAGGAGCCAGCCTCGGCGCGGGCGAACGCGGGCAAATGCGGGCACGAGCGGGTCGCTTGTTTTTGCACGTCGACGGAGAAATATGGAGAAACTTTAGCTGACAAGCCGTTGCGCCGTTGCAACTCTCGTGGAGGTCCCATTGCCGAGCGCTCTCGAGTCCATGCGTGTCACGTGGAGATGATTATCGATATTTCATTCGACCGACAGACTTTGGAGCATTGCGTCGTATTCGGGCGATGTTCGGAGGGGGTCCATGGCTTCGATGATCATATGCGTCGATAGGGTCGATTAGCGAGATTTCAAGAGTCCGCGACCGACAGTAGCGGCAGCGTCTTGCAAGAAAGTGATGGCGTTGCTCCAGACAACATTAGTTACTTGGTCAATAAGGCACGACTATCACAGTAGGTAGGGTTATATTCGCAACCTCCTACTAAATCTCGACGAACTGCCGATTGAAGCGGGGTAGACAGTATGGCGAAGACCACCGCGACATTCCCCACCGGGCGATCATGGAGATGATGAAGTCCTCAGTATGAGACCAACTACTATCGAATATCCTCCTCACAAGAGAGTAGTGATTTGCCTGCCCGCCCAGCATGACATCCTCCGGCTTGGAGACTCACATCCACACTTCCTCCGTGAAAGGCCTTTCCAGCGTCACGACACTCATCGTAGGTGCAAATGCAGCAGTGATAATCGATCCTCCCTTCCTAGTACCAGACGCCGAATCGGTTGTGCGATGGGTGAAGGAGAAGACGTCGAAGCCCGTGAAAGCGCTGTTCGTGACGCATCATCATCCAGTAAGTCGAAGAATAGATGTCCGCGAGCTGCTACAGCAGGATGATTAATCGGACAAAGGATCATTTCTTCAGTGCCAACCCGATCCTTGACGCCTTTCCCGGCTCCAAACTATTCGCTGCACCTTACGGTACATTCCTGACTTTCTCCGACCCCTTTGTCGTGTACCAACCCATGGCTGGTGACATGTATTCTCATACTCCTCCCAGTCCTCGCAGGTATCAACCGCGAATACGACGAGAAAGTAAAGTTCTGGCCCACAGTCTTCGGCCGCGAGAACATCCCCGAAGTCCCCACGAAACCCACAGCCTTCGAGCACAGTCTCTTTGTCCTCGAAGGGAATGAGTCCTCACCTGTGATCCTGCTTGGACCACTGCAAGGAGATAGCGTCGATCATACGCTGTTCTGGCTGCCGAGCGAGAAAACGATTGTCTGTGGGGATGCAGTATATGCGAGGAGTACTCACGTTTGGTAAGCAGCTTGCGAGTCTGAGTCAACATGAGTCTAGTAGACTGACATTGGCTGCAGGGTCGAGGAGATCGAGACGAAAGCTATTCTCGAGGCCTGGTACAAAACGCTCGACTTGATCGAAGCGCTAAAGCCGGAGAAAGTCATCGCTGGACATCTCGAGAGCGGTTGGGAACTCGATGCCGAAGCCGACTTGGCGCACAACCGGAAGTATCTCGATCTGTTCGCTGAGAAGATCACGTATGCGAAGAAGAAGCCGCAGGTCGACGAGTTGTTCCAGACGTTCAAAGCTGCGTTCCCAGAAGCCGATCAGAATCTGGACTTCTTCCTAGGCCATTTGAGCAATCAGTTCGGTGAGGGTGGAAAGGTGAAGTCATTTCCTGATATGTCCTTTTGATACGCAAACTGACTCGTACTGCCAGGTCTGGGAAGAGAATCGCCATCACAACGTGGGTGCGAGGACCAAGGAGCAGCTAGAAGCATACTACTTCCGTGTCTAAGAAGCACTTTCGATCAGATAAATCGCCGCGTCCGCGTCCAAGTTTGCCCGCCACGCTTTGAAGCACTCATCGCCGCTCATCTCGATACCGCCTGTCCTCCCGCGGTCGTCGCTCCTCACCATACCGCCTTTCGTCGTACCGCCTATCATCATACCTTCTCCGATCATCATCGTACCGTCTCCCGTGCCTATCGCGATGACCATCCCTGTCCCGCTCGCGGTCCCTCGGCCTCTGCCTGTCCCTGTCTCGCTCTCGTACTCTGTCAAGCTCCCGCCTCTCGTCGATCGCTCTGCGCTTCTCGGGCTCTTCGCGCTTTACTTCGGTGCGCCGATCGCGTGATGAAGGCGGACCAGTCGATGGTGCTGGGCGCTCACTGCGAGGGATAGGCACTTCGATCTCTTCTTCGTACTCTTCCCACTCTTCCTTGAAGTGCGACTCGACTTGATCACGCTCGTTCTTTGCGAGCTGAGGGTTGAGCATAAAGCGAAGGGTACCGGTGCCGACAACCGGTGCATACTCCGGAGCAGAAGCAGGAATCTGTAGTGACTGCTGAGTCGACCCGGGCTGGGGTGGCGAGACAGGTGTAGGATGACCGTTTTGAACCTGTGAAGTGGGTGCTTGTGGCGTCGGCGCCATGCAATACCGTGGAATCGACTTGTCGTTGCATTCCTTATTCAGTGCTAGACGGATTCGAAGGAAATCATCCAGGCTGTAGCGCGCGCCGAGGATTGATGAAGTTGTGTGCTGTATGTACAGGTCCAGAGAGTCGAGTTCCGTCTCCATGATCTCCGCGCGGGATGTCTGCCATGCTGGCATACTCACCTGCTGCAGTCTTTGGAGCACAGCTTCTTCAGCTGACAAACGTGCTGCAAGTTCGAGGGTGGCGAATGCCAGTGTAGAAGCAGTATGCTTCAGTGGAGCGAAGGTGCGATAGATGTCAGTCCAAGCCAGGTCATGCACCTTCTTCACATCCTCCCCCTTGCCAAGACTCCTGGCGATCTTTGAGAGCACCTGGTGTGGCGCACGACTCCGAAAGTCGAAGCTTCCAGCTTCCAGCACAAGTCGCTCCAGTCCGATCACGATACGACTCGGTTGCTCGAATATCGGATCGTCTGCTGGCAACTGCTCATGCGCAGCTGAGAGCTTGAGGTTATAGCTCGCTGCCAGCACTTCACGACTCTTCTTGAGCGTGTCCTCCATCTTACAGGCCGTGAGCAGACTTGCAGCTGCTGCATCACTCCATAAGTAGCCATCGCCAGTGGTAGTCCCGGGAGGGTGTGCCAGACGGAACTTGTGATAATACGTGCAAGCGGTGGTGTAGGTCCGGACAGGCAAGTGCAAGGCGCGACGGACGACATCGATCCACTGCACGCCTTGGAGGCGCAGCGAGTCTTCCTTTGCCTCAGCCAGAGATCGTTCCTGAGCATCGCCTGTGGTTTGCGCCAATTGCTGCTCCACACCAGCTTGACTGACATACTGCGCCGATACTCTGATTGTACTGGGATGTGGACCGACTGGCGGCTTCGGCTCGCCGTTGCTCATCCTCTTTTGCGATACCATGATCACTCGATGGACCCACGTAGTGAGGTGATGGTGAAGTAGCGGACGGAGGGATCGTGTCCAGGTTGACGGGTCAAACGCGCGCCTGAGGCACCAAGGCGAAAAAGGCCGGCCCGAAGCTTAATCCGACGCCCTTGGACTTGACCGCACCATCTCCATCACGGCCTCGGACTCTTCACCTTCCATAACGCTGATGACATCGACTGCACGCGCGCCCTTGGCGAGGGCGCTATGTCACCGTCAAAGTCTACGTCAAACGTGTGTGGCAGTGCGCTACCTGTACCCGTCCAGGCCTCAAGGCGTTTTCGCCTCATTGCCTTTACTAAGACATTCAGCTACCGAAGCCGGCCACGCTTCCTACAAGCACGCCTCGCCCATGCGCTGTGCTTTTGACGATATCGCAGTCGCAGTCGCGGTTTCGGACATCTAGGCAAATTTGGTTCGCCCTGTGAGGCCGGCCTTGCCCCTCGGCGATTTACAGTATCTGATGCTACGCCGGCCCGCATCACAAAGCCACCTGAACATGCCTCGTTGACTAGCCTGAATCGCGTAGGACATTTTGATGATACGCTCTGGGTCCCGCTTGAACATGGATGCTCCCTGCACAGCGGAAGTGAGATATCGCTCGAAAGATGGCTCACCATGGCGTCTGTCTCCACGTGAGGCATGCCGAGGGCGCAAACTCCGTAACGGCAGGCCTCGAGCACGCGAGCTTACGCGCGCCGTTCTCGCTGCGGTATCAAAATGGGTCTGCACTGCCCGTCTCGCTGATCGCAAGCGTAGATCCACGAACAGTACACGTCCGTCCTGAAGATCGATCTCGCCAGATCTTGCACGACCATGATCAGAGCGGACTCCCGCAACATATCTACGATGCAGCAGGGTCGGTTGCAAGTCAGCGAACGAGTTTGCATTTCCCCGGACTGGGCCTTGCTGATGCTCCGTCGTCGTTACACCACCGGGCCCCGCATGCATGTAGAATGCCATGTGCAGCACGTGGGCGCCACGCCCTTTTCTTAAATCGTCACATCGGAAGTCGAACGTCGGTGCAGCCACTCTACGTGACGTAGGCGGATCACTCCGCCTTACTGATTGTCACACTCAAACCCGGCGACTCCGAATGTGTTTCGTCCACAGATCCAGTCAGTTCGAATGAGATCATGACTCCCTCCACGACGTAGTCCCACAAAGTAGGGCTCTCGCCGACACTGCTCGGTGCCACCTCAGGCCTACCAGGCATGCCTCGATACCTGCATGCGGTAACATCGGTCACAAGTCTTTTGCTGCTCCACACGATCAGGTACCCTGGCGCAAATCATCACCACTGCTGGTCGATCTTACTCCCTGTCGCAAGCACTAAGTGTAGGGCGACTGATTGTGAGTTCGTGGCCGGCTTGCGACAGGATGAGGATGCCCGAAGTTTGACACTGATGCTATACTGGTGACCATCTGACGGTAGGCACAGCATTGCCCCCGTAGGGCTTTAATCACGCAAAGAGGCAAGCTCTGATGCCTTTCGTATTATTGTCTGGTACAAGCCCTTAAAGAGATCGTCGTTCTCAGACATGCATCCCTTGAGCACATCGGTTTCTCTTCTATCTTCAACCTATCACCGGCTCTCAGCAAGGTTACACCATGCCATCTGCGTACATTACTATCGAAATGCTGAGAGCGATGGCGTCTCGTCTCAAGGATCTCGAAGACGACTGCGCAGATATCGACAACCGGACTGACCCGCGCGTTGCCGCGATCCGCCGCACTAGATATCAGCAAGCCCTTGATCAGTTCCGAGAAGCCCGGAGCCAGTACAATGCGCAGATCGCAGCTCAGCAAGCCCCCTCTATGAGGGGCTGGTGGTAAGGGCTATCCTTCTCGCAACATCCTAAGCCATTGATGTGCATCTTGACTGATACCCCATCACAGGGTCTGCTGCGGCTGCGGCGGAACCAACGGCCCCACTCTCACGCCTGAACGTTGCTCCGTTTGTGGGCATTTTAGGGACGCCCGCTGCCATACTTACTAGCACGCATGGTCATGTTTGGGCTAGCATGATTGGGGGGCAGTTAATGGCGTTTCGGAGGTGAGTACGCGGTGCTTGTTGGCAACTTATCGGGTTGCGGGAGGGTGGTATGGGGCTCGGATTCTGGATGGTGCGTGGCGCTGATGGGATACTAAGACATGGGAAGCCGCTAGGCAGGGGAAGGTATGGGCATGATGAATGAGAGGAGGGTGCTTTTGGACAGGTACGGCGTTGTTGGGTCGGGAGAGGACATTCGCTTGGATCGACATGAGCATGGCGTTGCGGTTACTTGGGTGCGGATGTTTGAAACGATACCCCCCTGTCGCTATACTTGTATCTATGTTTGGCATTACGACCGCGACTATGCAGTACTTCCCAAACCCGTCCATAGCTTCAGCCCGTAGACTGGATGCAAGGCTACTTGCTAACCGCGTGCATTGCTTACGAAAACGCCAGAACTCCCTCGCTAAAATCGTCCAAGTTCGCCCATTCACACCTCCCCAGCCCTCTCCTCAGCTCTACTCCTCTTCCTTCGCCTCCGCTCCTCCTTCTCCAACACCCACCCATCAGGCCGTTCCCCATTCTGCCACCCGTAGTCCAGCTTCCTCTTCCTCCTCTTCTCCCTCTGTCTCTCTCCCCTCTTACCTCCTCGCCCCTGCTCGCCACCTCTGCCTTCCTTCCCTCCACCTCCTTGCACCAGCCCAGCCTCCTCCAAAAGCTGCTCGAATTCCCAGCCGAGTCCATAATCACTCACGCCGTTATCGTGACGACAGCAGGGCGAATATTTCACTGGGAGTAGCCAGTCGTGAGGCGAAGATCCGAAGACAGAAGTGAAGTTCTGGTAAGCGCCGCGGTTCCAGGGGTTCAGACCTGGCGGTGTGCGCAAGATGGCGAAGGTTCGACGGTTTGCTGCTGCGGCAGGAAGAGGAGGCGCAGTAGTAAGAGGGATGGGAAATGTGATCGAGGAAGTCCAGACTTTGGGTGTCGAGGCTCGGCGTCGGCGATGTCGGCGGTGTGGAGACTGAGAATCATGAGGCGGCGATTGCGATGGTGAGGTGTCGTCGAATTCGGGCTTTGATCGAGAACGTCGGCTGGAGAGTGGTCGCGGTCCAGCGAAGTAGGAGGCATGTGATGGATCGTCGATCTCGGATGTTAACGGGCGAGAGCTGTCGTTCGAGCGGCTTGGTGGGGTTGTTGAGGCTGTCGGAGGCGGATAAGCAAGGCTCGGCTGATCATGGATCTCCGGCGGCAGTAGCACAGCAAGATACATAGTTCGCATCCCGGCATCGATATTCTCGATCGTCGTAACTTCGTTGAGCGTCATCTGGAAGGACATGAGATTCAAGCCGAAGGTGAAGAAGCAGAAGAAGCCGGAGAGTCCGATGACTACCACCCAGTGCGCGTTTCCGATGCTGCTAGTGAGCTTCTCCGACTCGGCCACGAAGACAGCCATGCATGCCAAAGTATATGCCGTGAAGACTGTCGCGTAGAAATTGAACTGCACGAAGAACTTGAAGCTGTTCTCGCCAACACAGCCGCTAACCCAGGGACAGAAATGATCCATTTTCATGACGCAGCGGCCGATGTCAGAACTGTGATGGCTCCGATCGGGCTTCCAGTGGCGGCAGATCGGACACCAGAGTGGCAGGCCGTTCTGATCGCATACAAAGACGTCCTTCGTGTAGAAGTCCTCCATACCAGGTGGCGATGGCACTCGACCTTCCAGTATACCCACGAAGTCCAGATGTCCAACCTCCTGCCCGGTCACAATCGTAGTGGGTGCACACGATCTCCTGCTGACTGTCTCTTCGTGGACTCCAGAAGGCTTCTCAGCTGAATCATTCTGCCTCTCGATGAACCCAGGATTGAGCTGTACCACGAACAGCAGCCGGAAGTATGCGGCAGCCATTGGGAACATCAGCAGGAAGTACACTATTGGCAGCGCAATGCCCACGGCCACTCGCTGTGGCGCGCGACTCTCCGGCGCAGGGTTGAGGAGGTAGTTGACTGCACCGCATTGTTAGCGCCGGCTTCACAAGCATTCCTTCTGCTCTGATCATACCGCATAAAGGCCCAACGAACACATAAGACGCATATACCACCACCAGTATGAGGAATGGAGGTATTATCCTCGAGACAGCCTTGTTGGACTGCTGCCGCCGCCGCAACTGCTTAGCATCCATCCTTCCAGCGGGCGTGAGCGCGTAGCCGTCGCTTCGAGATCATCGTCGTATGACTTGGTCGTGAGGCATCTAGCTATCAATTGTATCTATCACCAAGGTCTGCCTCACAACCATTATCAGTGGTGATGTTTGGGTGGCCGGTTGACCCGGTAGTAATCGGCCAGGATCACCTCGCTTCGCGTTCATGACGTGGGGTCGGAGAAGCGTTGCGCCGTGGTCCGGGGATATTTCGTCGTGCTCCTCCTTCAATCAACGACGAGTTCCAAACACCCACGAGCACAGAACAATTTCTCCATCGACTGTAGATACACATTACAGTATACTATAGCTGAGTACCTTCCTCATCGTCATAAATCATCAACATTCCCCTCTGCCATCTCCCACACTCCCTCAATTCCCACTCAAACTCCCCCTCCTAGTACTCATATACATCTCCAACGCACTCCCCTCACTCGCGGTCTTGATATGACTAACCTTGCTAGCCGCACTTCGTCTCGCGACTCGAGTCTCCCAGGCCATCTTCCCGTCGACACTGCCCCTGGGCAATATCTCGCCCATCACGTCGCCAAGCTCAGCAAGCGGTCCGTTTAGAGCGCCATTGGTGCGCAATACGGCCATCAGCGCCGCGGAAAGGAGGGCATTCTGCTTCTCTAGGATCTCCAGTCGCTCCAGGCGAGCTGAGATGCGGGTCTGGGCTCGGTTGCCATGATTGGAAGATTGAAGCTGCGTGGAGACGTGATGACGATGAAGGTTCAGTGGTGCTGGAGGCAGGATCTCGTATGTCGGAGGGGTCGGTAGCGTTTTCTTGGGATCCTTGTCGAGTGGTACAGCACCAGACTGCAGCGCTTTACTCATTCGAGGGAACTTCTCCGGGCCCGAGGCTGGTGGCGTGGGTGGCAAGGCGCGATTTGGAGGTGGCGAGGGCAGAGGCGGCGTTACTTCTCTCTGCTTGGAGCCGTTCGGTGTGCCAGGACGCGACAGACCAGCAGCACTTCCTCTACTTCTTCGCTTCGAGACTACTGAGGCTGAGCGTGGACGTGGAGCGTACTTGCTGCCTTCGCCTCGCAGGATTAGTCGAGCTGGCTTGCTTGCTGGAGACTTGGCTTTTGGTACAGGTACTTCTTCAGCCACAAGCATAACGGGACTAATACAGACGGTCGCAGAGCCTGCACTGGAGTTTGATGCCGTCGGCGAGACTGGGGTGTAACCGGTCTTCTCCTCTGATGCCAACTCCTCTTGCGAGGGCACAGACGATACAGGCGTGAGTGTCGACTCGGTGATTTTCCTCCAACTTGCCGTGCTCGAGGCGGACGACGAAGCACGTGTTGTCAGTGGCGCAAGCTTTAGTCCAGGTATCTGGATATGTGGTCTGACTTTCCTCAGCCTTCGTTGCATTGGCGGCTTGGCATGCACGACCGCGTCGATCGTACGCTGCGTGATGGGCCTGTCTCGCAGCTTTCGCTGTCTGATGCGCCCCTCGCGCTCCCGTCGTGAAGAGGGATAGAGTGGGTGTCTGACAACGTGCGCACCGCCGGACTTAGGGCGCTTGATAGGGCCAGTACACTCTGTCACCACTGACGAAACTATCCTAGGTGCGGGCGACTCGCTGATGCTGGCGATGACCGGTGCGATGCCAGGTGTTACTTTTCGAGGCTTGCTTGATGGATGCATAATCGCCTCGATACTTCTCGGGTCCCGTCTCAGCCTCAATGGACTTTTCGGCGGCGGCGGGCCAGGACTATCACAGAAGCTGCGCGGGTACATGGAGGATCCGATGCTCGATGCTCGTTGCAGAAGGATAGGATGACTGACGAATCGTCGAGGGGATGGATGCGCCATGTTGACATTACGAGTCGAGCTTGGCAACTTGACTGGGAACTCCTCGTGTGGCAGCGGTATACTTGGCATCGGCGAACTCGCAGACCGCTTCGTCTGCACCGGATGACTGCTCAAAGCCTTAGTGGCGTCGAGATGCTTCGCTGGGTGATCGTTGAGATCCTGCTGATATGACTCGGCTATCGATGTCGATGTCGCTGACTCCGGCTGGGGCGTCGGCGGATTGGAAGCTGCTGGCCGGATTGGCGAGGAACTCTGAATCATGCGGACAGTATGGTCCATGTTTACTGCGCCGAGAACGACTGATGGCTGGCGGGAAGGAGCTGGTGTGCGATGCCAGAGTCGCTCTTTACTGTTGGCTGCGTAAAGCCAGTCGTCGTAGGCGCCTGCGTTAGCGAAGTCTTCGGAGAAGGAGACAGAGACGCGGGAGTCTACGATCTCGGGACTGTAAGCTGTCAGCAATGTTCAACTATTTGTAACAGCCCAGCTTGGGATCGATCTGATACTCACCTGAGATGTGGCACATAGTCGGAGCCTCCTGGGA
Source organism: Rachicladosporium sp. CCFEE 5018 (assembly GCA_002077045.2). Taxonomy (NCBI): domain Eukaryota; kingdom Fungi; phylum Ascomycota; class Dothideomycetes; order Cladosporiales; family Cladosporiaceae; genus Rachicladosporium; species Rachicladosporium sp. CCFEE 5018. Next base: position 217,616 of record KZ111173.1, read on the forward strand.
GTTTCGCATAGTGAACATCTTTGACCTTGAGTGCCAAGTAGCGCTTGCCTGTACTCATCAACATCGGACACGATCCACATCACCATCAACAACTCACCACTCGCGGAAACCTTCGGCTCGACCCCATCAGGATGCAATAAGTTACCCTCGTCATGCAACTTCAGTCTACTCCGCCGTCAGCCACAACAGTCTCGACACCCGCTTGCCACAACGTACTCATAATGCGGATCGCCGGCGGCTCCCCTCGCCGCCCGTCTCGCCGCAAATCTCAGAAACCTCGGCCCTCGACCCTTCCCATCAATTCTCTCCTCCAACTTACTCGGCCGTCGATGTGGAGCCGTTGGTCCCGTAGTCTGGAGAAAGAACGCCAGGTCATCACTCTCGAATCCTTTCATTAGCGGCAATGCACTGAGTTGCGTTGAAGCACCCGCACCAGCATGCCTGTTGGGAGTGCCAGATGAGTACGGCCGCTGATCAGTACAATCGTGGTGCATGGACCACGAATCTGGCCGTTCGGTCTCACGTTCGAGGACCTCGATATCCTGCTCGTTCAAGGCAGAGACGACGGAAATGTTGTCCGAGAGCGAGACATGTATCGAGTCCTCACGCAAGATGCTTAAGCTCGCTTTGCGAGCCGCTTCTCGTTGCGAGGCTGAAGGCAAAGCACCCATGAGGGCGTTGGTGTATGAAGGACCGGCACCGAAGGGCATCGCTTTCGCCGCCGCCGGGGTTGATGGACGCGAGGAGAGTATCTTGGGCTGAGGCGGAGGGATGGGTATCTCGAAGGCGCGAGGGGTGTGGTTCAGGTTGGTTGGATGGCGTGGGTGAAGACGGCGGCGAGGATGATGCGGGTAAGCGGAAACCTGCATTGGGACGAGAATAGGCGGTTGCTGGATGCGGTGGTCGAGGTAAGGGCAGCTGGCTGGCTGGCTGGCTACGTGACAGTAGCTGATAGGAGCTCGGTGTCGTGAGCTTCAGGGACGATGTCAATGGACAGCAGATCATACAATAGAATCACTACATAACAAGATCCAACGAATGGCAGCAGACTAAGGTCTGAAGCACCAGTAGGACACTGGCACCTCTTTTGTTGACCTCGAGATCAAGGCCATGGCGCCAGCCATGGTTCTACAGAAGAAGGTAAATAATGGCAACAGGCTGACCCAAGCTCCGGTGTCATGGCTTCACAAAGGCGCAAGGGCACGGGATGACGGTGCAGTCGCTTGGTCGGCGAGGGGGATTGTACGACGAGTACCCGCAGCTCACTGTTGCGTAGGAGCGAAGCAATGATCAGGACCGTGGGGCCGACGAGGGTGCTTGCTTCGAGACATGGAGGGAAGTGCCGGGCGTGACCTGGTTGCCGGACAAAAGCCAGCAGCCCTGTGTTGACAAAGCTCCACGAGTATTACAATGATAGCAGACGAATTGACCACATGAAGACTCTGCACACCGCACGCGTAGATGAGGGGATCTGTACCCGCGAATGCAAGGGGTCGGTGGAGCCAAGCCAAAACAGTCTGGCTGCAGATGAGGTAGCACAGCAGACGCATACGCGCAGCCCGGTCCCGATCGACGGCAATTGTCACCTGTAGCACACCACGCACACGCAAAGAGGCGTCCAAAAGCTCCGTCGCCACGTCACATTCACGACTCGAGGACACGGCTACAGTTGTAACGGAAACATAACGTGGGAAGCACCAGTCAGTGATCTGTCAGGAGCCGTTGTGTCGATCGGATCGGCATGTGCTGCGAAGTGTCAGGCTGTCTTCACCCGCTGTCTTGTGTGATCAAAGGACCTGTTATGCCCAGATCACGGCGAGCGGAAAGAGCAAGATGTGCACTAGGGTACGCTGCGCGGCAGCCAGGGGGCCGTCGGGCATTCGAGTCAGCTCCGCCGTCTACAGCTGCCGTAGCAGCACGGTCCACCCATCTTCGCAATGCTGTGCTATCCGATGAGACGATGGACTTGTACGGAGCAAAGGTAAGCAGACCCAGTGTCTTTCTCGAGTCGTAACATCCCAGCTCGGGAATACCTACCTCTTCTTCAGCATGAACGGATCTGCTGCCTTCTTCTTCCGCATAATCGGTTGCGGAGCAGGAGGTGGCACAACATCCGCCTTCTTCGTCACACCCTTCTCGATCTTTGGCGTGGGCTTCGTCATCTCTCCGCCAGAAAGGGGTGTTTCAGCACGAGACATGGCGCCGTCGAGTTGTGCAGGATACTTAGTCTCTTTCGGTGGCTCGGCATCGAGCATATCCACATCCCCGGAGGCGTCTATACGAGGCTTCGAAGAGGGCTGGTCGTTGTCGAGAGCTTGTCGTTTCTTGGTGTTTGCTGCGGCGACGCGGTCTTCGTGCTTGTACGTGACACCCTCCATATGAGAGCCGTTGGTGTGTGATCTTGGTGCATGAGAACCGTTGGCGTGTGGTATGGTAGGTGCAACCGCGCTGTGAGAAACATGTGCACCATTGACAGGAGACACACGGCTTGTGTTGCCGGATGGCTGCTGCTGTTGCATCGATGATCTGGGTGCGGGCACATCGTGCATCGAGACGGTCTTGACGCTGTCCGCTGGGTAAGCACTCGACTTCTTCTGCAGCATGTGCAGCAGATTGCCACCGATCAGGCTATCTCTCGCACGCGCATCATCGACGAGCTTTTTCCAATACTGCCCACGAGACAGACTCTCGGAGTTGCCCAGCACCCACAGACTCGACTTCGCTCTCGTCAGACCGACGTTCATACGTCTGATGTCTTGCAAGAACCCGATGCCACCCCCAGGTGATGCACGCACACAAGAGAAGATGATGATCTCGCTCTCGCGACCCTGGAATGCGTCTGTGGTATTGAACTCGACGCTGTCCAGAATATCGTTGCCGAAACGACTTGAGAAGCGGTCCTTCAGAGCTCGCAGCTGGGACTTGTACGGAGTGATAATGCCGATGCGGCCGCTGAAATCGTAGTTGTCGAAGTCCGTCCGCAACCTGGAGTACAACGCGATGGCAACATCGATCTCGGCAATATTGATGAGTGAGTGGCCCTTCGGCGCAGCTGAATGCTGACCCTTGACGTCGTAGAAGCGATACGGAGCAAGCAAAGAGCTGCTGTGCCATGGCTTCTGTCGCAAGCCCGCCATGCCATCTCCATCCTTGAGCAAGCCGTCATAGAAGGTCCTGCTGGGAAAGACACTAATATCAGGATGCATGCGATACTGCATGTCGAGTAGGTGTACACGGTCGGCGAAGTTGTTCTGCATGCGCACGAACAGACTTTGCTCGTATTGGAATCGAGCTGCCTCTTTCGAGAATACAGTCGGTGGCAGCTGCTTGGGATCTCCGACCATGATGCACTTGATGCAGCCGTACTTGAGCGGGATCAGAGAGCTCATCTCCACGCACTGGGCGGCTTCGTCGATGATAACCGTCTCGAACTCGATATTGAGGTTCTGGAACATGTCGTGCCCACTGCCGCTCAACGTAGCGCAAATAACATGAGCCCTGTCGAGGACAGCTTGCTGTGCGCGCTTCTTACTCAGCTCCGCCTCTCGTCCTGCTGACTTCTCTTGATCCTTCGAAGCATCGATGGCCATGCCTAGCTCGTTCTTGCGCTTGCGCACAGATACTATAGTCTCCAGTAAGTCCTTCTGAGCCTTCCCTTCAACTTTGCCACTATCACGTTGCTCATACAGGTCGCGCAACTCGGCGGACACCTTCTGATGCTCCTTGTAAAGCAGCTCGTTCTTTTGCCTCTGCTTCTGATCGTCGCCTGAGCCTCCGAGGTGCTTGGCAACGAGCTCGTCCATGGTGACATCCTGCACATTCGAATTGATAGCGTCGCTGCGACCGATGCGGACAATATTGATAGCATGTTGCCTTCTGGTCTTCGTCTTGACACCATCTTTGAGGCGCATGACGATCTCGTCTACCGCAGCATTGCTAGGCGCGCAGACCATCAGCTTCTTCACTGCACCACCGCTGTCCGCAGCTAGCTTTTGACCAGGCACTGATACTCTCGTAGTGCCGTTCGAAGAAGCAGAGCCAAGTGAGCTGGAAAGCAAGCCGCCGACTATAGCCACGATCGTCTTCGTCTTACCAGATCCGGGCGGGCCTTGGATCAACGAGAAGCCATCATTGCTGAGAGCAGCATTGATAGCCTCGGACTGTGCTGCGTTGACATTATACACGTCCTGCAGAGCTGCAACTTGCTTCTCGCTGTATGTATTGCGTGGCGAAGGCTTAGCCATAGTGATCTGATTACACAAGTCGTAGTACTGCAGACCCTGTAGAGCGCCGTATTCGCGCTCGAGAGGCGTGATGGACTGAACCTTGACACCGAAGACCACCGCAGGCGTCTTGAGAGCCGGAGCAAGAGTGCCGCCCACCAAGCGGTAGACAATCTCCAGGACCTTTTGACGCTTGATACGGAAGATACGTGCCAGGCAGTTTGGAGCATTCGGTGCGCTGGTCGGGTTCTTTGATGTCGACAACAGGATGATGTCGCCCTCTTGCAATGATAAATCTCTGTTCTCGACCTTCGTCATGGGACTGCTGATCTCAATGAAGTTGTCCACGTTGCTACGACTGATCACCTTGATCTCGTAAGGCTTATCCTGGTTCTCTTCACGCGCCTTCACCATCTGTTGCCATGCTTCGAGCGTGAGAAGTGGCTGGAAAGCCGATTGATATGACGTGGAGTTCGAGTACGAGTTCGTCACTCGCTCGAACTGATGATCATTCGATCCGGGTGGGTAGTCGCCTTCATGGAAGAAGTCCCATTTCAAGATCTCGCGGTGCAAAGGTCCGAGGTCGGGCGCTAGGCGAGCGCGCATATCCTTCATCGACCTCGCCGTCCGATGTATGCGGGTTGGACCAGCCTTCTGCTCTGGCTTGAGACCTACAGCACCATGCGGATTGACATCTGGTGCTCCTCTTGACGCTTTGCCTTTCACTTTGCCGCCGAATAGCTCGTCATCTTCGTCGTCTGAGGACGACTCGTCCGAAGAAGCGAACACTGCCTGGCCTTTCATTGTATGATCTTTGCCCAGATCACCCAAGCCGGAGACGCTAGAGCCAATGCCGACACCTTTCGCACCAGCTACAGCGGCAGCCCGCCTCTTCTCAGCTTCCTCCTTCTCCTTCTTTCGTTTCGCCAAGAAGTCGGTGTTGGACTGCTGCGCGCCACGAACAGTCGCTGGTCCAATCGCTGGCTTACCCAGCTTTGCTCTCGCAGCTTCCTGTCGCTTCTTGAATGCTTCAGAAGTAGGCGCGATCTCCGCCATCATCTTCCTGGTCTCAAGTTGGACATCACTAGACGCTTTGTTCTTGTTCCAGGCATCGAAGTCTATGCCACCGGACTTCTTAACCTTCCCGACCGGCGTCGCAGAGCGGCTGCTCGATGCTGACGCCCAATCCTGTAACGAGCCTTGCTTAAGAGCCGTCACAGGGTCCGCGTCCAGATCGATGACTTCAGTCGGCATGGCTGGTACGTCGAAGTGTGTCTCGTAGGCTCTCTGGAGTCCTGCCTTTTGGTTCATGCTCAGTCGCGTCTTCGTCCTGTCGACAAGGACGTTCTCAATGATCTCCCTAGCATGGGTTGCGGCCGTGATTTCGACTTCGTGAAGACGCAGGAGCATCTTGGTAGTGAGTGACACGGCTTTGTCCACGAGATAATCGTCGCGAAGTCGAAGCCATCTGACGATAGCTGCAAAAGCGTTCTTGGGCGGCACGAGGAGCATCCTACCCAGACTGCTAGAGCTGTTGTTCTTTCTTTGCTGCAGAGCATCGGAGATCACTGCATACTGATCAAACGCAAAGTCGGCGAAGTCCATGGTCTCACGACAGAACGTCTGCATCACCTGCTTCTCGTATCCTAGATTGCTCCAGTGCTCCGTGTTCTCGAAGACGACTCCCAATGTTCGCCAGGTGACGTCCCAGTAGGCTTTGAGTGCATCCAAGTCATTCTCGCTGAGCTGCTTCCCTGATCGCAGAACACCGTCAGAACTGTCGCACAGGCAACTGAAGACGTCGGTGCAGATCTTGAGCGCCGTCCTGATCGGGGTAAATGCCCTTGCTTTGCAGATTGCTGCAGCGGCAAGAGTTATGGCCCGAAGAGTATGCCCAGGGAAATTTACTACGACATGCCTCAAGCTGTCGCGCCTGCTGTCTTCGCCAGTCAGCGTCTTCAGCAAGCTCATAGTTCTGTAGTGGATCTGATCATCGCCGTTTAGTATCAAAGACATGATGCCATTGGCACCATCTTGATCAGCAAAGATCTCCGCGACTTGGTCCGGTGCGAACGACTGCAGCCGCTCGAGGAGGTCATCATTTGTGTGACTGACCACCTTAGCGAGTGCAGAATTCCAGTTCTTGGCTTGCAGAGGCGCAGCTTGCACTTGGCGGCTGGCGAACATTTCCAGTGGAAGTAAAGCTTGCAGGCCAGTGAGTATAGCCAGCACAAGTGCACCGTGTCCTGCGCGGACAGCGCGTATAGACATCTCCCAGCATCGCAAGCTTGAGATACCTAGCTCATGGTCAACCTTCCTCGTCTGCAGAATTGTAGCCTGGTCGAAACAAAGATTCTGCAGGTCAAGCGCCAATAGATGCTGCACGATGAGTAAAGCTTGGACCTTTGCAGAGTCGATGGCATGCATCTCGTCCAGATTCTCGATGCCGTCTAGCGCTTCCATGATTGTCGCGATGTGCTCGTCACTCACTAGCTCGACCATGTTGGTGAGGACTGGGCCACCACGCACGTGCTCGCGTAGTATCGCAAGCGCGGTGACAAGAGCACCGAGACCAAACTCGTAAGTCATGTCTCGCGCGTACAACGAGTAGCGCTTCTCCTGGCATCGCTTCAAAAGCTGCTGGAGAAGGACTCGAACGGGCTCCACGATATTTGCAGGTTTCACGGATCGTAGAAACGGCGCGATCCATGCAAGCTTCTCCTCGAGCTTCAGGGGTTCGGTCTCTTCGGTCGTTGTCATCATAACTTCGAGTGATGGTGCTTTGAAGATCTGCTCTACGAGCTGTTTTGATGTGACATCGCCCATCGCTTCCCAGAACACATGCGGGTTGAGTTCCAGTAAGATCTGATAGGCTTTCGTGAGGTCGCCCAGGTGTGTTGATGGAACCTGAAAGTGCTCCAAAGACACGCGGTAGATGTTGCTGTCCATGGCGCGTAGATTGTTCGCCACGAGGTCTTTTGTCATCTTCTGTAGGATGAGAGTCGTAGCTTGCCAGAACTTTGGCAGGAATTTTGCATCAAGCATGGAGATATTGACAAAGCTTATTGCTTTCTCGAGCGCAGGCTTGACGGCGAAGTCGAATTCCGTACTACAGAGCGATCGCTTGATGCCACTCAAGTTCTTGAACGCCCATGTGGAGCGATCGTTATTGGAGCTGTAAAGAAACGAGACCATTCCCGGAGCGTAGCTTGGAAGCTTGATCTTCTTCTTGCTTTGCACCAGACTGAACGGCTTGTCGAAGTGTTCTCGAAGTGCCTCCTCATCGAGAAGATATGGCCAACAGTTGAGTGCTTCGAACAGTGCGTACATGCCGGTCTCGCCAGCTGCAGCGATGTTGCGCATGTCCGGGGGTAGATCGTGCAGCATGTCCGTCGCAGAATCGAGTC
>KZ111173.1:225345-263081 GCA_002077045.2 Rachicladosporium sp. CCFEE 5018
TGAGGGGTGGCAGTGATCCGCAGCTGCATGCAGCGTCGGTCGAGGGTGGTGCAACAAGGCGAGTTGTGAGACTTGGTCAGCGCCAACCGTTGTTGGACTCCGGGTGTCAGAAAAGGTTATGCTACCGGCCGGCGAGCAGTAGTCGCACGCACGTGAGGCGTTAGCCGCACAGAAGAGTGCAGAAAAGGCGCGGCGCGGTAGTCGAGCGCGGCGGGCCAGAGTGCAGGGCTGCGAGGGTGCCGACCAGGTCTGCGGCGATGCGCGACGAGGGTGAACAGCAGCAGACAGAGTGAGACGAGCAAGGCTGGACAAGATCAGCGCCAGGCTTGCAGCACCCTTATGACTATACAGCAGTGCTGGTGCATGCGAGGCATGAGCTAGTTCAAGATAAGCCGAGCCTTCGAATTTCGATTATTACGCAGAGGCTAGCGCACGCATCACACTCCGGACCTCGAACGCACAGGCGCGGTCCTTTCGGTGATATACCGTCCGTCACACGATATTCGCGTCGCCTACGGTATGCTCATCAACAATTACACTTCACTCTACGCCGGGCAGCGAGGACACTACTGTGCATGCTGGCTGCATGGCTTCATGCGCGGCACACTGGGAAGTCAACGCTCCCGCCTCGGTTAGCAGGTACGACTCGACTCACATGCGTCTGAAACGTCAACGCCGTTGTCGGGCGCAAACCCTGTTTATGCCACGCGATTCAGTCGCACATCACGATTGAGTGATTTCTTGATTGGAAATGCAGATGTGCTGTGGCGGAAGGATTGCTCCCAAGTGTCTGATCAGCAGCATATATTGCTCTACGTCAGTCAATCGCGGAGGCACGCCTTGTGTCTGCGGTCCAGACCTTCTCATGTTGATCAACAATCGATCAACACTCGACAGCTCACAAACTTGCTCACGAAAGGCGGAGTGTTTCGAACAAATTGCGTCACGCAGGTGTATGCAGCTCTCAAAGGCTGGCCAGATCGATACAAGGCGTGACATGCCTGTTCACCAAGACTGGCCTTCCTCAACTGCCGGACCAGCCCTCGTGATCCAGCACAGCCCAATTCTCCGAGGATCGTCAAGAGCAATAATGCGTTGCAGGTACAACATGACATCGGCGTAGCATCCGGTCGCCTCGGGAGGAGAGGAAGCCGTTGTGGTGCCCAAAAGTCAAAGATGTGATCCTTGCAATCTGCCAGCCTCGCGCAACGGCCACTAGCTGCCGCCCTGTACCCGTTGAAAACGTTCACACGTTAGAAGTTTCGTCCTTCATCATCTCGACTGTGACGCCGCATCGCTTGTGGTCGTTTCTACGGCATCGTGACCGTAAGGCTGGCGTTCAGGGCTGCCGCGGAGAAGACGCAGCTTCAATGATCGAGAGATGTGGTGGTGATGAATATGCAGCGTGTTATGCATCTGCCTACTGGCATGAACCATGCACGTAGTCCGCAGCCACATGAAAGTGGGCTGGCTCGCTTGCAGCAAGGCGTGGGTGGTGACATCGCTTGGTAGCCAGCGGCGTTCGACAATTCCAGACATGTGAAAATGTCTCCAATAAACATATGTTCGTTGCTCACTTCTTTCCTACCGCAAAATTTCAGCCACGCATCGCATGTCGTCGATATAGTCTCGTGCAGTCCAGTCCAGCCTCCCTGTCGAGAGTGCAGCCATCAACGCAGGGTTTCTGCCGGTCATCACAACATCGTAGCCCGCCGCGCGGGGAAGGCACCCGAACGGCACCTTCCTGATGTCAATCAGCGCACTCTGCATGCTGCATGGTCGGACTTATCTCCTAACATTATACCGAGAGCCGATCGATCAACACACTACGATACTGTATTCGAGAAGCTGCCTGCAATTCGTGTTCTCCAAGTAAGGTGGGAGTTCAACAGGAAATCGAGTCCAGTTCATATCCATGTCCGGCACATCGACACCCCCAGCTCACCACCATGTCAGGTACACGTGGACTCCCTGCTCCGCGTCTTCTCGCCGAGTGGCTGATCCGGCTCGCATCCTTGAAACCGGATGCGATGCCTGCCGAGCATCGTCGAGAAAACGGGTAGAGCGTTTCTGGAAAGCCGGAATTGCTCGAGGCGTGTGTACTGTTGTAGACATGTCTCACGTACACACCTCGCACGGCGTCTACGGGCGTGGCTGTTCAGATTGACCACTCGCGGTCAATCTTGGGCAGACTAGCTTTGTGATTGAGGTCCTTTTGGCCGTTGGTAGACCAGTAGGAGTGCGTCTAAGCGTGACTACATGAAACAGATAGATCCACGTTCGAAGCTCCGATGCAGTACTCCATAAGCCACAGATGGGATACAGAGTGGGCGAGTCGGCAAGAAGAACCTTCAAGCAGCAGATTTGCAGTCTGCATTCCTGGCTGCAACATCAGGGCCTCGTCGAGGTTCTAGCGGATCTGGACTCATGGTACAATCCTCCAGGCGCTTGGCCCTGTCCAAAACGCCGAGGCATGTTGGCTACAAGGGCGAGACCGAGTCTCTCGACGGTGAGAAGTCCACTGTGTAGGCATCATCGGCGCATCAGATAGTAGCTTGAGATATTGTACTGCTGTCTGCGAACGATATCTCGTGCACGCTACAGACTCGGTGCGCCAGAAACATATGGGTCCGTGCGTACGCTAGCGAGCAACGTGATCTATACCACTCACCCCCCCTTCCTCACTTCTCCACCACATCCTTGAACTCCGCTGCGTCCTCGTCTCTTCCCCTCGCCTTCTCGACATCTCCAGCTGGTGCTCCCACTGAGCTGTTCCTCCTCGCACTCATACGTCTCCCAGCCTCAGTCTCATCATACTGAATCAGCAACTCCCCATTCTTGCCGTAACGATGTGGCTTGTGTTTAGCGATCTTGACGACAGTGAAGATACCCTTGAGACCCTGCGCTTCCTGGAAGATCTCATCCATCTCCTCGAGACTGCGGTACGCGGTCTCGGGGTAGAAGAAGTAGACGGTGGGGACCATGGCGGCGTTTATTAGGGCGAAGATTATATATGTTTTGAAACCAATGCTCTGGGAATCAAATTAGTGAACGTTACGCCAACAGAGCGAGCTAGCTTGTACGCACGGCGAAAGCGACTGGCGTGACCATGACGACCATGAAGTTCCAGATCCAGTTGCCTGTCGTGGCGATCGCGTTGGCGGGCGCACGGATGGACAGCGGCGTGATCTCAGCCGGGACTAGCCATGTCATTCCCAGCCTGTTGCATCCACCAATTAGTGACCGCAGCTGTTTGAATTGTTCGAGAGACTGGTCGCTTACCAGCCAACAGCAAAGAATGAGTTGAACACAAACAGGAAGACCGCGGCAGCGATGCCCGACGACTTGCTGACGTGCGACGTAGTCCCAGCCAGTACTGCCATTGAGAGGGCCTGCCCAGCAGCACCGAAGATCATGAGTTTGCGGCGCCCGACTTTCTCAATGATGAAAATTGCAACCCAAGATGCAACAAAGTACTCTGTGCCATTGAGCGCAGCTAAAAGGCGACTCGTGAAGCTGCCGAGGCCGATGTTGTTCTCGAAGATAGTAGCAGCTATGAAGGAGAGGACATTGTTAGACTCTGCACGCCATACAGCGAGAATGGCGTTACTTACCGTAATATGTGATGATGTTGATGCCGGAGATCCTACCAAACATGCGTCAGCGGAGCTCGAAGCAGGCGGAGTAAAGGAACGACGGACTGCTGCATCATTTGATTGACATAAGCCAATATCGTGCGGTGCAGGTTTCGATTCCGATTAGGAACGAAGCAATCGGAGAAGCCTCCTTTCGCCATCTCGAATACAGTGTCTTTGATAGAGTGGAATTCATCTTGAATCGTGACATCGTCTTCGGGCAAGTTTGATAAGGCGGCCAAAGCTTCGAGAGCTTCCTGCTCGCGACCCTTGAGGATCAGCCTATGCGAGAGTCAGTAAGCATTTCATGCTCAATAGCCGATCGTGCATCTCCAGATATCTGAAGCGACAATGCGACCGCTGATCCGCAGCACCATGAGCGTGCGAGGACCTGCGAGCCACGCAAAGCGTGGTACAACAATGGCGCTTCAACCCTGTGAGATCCCTGCAAGTGCGTCGACATGTGCAGGAGTGATCAAGGAGACTTCGGATGTCTGGTGCAGTGGATGTGTCTTACCAGCGAGGGCTCTCCGGCAGTCCAGGAATCATGATGGCAACGAACAACGCAAGAAGAATCTGGAATGCCTGCGCGGGTTCATTAGGTACCGAGGATCTTCGGTTTCATTAGCTACACTCACGATAGGGAATCGCCAAGCAATGCTCGACGGCTCTAGGAATGAAAACCCTAGATCGATCCAATAGGACTAGACATCTATTAGCGAGAGGTGGCAGTCTAGAGACGCTGTGGAACCCACCAGCATCACGCCGAAAACAATGAGGCTGCCTTCTATCATGACCATTTGACCCCGACGATGCGACTTCGACGTCTCGCTTTGCCACGTGGGAACGGTGCTTGTGTTCATGCCTGCCTACCATTAACATTTCATGTGAAGCAGCACCTATGATACGCCAGGACCTACCATTGCCAAAGCCCGTGATCAATCGTGCAACAATCAACTGAGGAAGCGAGAAGGACGAAGCCTGGATCGCCGCACCAACGACCATGATCTTGATGTTCGCATTAGTAACGTTAAGATCTCCAGAACCTTAGCAGAGCATACCGAGCTGCCAATGAAGATCGTCTTCTTCCTCCCAAGCAAGTTGCCGAGCCATATCGTCGCGACGGCGCCAAAGAAGCAGCCGAGTGTGTAGCCTCCGACGGTGATGCCCTGCACGTTCGATGCAGTGCCTTGTTCGGCCTTGGGTTTGCTGTATACATCGATCTCCGGGAAGTAGCGGAGAAATGAGGGTAGTGTCAGGAGCCCTCCTAGTACGCCCTGGTCGTATCCAAAAAGTGCGAAATCGGTGCCGGCAATTACTGCGATAGCGATATTGAGGCGTGTGCCCGTAAGACCATAAAATTTCTTGCCCATGGTTGAGGTCGACTGTCGTATTCCGGGATAGTGGATCGGACGAACGTGAAGCCTTTACTTTCTCGAGAACATTTAACAACGGGCCAACGTCACAAGGATCGAAACAAGCAATCAATGAGACGAATAAGAAATATAAGAGCGGACATTGTCAAGACTTATGCCTACCATGAAGTCACTACCGCATTGCTCGTAGCATCGACAGATGATGTAGTCTAACGTTCGGCTTGCCCTTCTCAGCATCGCGAAGCGCCACTGACACGCTCCCGACCACTACCCGTACAGTGCGTAGGTGAGACTCTGCGGCTGGCGCGTGGTCTTGTGGATGTAGAGTTGCGGGGTGTGGAGATCTAGCATGAACGGTGTGGAGGAGAATTGCGGTTGAGTGTCTGCAGTTTGCGGTACTTCGTCGGTCCGGTGAGATGTGGATGTCAATCAGAGTGCCGCTTGTAGCGTGAAACGATCGGGCAGGTTACGCGTGTCGTCGCAATGCCGTATCAAGGATCGCGGAGGTATACTGCGGCATTCTAAGGCAGCTCCATCCGCCGCGGCCGCGATTTTGACAGGTATTGGCACTGGGGGGATGCGGGTTGCGGAGCGCGTCAGAGGCTTGGCGACGAGAGAGTGGATATTCGAGCAAGGGACCAGACCAGTGCGAAGTAATTCTGATGCTGTGCGGTCTGCGACATCAACAGGCCGAGTACGTCTGTGGTATCGTAAGGGTATTCACAAGGAGGAGACCTGTTGCTCAAAATCGATAAGAGAAAGAGAAGAATTGTCAGTGTGTTTACCCTGAACTCGGCACTCTCGCCTTGTCCACAGGTCTGACCTGTGGAGCCGCGGAGGTACTGCCGTGACATCGACAGCTTCAGGCGTACATACCTAAAGCAGCATTTCCAGACCAGCCATGGCCACTCTTCGCTTCTGGTACAAGATCCTCGATAAGGCGCCTCCAAAACCAATCCCGAGGACTCTTCCATTATCGCCTTTGGACGCCAAAGATGGCTTCATTCACCTCTCAGTCGCCAGCCAGATCCCTATCACGGCCGGGAAGTTCTTCAGCGCCAGCAGCAGTCTGTGGGTTCTGAAGATCCAGCGCGAGAAGCTCGTCGGACGTTTCGAGTTTCCTCCGCCGTACGGCGAAGTCTGCCCTCATCTACATGATAGCGAGGAGGGTCTCGGCAGCAACAACGTCGTGGACGTGATTGAGATGCGGAGGGCTGCGACTGAGGAGTGGAAGGATGTTCCGGCAATGGCTGAGCTGGAAAACTGACCTCCAATCGCGTCCAAACATCCAAGTGACGCCGACTGCTTGCTCTAGTACTCTACTCTCGCTGGACTGAGGTGCCCCGTTTGGCGGTCATTGCAGCCTCGAGGACAGTCCGCCTTCATGGTGACCAACTCCCTGACAGACTCTGCTACGGGAGCGTAGAAGCTGTCAGATTGTGTAATATGGACGAGCAAAAGCGAGCGCAGCGCGAAACCTCGTTACAAAGGGCTGTCATCCGCATACGGCGCCGTGGGTGTTTGGCCTCTGCTTCTAGCAACAGACGTATGCGACTCGGGCACTTCCCTTATGGCTTAGCTTCTTGAAGTCGTAGTGAATCAAGCGATCACTCCCATGGCTTAATTCACAGGAGCTTGACTTATGTTCCAGGTTTAGCGAGAACTCGAGGTGCATAGGTGATCTGCACTCCTTACAATCCACTACATCACGATATTACAGGGATGTGAATAGTGGGAGACATTGCTGAAGGTCCACACCTAGTTCCGTGTGTGACGAAAGGGTTGTGCGCTTCATTACCATTGCACATGGCAGGTCTGCGACGGTATCCTGCTTGAGTCTAACGCAAGGGCCGCAGATCTCAGCTCAGCGGCCGTGCGAACATTCCAAACATCGTAGTCTTCGGTCACAAAGTGCGGACCGAGTCGCAAGTATCCTAGTCATCGCCTCCCTGTCGAGCACAGTCATCCCTTCACTTCCCGCTCTTCCTCCTCTTCGTTACCTTCTCAGCAATCACCTTCAATCCATCTGACCCTGCCATGGGTGGGCGCCCGCGCTTCTTCTTGGCCGGCTCAGCGTTGGCCGCGTTTGGCTTGACCATGGTGACACTCCTCTTGCCCGTCGCCCCGGTCTTCCCCTCCACTTCCTCCGCTGCGACACCTGAGAATCTGGCCGACCGCCTCTGCGTCTTTACCTTCGGTCCGTCGGCCACAGCCAACTTCTCAAGCTTACCAGACACCGCGGATTGCGGTGCTTGGACTTCTGGATGAACGTAGGCGTCAATACCAGACAGCATCTGCTCCATGTCTCCAGCCAGTGTCGCTGTCGCTCCTGTCTCAGCCGCGAACACATTGTCAGCAACAACCTCCGAAGGCAACTGCGACGTGACCTTCTTGGGACGGCTCTTGGACCCGAGCGCCGACTTAGGTACTTGCTTCGTCGCTGGCTGTCTTTCGGACGTTGCCTTGCCGGTCAATGCTCTCAGCTCGTTGGCCATAGTAGATCTGCGAGAGATCACAGGCTTTGAGTCCTTTGCCTGGGCGTTCGACTTTGGTGGCGTGGACTTCTGAGCCTGGGCGGGTAGCTTCGTATCTGCGCTGGTGGTCTTGAGCTTGAGCTCGTGGTGACCTTCACCGCTGGTAACAATGTCGGATTGGTTATCTCCCTCAGCGATCTCTGCCATCGATGACGGTGCTGCACTATCGGTCTGCTTGCTACGCTTACTTGGCTTCTGACTGGTGGAGACAGCCAGCTTCCTCTTCTTTCCCTTCAATTCGCTCTCTCCATCGCCCTTCTTGACTTCCGCTACCTCTCGCACATCTTCGAAATCTTCCGTGGCCATCTCCTCATCGCGCTCGACTGACTCAGCACCTCGCTGCCTTGCGTACGTGAACGGCACGGGCGAAGACTCAGGCGAATCACCCTCTCTTTGCTCCTCATCCATCGCCGCACGGAGCGCCGCGGCTCCGGGTGTGCTCCGCGTGCGTCTGCCTGAGCTGTGCGGCAGGGCAGCGCGGGGAGTACGTGGCGGCTGCTCGATCTTGGTTCCCGAAGCCATCGTGCTTGGTGGCGTTTGCTCGCTGAGGTCAATCTTCGGTGCAGACTCGCGTGCAGTATTCGTGTGAAGCGAAGCGTTCAGTGTGAGAAGCGCTGAGACAGTCTCTTGCTCAGCGTCGCTGAGCTTGGCAGGAGCGATCTGACTTGGGGCAGGGTTTCCGCCACTTGCCGAGTCGATGGACATTGGATCTCCAGACTCTGCCACATGAGGACCATGCTCTGCATTGGTCGTGCGCTGCTTATTCGTGTCGATGGCGCTGGGGCTGAGCGGTCGTGAGGTCGCCGTCGCATGCGCGAATGGCACCACGTCAAGCTCGGCCTCTTGCAACACCACTGCTGCTGCTGCTGCCGCCGCCACCCGTGCCTTCGCACTCGCCTCATCATCGACAACACCATCAGGACTGGGAGCACCTACCTTTGCGATAACTTTTGGTGAAGAGTACGCCGTCATCGCCCCTGCTTCCTCGTGCGCAAACCACGCGTCAATATTCCGCAGGCCATAGGCGTGCGCTTCTGCTGAATCGTGCACGTCGACACTAAGTGCGACTTGTAGATCCGTATCCGTGATCGAGTGCATGTTGAATGCCATGATCGCCAGAGCTTGTGCTGTAAATGCCGTCAAGCGGTGCCTTGTGGTCAAGAAACCCTGAAGGTGAAATTGTGGCGTGGTGAGGGTGTGAGGTAATGTAAACAGTGACAACATCGATGTGAGATCACGTGCGGGGCGGCGAAGGTGTCGAACGTGGCTGCCTCAAGTGTGCTTCTCTCCTCGTGGTTGAGTCGCTAAAGTAAGACGCTTTGCGCTGCTGACACGCCTTTCAAGCAGACCATCATGGAGATGCAACAGTGCCATATACATGAAGGACTTGAGTTTTTGGGAATCAATCTACCGTCGCTCTCTGCTGCAGCACTCATGCTTCCGAGCAATGCGCCTCGTTAGGAGCCCTGGAGGATTCAAGGAGGTGTGTATTCCGTGCGCTCATGTTCAGCCATCGGATTCTATCTCCGCAAGACCGCCTTATCGTAGTCCGCCCCAGCGCCAACGCCAATCGATCTATGTTGTATCGTCCCCTATGTATTCGCCTTTGAAGATTTATCCAGCCTACTAGACAGGCCTCTCCCGCTGTCATCAGAAAGGTATCGCATTACTGACAGCTCCCGAAGTATCCGCCGGGTACCCAAGCATCTTCTTTCCCGTTTCGGTTGCGCAGCACCCGCAGAGCAGCGAGGCTGGCCAGCATATGATCTAGGCTCCATCAGCTTCTAGTCTGTTGTCTCTTGACGGATCTTTCTCATACAGCGAGCAGGACGGCAATGAGAAAGCCGAGTGTAGGTCCGACAACCTTTAGATGGCACGGATTCTGATCTGAGCGATGTTATCCGTCAGTGTCGGCATCGTCGAAGGGCTGCAGGATGAAGCCCACCTGTGCCGCACTGAATGCACACGACTGGAAGAGGGAGGCAGTCCATTTGGCCTGACTGGGTGTTCGTTCGCAGACGAGGATCTCTAGCACCTTGAGAGGATAAGATAACTATTTGATGCCCGTGAAGCTGATGTGTAAAAATGCTATCAAGAGTATTCTATTGCATCGATAGGAGATGAGGATGAAGTGGGATATACACTACCTGAGGCAGTCAATGCAGGATCAACCTTATGGATATCGAAACCAGTAAATGCGGTTGATGCGGTGCAAAAGACCTGAGATGAACCTGCAAGTGACGTTTGGCAGTGGAGCTGACCATCTAAAATGGGGACAACTCTGTTGCACATCAGACTAGTTTCAGAATAGGCCGACTGGTTGACATTCTACATGGCACGTAAGCTTATTGCTGGAACCTGGCAGCACGAGCATGATCCTGTCTGGAGCGTGCGTTGCCTTTCATCTTTCCCATATCTTGCTATCGGCGAAGTCTGGTCGGGCTTCGCTCCAGATTCAGCGTAAGACACAAGACGCCTTTGTCGACAAGGCACCGCTCGAAAGCCGTCACATGGACCATGAGCCACGAATAGTCGATGGTGGTCTCGAAATTGCTGCATTGCGAAGCGCCACGACGGGCAAAGTACGCGTGAGCCTGAAATGTGGACTGTACCTCATGTACAACTTGGAGCAAAATGCTCCGTGCAAGTTAGGGTTGATTGCCGGCGCATGGCGTGGACGGTCCACCAGAGCTGGCGCACCATCTCCAGGAGGGTAGAGCACAATCACGCTACTGGCATGGGAATGTAAGTAGACTATCTCTTGAATACGCCAATCCACTTTTACGCACACTCGCAGCCGCAACATCAGAAAGGTTTGTGTCAGCCGATTGCGAAGCCGATGGCGAGTGGGTGGGCTGCAGCTTGACATGTAGCGTGATTAGTGAACAATCCTCGGCAATGGGAAACCTTCTTTACGTCGCCAGCCAACTCTAGCTGGATCACAAACACATTCATTCTTTAGATTACAAAGGTGAGCACCAGCAATGCCGAGAATCACAAGGTCATCGCGTGGCTTTTGTCGTGACGCATCGCACATACCGATTAACCGTCAGTACGGCCGCAGCATTTGTTATACATAACGGCGCAGCACTTCTTGGACATAAATGTAGAGGCTTGGATCGCTCCTGAGACAATAACTGCATAAGTGTAGTTCGACGTCTAGCACTTTCATTACAAGTGGATATCAACAGCCATGGAGAAATCAATCTTAACCCCAGGTGACGATGCTGCGCTCCCGCAAGTCACCAAACTCAGCTCTATAGAAAGCAACGCAACCAAAGAGCTTGCAAATACCGACTTCGATGACGCGGGCAGCGATCCTGATGAGTCGCCCTCCGCAGAGAGAAATCTTCACGATCTTGAAAAGGGCGAGCACAAAGGCGAAGAGCCAAATGCTCAGCTCTCTGCCAGCGACTGGAGCAGTCCAGATGACCGGGAGAATCCGCAGAACTGGTCTACAGGGAAGAAGGGTGGGCAATGATGTCCTACTAGCCCCCAAGAAACTTACTGACTTTCACATCTTAGCATACCACACGTTCTCAACGGCATTCCTAGGGTTCGCAGTCACATGCGGTTCATCGCTGATCACCCCAGCGACACCAGAGATTGCACGCGAGTTTGGTGTCTCCCGAACTGCTGCTATACTCACCCTCTCCCTCTACACGCTCGGACTGGCACTTGGTCCGATTCTCGCAGCACCCATATCAGAGACTGCAGGAAGATTGGTCGTTTACAAGATCACAGCCCCTTCCTTCATGTTGTTGATCCTGGGCGCAGGGTTCAGTAAATCGTTCGGTAGCTTACTAGTCTGCCGTCTCCTCGCAGGCACACTCGGTGGACCCGTCCTAGCAGTGGGTGCTGGCACAAACGCCGACATGTACTCCGCTCGCGATCGAGCTGTGGCTTCGGCATTCTTCATAATGATGCCGTTCCTTGGACCGTCACTCGGACCAGTCATAGGTGGCTTCGCCGCACAGTACAAGGGCTGGCGCTGGACGCAGTGGTGCACGATCTTCATCGGCGTGGCTGCAACAATACCCGTCTTCTTCATGTCCGAGACCTACCGGAAGGTCTTGCTGAGGCGCCGTGCGAAGCGGCTTGACCTGCCACCGCCACCAATGCCGCCGATGACGAAGCTTGGCATGATCAAAGTCTTGCTGACCATCACACTACTTCGACCTCTTCACATGCTGGTGACTGAGCCCATCGTGGCGTTCTTCAGCATATACAATGCTTTCACCTTCTCCGTCCTGTTCGCCTTCTTCGCCGCCTACCCCTTCACCTTTGAAAGTGTCTATGGTTTCAACACATGGCAGTACGGATTGACCTTCCTTGGGATTGGACTCGGAGTGATTTGTGCTGTTGTGACAGCGATCCTCGTCGATAAAACGTACTACGCCAAGCATCACCGCATAGCTCTCGGTGAAGGTCGGGTTAATGTTGCGCCAGAGTATCGGTTGCTGGCTGGTCAACTGGGGAGCTTGGGAATACCAGTAGGGTGAGTTGCGTGGTCACCAAACTCCCACCCCTGATGGCTGTTAACATCCTTACAGTTTGTTCTGGTTCGCTTGGTCCGCTCGCGCAGATGTGCATTGGATCTCACCGGTACTCGCGGGCATTCCCTTGTGAGTTCACCTCTTTCCCAATCTGCTTGTAGTCTGCTGATTGTGTCTAGTGCGTGGGGCAACCTCTGCATCTTCATCTCTGCAGCAACATACCTCATCGACATCTACGGACCACTCAACGGCGCATCTGCGCTTGCAGCGAACGGAGTGGCTCGGTACAGCATGGGCGCTGTGTTCCCACTGTTCACCTTCCAGATGTACTCACGCTTGGGCGTGGCTTGGGCGACGAGCTTGTTGGCCTTCATTAGTGTTGCAATGCTGCCGATTCCGTGGATCTTCTTCAAGTACGGGCCCAAGATAAGAGCGAAGAGCAAGTACGATGTGGTGAAGTTTTAGGGATATGGCGGCCGAGCAGGAGAAGGCACGGTGGAAGTCGGCCGTACCTACCCCGTAGCTCACATGGCGTTCAGCCTTAGGTAACTTTACGTTAGAGCATACATGAAAATACCCGGGTTTGTGAATCGATCCTTCCATGATCTTAGCAATGTCCATATGTCAACTACTAAGATCCCGAGACTTGTTCTGCGGGAGCCGGGTTGACAGTTACTTACAGAAAGAGTACTGTTCTCCCACGAGCTCACGGAACGCCACGTAATTCACATGCGCTACGCAATCAGTCTACTTAAGGGACTGTCTAGCACACTACAAAAGTGCAAGTCTGAACGCTGTGCTGACTGGCAAGAGAGCTAGGCAGACTTCCGTCGGCGGACCGATTTTATATCTCATTGTCGGTCTTACAGCAGGACCAGCCTCTCACCAGACTCTATAGCGTCATAGGAGACTTTCAAGCATCTCAGAGAGTGGAGGCGATACACCATGAAGATCTTGGTGCTTCACGGTACAGCCCACACTACGGACCAGCTTCGCAGAGTGCAACTTACGTTCTTACAGGATACACCCAGACCGGCGAGAGTCTCCGCCGCAACATCGGAGGTTTACTCTGCAGACTCGAGGAAGCTGTTCCGGACGCTACATTCAGCTTTCCCACAGCGCACATACGGCTTCAACCGCGTCAAGACGATGCCACTTCCTCAGCTTTGAATCTGCGAGGCTGGTTCGAGGCATCTCAGGCTTCGAATCCCCCAGATGGTCTCGTGACCAGTCTGGGGGATCTAGCACTTGTTCTCGAGTCCGAAGGGCCATTCGCTGGTATTATTGCACTCTCGCTAGGGACTATACTAGCGGCCATGCTAGCCTCTCTTCTACATGGCGGGACGATAATCGAGACGCACGAAGAGACTATTAGGAATGTAGTGGAGGCTATGCCCTACCCAGAGTGCTTCGCAGCGCTGCGACATGCCCCACTCAGGTTCCTGATTCTGTGTGCGGCGCGGGCGGCGACTGAGAGCTACTACGAGTGGTTGTTCCAAGAAGATCTCGGCGTGAGAATGTGTTATGTTGTAGGTGACTCGGACTCTGTAGTCAGTTATGAGGATCGGGACGCAGTCCCTAAGAGATTGATTGGCCGCGGAGAGCCAATAATGATTGTGCACCCTGGTGGACACCATTTACCGACAGACCGACCCAGCCAGGTTGCGATTGTCTAATTCATCATGGCTGCAAGATGGGAACATAGTGCGACATAAGCTGCCTGATCGGAAGCAAGCCAGTTCGACGGGCCATGTTGGACCTCTGCTATTGTCAGAGACTGAGAGGGTCGATGACGATGATCACTTACTTCGCCACGTAGTCTCTCAGTCTTTCAGCTGCGCCATGAGAGCGCAACAGGACTCGCGACGCTCTCGAATGTAGCGTGAGGATCTCCAACCTTTCGGTCAAGGGAGTAAGGCTTGTGATTGAACGTGCAAAGAGGACAGCAGGATCAGAGACCGTAGCTTCATTGCAGTGCCACTCACGTGAACGCCGAGGGACCCTTGGATGTCAGTCTCGATCACTCCCGAACTGATGACATTTCGATCCCGACTTCCCGGTAGAATGCTATCTGTAAGTCACCAGATCACGCAGCTACCCCCCCCGAACACTTTCAACCAGTATGGGAGTTCCTCCCGAGGTTCCGCTCGCACGGAGTGCAGCAAGTCACCTGCATTTACTCGTTCTGAATAGCTCCATTGACAGACGCCTCCATACAACGACGGGCGTGTGACATTCCTGCCATTGAGCTGCGTGTACGCCTCACTGCTAGAAGCTGTTGGTGTCACGAGAGAGATGAAATGACCCCCTCATCACCCACACCTCATGCGTCCGGCAGGATCTGGATAGAGAAGACAGGTCTGAGGTCGTGCAGAATATAGTGCCACAAGAGGAGGAACGATCCGACTGGCGGCGCGGTGCCGATGCAGCGGACCGGGAATCCAGCGCAGTGGTTTGGCACGACGGCCGGAGATGCGCGGGCAGTGCAGCAGCAGTGCATGACTAGTTTAGTTGCCTGGTCGCTGGGACGCATACTGTTGGGTGACGAAGTCCAGGCTCGAGTGGCTCCAATCTCGCGGTGGTGGAGAAGTCGTCAAAGTGAAAGGGACCTATGTCCCGACCTGGGAGTCTCTGTTCGCGCAAGTCTGCGCTGTGTGGCAGACTTGATTGACAGGCGCAGATCAGCTAGGCACAAGGTACTTTGAGGCCATGCAGGGTAGGGTCGTCGGTCGGCGCATTGTCGGGACGCTCATGCATGAAGGTGATGGGCGCCTTTCCCGGGAACGAATGGGCATCGCATTTCACGGTGAGCTGTCAAAACCACGCAGTTCGACGTATCCCGGCCATGGTGACGCGGCAGATCGGAGCGGACGAGCATCGCTGGTAGGTGCTCCCAGGCTGTCGGGTCCATCGCGTGCTGCATGGCTTAAGTCACCCACCGGATGTGAGGCATTTCAAGCGACCAAAGATCCTCCGCGCGATTCCTAGTGGGGCGATTGCGCGTAGAGCGGTGTGAATTGCGTGAAGTGGGTAGTGGCGCCACATTAGGCTGCGTAACGCTCACAGGAGCCAAGGACCAAGCGCACCTGGAAGTGCCGTTGCCGTTGACAGCCAAACCACGCGCCAACAAGCGTCACTGACAGGTCGGTAATTTGGGTGACGTTGGTCGTCGGCTCTACCGGAAACGTCAAGCATGAGACTGTGGCGCCAAGCGCCCTGAGACCCATGCACGCCGCCTGTCGTCACCCATAAGGGTAAGCGCGTGTTTCGACAGAGGAATCATCGATCTACATGTGGCGCTTGCGTTTCGTGCATCGCGGCCCCGCACGGACGGCACTTCTGATCTGCAAGTGGATCGATCATCGATGTGACCTGGCGTCTCTGGTATCATCACACAGGACGATGTGACGGCAACGGGTGCAAGACCTGAGGTCTAAACTAACACTACAGTGACTGATAGCGCTGACAGCATGGGAACCTGGTCAATGGAGTGCACCCATGAAGTCACAAACCCTCGATACAGGAGCGTTGAGCGATGCAAAGATTCGGGCCTCCTACACTTGCAACAGTGGTCGCGGTACACCATGGCTCGTGATCACTTGCACGAGCGCCATGCAGTTTGTCTACACTCCTTGAGGAATCGCATCCACTTTGACCCACGTCTAGATGACGAGGCCCTTTGCCATCGGCAATACCAAGCTTCGGATCTTTGCGCAGCGCCGGTAGCCGGGTTCACCTGCGTGCGGGACGCAGGCCGGCACGATGTCAGGGCAAGGTTCCTGAACCTAATCCGGAGACTAACGAAATCAACTGGAACGTTGCCTGTGGCGTCAACAGCACTCGATATGCTATGTCATTGATAGCTGTTCTATCATCGCGCGAGGCAGCCGCAACAGCAAGAAGCGGCTGTTCAGAGCGGTTACTCCTGGGATTACGCGCGACCAGATGTCGCAGACATACAGGTAGATCATCATCAGCCTCGTCAAGGGAAGACTCGAGGGTTTCGAGTCGTGCGGGTTACCCTTGTGATAATGTCACAGCGGCTGGTGCCTCGATGCATCTCTCGTGGTACGCGGGACAATGCTGGGGTTGCGTTCCCTTTACCGCGCCCACAGTGCTCGTGACGATCGGTGTTCAGTCCGGCATTCGCAGAGATGAGCTTGCTCGAGCAGCGTTGAGGTGATGCAACAAGAAATCTCGGTTCGGGAAATGATCACTGAATGCTATTGTACTGACGGGATTCCACGTACACGAGGCTAGCACGTTCAGCGGGGACTCGGGAGCTCATACCCATCGACATCTCGATCGCCCGAATGTGAACCAGTTCAAACTGCAAGACCCGGAAATGGCATAGTGCCTCCTGGGAATGCGGAAGTTTTCGGTAAGAGCATGAGGGATGCATGTAGAAACATGGTGAGCCGTTAGCTAGGACGTAAGACACCCCGGCGGCATGCAACGCTGCGCGCCACATGCACAGCCTGGCAAGCAATCTCCAGCATAGTCCCATGTAAAGCGCGGCCCGCTGGATCTAGCACAAATCGCATCGCGCCGGAGCGCTCATCTGTATCCCCCCAATCTTTCCGCGGCACTGTTGGTCCCCTGCTTACGCTGACCCCATGTCGATCGTCGTACACAGAGTTTGTGCTCCTTTCTATTACGTTCACTGTGCTGTACGAAGCTGCCGCGGTACTACAGATTCGAGCACAGGAGTTTGCACGCTCTTCCTGCGACGACAGCTCACCTGCATGAGCTCGGCATTGCCTACGAATCATGCCGCAGTCGTCCTACTCGCCATTCTCGTTTCAACGGTCGCGTCCAGGCTGAACAAACTCCACCCCAAAAACGCCATTTTCTCATAGCGCACGATCAGTCAGCGGCGTTCCTCTGCACCGCGACGACTTCGGAAGGTTAACAGCTGTGGCTACGTCTTTTCGATCCCGACATGCGCTTTCGAGGACCCTCAACGATACTTCGATCTCTGTCCTTGCTCTCTCCACCTTGACTGTCAGCGTCTGGACATCTGATCCTGTCCTACATCGACCGCTATTCTCGGGTCGGGGTCAACTCCTTCTGGCTTTATGACAGCCCGTCTACCTGCCCTTAACCTGACCGCTGTTTCGATCTTTGAAGCTGTCCGATCGATATTTCGTGTCCCTGGCTCCCTGGACTACCAAAGATCACTCACCTCTATCACCATGGCAGATCTTGGGAAGTGCAACGGCTACCAGAACCTACATAGCCTCTACTCTCATAGGCGCAATGACAGTCGCACGTCCACCCCGTGCATGCCGACGCCAGAAACTTCGCAAAGCAGCGACACCTCCATGGACGATCACTTCGCCAGACCACTGGCGAGTAGAGGAGCATCTATTCGTGCTTTGCTCTCCGATGAAGCCTGCGAGCCTACTGTCGCTTGCAGCCGCAGCGACGACCACCTCTCTGCGCGCATGATCACTCCACCCAAGGGGAGCGCACGCTATGCCCCCTATTCACCGCCGTATCGATCTGGCAGTGAGCTGCGACCGTCACTGCCGCCTCTCAAGACAGTCAGTCACTATGCATCGGAATCTCCCCCGACGACGAGTTTGTCTGACCTTGTATAGATCTTGGCAGTGCCATTGTCCTCGCCTCCGACGACGCCACGGCTGTACGACGCGGCCTTTCCACTCGCCGCTCGCGAGTCGTCGTATATCGCAACTACGTACAAACCACCTGCTTTCTACCCGAACAAGAAGCCCAGGACGACGCTGAGTCCCCGTCATCCACCAAGCTTCGCTCCTGAGGGCATGAGTATCTCCTCAGACAGGTCAGCGACCGCACGAGTGGACTATCTTGCTCGCTACTCGCGTCCTAGCATGACAACGGACACCGAGTACTTCAAATCCCCTGATGTGTGGCCCGAGGGCGTTCAACCTTCTGCACGGGCGCGTCTCGACGAGTGGACCACTCGCTACGAGGCTCGCCAGGGGGAAGTTTTGTATCACGATCGACGTGGATCACCTCGGTCGCGACGGCAATCGACTATAAGTGACCTGAGACGCACTTCGGTCGACGTGCGATCGCCTGGCCAGGTCTACGGTCGCGAGCGAGTAGACGATCGCTCATTTTACAACGGACACGAAGCTGGATATCTCCCACAAAACCGTCTTCGTGCGACACCGTACTTTCCAGGCCAGGATCGAGAACGCTACACCGCAGAATGCACTCACAATCTGCCCACAAGATCAGTGCTGCCTGGTAGGGAACACGATTCGCATATGGGGTTGACAGGCAGAGCTGCAGATATTGTTGCTCCTGATCAACGAGCTGCCTTCTTCATGCCCAGTCACTATGAATACCAGCAGGGCAAGACAAGGAAACGGAGCAACCTGCCGAAGCAGTCAACAGAGATCATGAAGCATTGGTTCGATCAGGTTCGTTCCGCGGCAGGGAAGAGTACGTTATGCGCGGTCGCTGATCAAATTGCAGAACATAGCGAACCCCTATCCAAGCGAAGAGCAGAAGCAAGTCTTTGCCAACGTGTGTATATCGTGCCCATCTTCTACTAGAGTCTCATTGACAATGAATTGCAGGCGACTGGCATAAGCATGACGCAAGTGAGCAACTGATTCATCAACCATCGACGACGGTGTCCCGAGCTGCGCGACAAGCGAGACCGAAGTCGCGTAGGAGGAGGAGACCTAAGCGACTGAAGGGAAGAACGATTCTTTGGAACATCTCACCGCACAAAAGCACGGCATTACACGGCAAAGACATCTCGACCAGCATGTCGATAACATTAACTTACGCAAGTACTGATAATTTGCGCGAATGCGCATTTCGCTTCCTGACTTCACGAGCCACAGACTCAATTCGTTGACTATGTTCGCAATCATCATTGTGACTTTTCACAAGAGCACGCGTTGCGCGAGGTGCCTATGGCGGTCGTCACGAACGCTATATATGAAGCAGGGTCATCATGAAAGAGCTTTCTGGAACCATAAGTACACAGGCTACACTGTTGGAACTTCTGCAAGCATGGTCGCAATACAAACTTTCAGCGCCTGCTACACCTCAGTGGAAACGAGTACGAATACTGCACAAGACTCTTCACGCGCTTTGGCCCTCTTCCAATTCAATTGTTGCTGTAGAATACAAGAGCTGCCAACGGTCATAGCGCTCACAGAGTAGCAGCAAAGGCATGTCCTGACTGGAGCGGCCCCCAGCTGTCCCAAACGGTCAGCAAGTCGCGCGGTACTAGACCCGGCGGTGAAGGAGGCTTGATGCAAGAACTCGCCAACCTGCATGCTCGTTGCAGCAACGCCAATGCAGTTCTCTCAACAACACGCAGTCAGGGGCGGACGTGTCAAAATTCGCTAGCGCCGCCGCACCAACACATTGCAAGACCCGTATCGGGCTACCCGGTTGCAACAATCGAGCAGTGGCTGAAATACATACGAAACATCAGACCGAGCTTCACGCCGCGTTGCCGCATTCACTGATCAGTGAGAATCGGGAGGGACTGCCATCTGAAGCCATACGAAGATATCGCGGAACGAATTTGCAGATCGTGCAATGGCTTTCTCCTAGTGGGTTTATTACACGGCTTGCGATCGCCAGAAGAATCGGGAGGCGCTTCACTCCCATATTCTCGCTCTGTGGCGTCTGGCGTCTGTCATAGCGCTGCCGCGGGAGCCGTGGCTGGCGTCGAGCGTGTGCCGACGCTTTCGCAGATCAAACTATAGTTGAGAGGCGATCACCGCGGCAACACGCCGACGAGACGTCGTGGGATCTTTCCCTCGACATAGGGAGCGTATTGTCAGACCAATTACCCGCGTGACCCTGTCAGCTTAGCACGGATTGTAGATGCCGGATCGGTTGAGACGATGCCAGCGGCCCAGCCGCCCACGCGGCGTACAAGCAATTCACGTGCCCTGCGTATCATATATACGGTTTCGATCTCTCGCCTGTCGTGAGGTTTAGTGAAAATAAAGTTGTTGCCCGGCATCCGGGCAGGAGCCAGATCCTCGGCTCGGGCGAACGCGGGCAAATGCGGGCACGAGCGGGTCGCTTATTTTTGCACGTCGACGGAGAAATATGGAGAAACTTTAGCTGACAAGCCGTTGCGCTGTTGCAACTCTCGAGGAGGTCCCATTGCCGAGCGCTCTTGAGTGCATGCGTGTCACGTGGAGATGATTATTGGTATTTCATGCGACCGACAGACTTTAGAGCATTGCGTCGTATTCGGGCGATGTTCGGAGGGGGTCCATGTCTTCGATGATCATATGCGTCGATAGGATCGATTGGCGAGATGTCAAGAGTCCGCGACCGACAGTAGCGGCAGCGTCTTGCAAACAAGTGATGGCGTTGCTCCAGACAACATTAGTCACTTGGTCAACAAGGCACGACTATCACAGTAGGTAGGGTTATATTTGCAACCTCCTACTAACTCTCGATGAAGTGCCGATTGAAGCCGGGTAGACAGTATGGCGAAGACCACCGCGACATTCACCACCGGGCGATCATGGAGATGATGAAGTCCTCAGTATGAGGCCATTTACTATCGAATATCCTCCTCACAAGACAGTAGTGATTTGCCTGCCCGCCCAGCATGACATCCTCCGGCTTGGAGACTCACATCCACACTTCCTCCGTGAAAGGCCTTTCCAGCGTCACGACACTCATCGTAGGTGCAAAGGCAGCAGTGATAATCGATCCTCCCTTCCTAGTACCAGACGCCGAATCGGTTGTGCGATGGGTGAAGGAGAAGACGTCGAAGCCCGTGAAAGCGCTGTTCGTGACGCATCATCATCCAGTGAGTCGAAGAATAGATGTCCGCGAGCTGCTACAGCAGGATGATTAATCGGACAAAGGATCATTTCTTCAGTGCCAACCCGATCCTTGACGCCTTTCCCGGCTCCAAACTATTCGCTGCACCTTACGGTACATTCTCCTGACTTTCTCCGACCCCTTTGTCGTGTACCCACCCATGGCTGGTGACATGTATTCTTATACTCCTCCCAGTCCTCGCAGGCATCAACCGCGAATACGACGAGAAAGTAAAGTTCTGGCCCACAGTCTTCGGCCGCGAGAACATCCCCGAAGTCCCCACGAAACCCACAGCATTCGAGCACAGCCTCTTTGTCCTCGAAGGGAATGAGTCCTCACCTGTGATCCTGCTTGGACCACTGCAAGGAGATAGCGTCGATCATACGCTGTTCTGGCTGCCGAGCGAGAAAACGATTGTCTGTGGGGATGCAGTATATGCGAGGAGTACTCACGTTTGGTAAGCAGCTTGTGAGGCTGAGTCAACATGAGTCCAGTAGACTGACATTAGCTGCAGGGTCGAGGAGATCGAGACGAAGGCTATTCTCGAGGCCTGGTACAAAACGCTCGACATGATCGAAGCGCTAAAGCCGGAGAAAGTCATCGCTGGACATCTCGAGAGCGGTTGGGATCTCGATGCCGAAGCCGACTTGGCGCACAACCGGAAGTATCTCGATCTGTTCGCTGAGAAGATCACGTATGCGAAGAAGAAGCCGCAGGTCGACGAGTTGTTCCAGACGTTCACAGCTGCGTTCCCAGAAGCCGATCAGAACCTGGACTTCTTCCTAGGCCATTTGAGCAATCAGTTCGGTGAGGGTGGAAAGGTAAAGTCGTTTCCTGATATGTCCTTTTGATATGCAAACTGACTCGTACTGTCAGGTCTGGGAAGAGAATCGCCATCACAACGTGGGTGCGAGGACCAAGGAGCAGCTAGAAGCATACTACTTCCGTGTCTAAGAAGCACTTTCGATCAGATAAATCGCCGCGTCCGCGTCCAAGTTTGCCCGCCACGCTTTCACGCACTCATCGCCGCTCATCTCGATACCGCCTGTCCTCCCGCGGTCGTCGCTCCTCACCATACCGCCTTTCGTCGTACCGCCTATCATCATACCTTCTCCGATCATCATCGTACCTTCTCCCGTGCCTATCGCGATGACCATCCCTGTCCCTCTCGCGGTCCCTTGGCCTCTGCCTGTCCCTTTCCCGTTCTCGTACTCTATCGAGCTCCCGCCTCTCGTCGATCGCTCTGCGCTTCTCGGGCTCTTCGCCCTTGACTTCGGTGCGCCGATCACGTGACGAAGCGCGGGATGAAGGCGGACCAGTCGATGGTGCTGGGCGCTCACTGCGAGGAATGGGCACTTCGATCTCCTCTTCGTATTCTTCCCATTCCTCCTTGAAGTGCGACTCGACTTGATCACGCTCGTTCTTGGCGAGCTGGGGGTTGAGCATGAAGCGGAGGGTACCGGTGCCGACAACCGGTGCATACTCCGGAGCAGAAGCAGGAATCTGTAGTGACTGCTGAGTCGACCCGGGCTGGGGTGGCGAGACAGGTGTAGGATGACCGTTTTGAACCTGTGAAGTGGGTGCTTGTGGCGTCGGCGCCACGCAATAGCGTGGAATCGACTTGTCGTTGCATTCCTTGTTCAGTGCCAGGCGAATACGGAGGAAGTCATCAAGACTGTAGCGCGAGCCAAGGATTGATGAGGTCGTGTGCTGTATGTATAGATCCAGAGAGTCGAGCTCTGTCTCCATGATCTCCGCGCGGGACGTCTGCCACGCTGGCATACTCACCTGCTGCAGTCTTTGGAGGACAGCTTCTTCAGCTGACAAGCGTGCTGCAAGCTCGAGGGTGGCGAATGCTAGGGTTGAAGCAGTATGTTTTAACGGGGCGAAGGTACGATAGATGTCAGTCAATGCCGTCCAGGCTAAGTCATGTACTTTCTTCACATCCTCCCCCTTGCCAAGACTTCTGGCGATCTTCGAGAGCACCTGATGTGGCGCACGACTCCTAAAGTCGAAGCTGCCAGCTTCCAGAACTAGCCTCTCCAGTCCGATCACAATGCGACTCGGTTGCTCAAATATCGGATCGTCTGCGGGCAATTGTTCGTGCGCAGCCGAGACCTTGAGATTGTAGCTTGCGGCGAGCACCTCACGGCTCTTCTTGAGCGTGTCCTCCATCTTGCATGCTGTGAGCAGACTCGCAGCTGCTGCATCGCTCCAGAGGTAGCCATCTCCAGTGGTTGTCCCGGGAGGATGTGCCAGGCGGAATTTATGATAGTATGTGCAGGCGGTGGTGTAAGTCCGGACAGGTAAGTGCAAGGCGCGACGGACGACATCGATCCACTGTACGCCTTGGAGGCGCAGCGAGTCCTCCTTTGCCTCAGCCAGAGATCGTTCCTGAGCATCGCCTGTGATTTGCTCCAATTGTTGCTCCACGCCGGCCTGACTGACATACTGCGCTGACACCCTGATTGTGCTTGGATGTGGCCCAACTGGCGGCTTTGGCTCGCCGTTGCTCATCCTCTTTTGCGACACCATAATGGCTTGTTAGGGTGTACATGTAGAGTCATGTGGAATCGTGTTGAAGGAGGATTAGAGTCTAAGTTGGACCCGGGAGCTGATTTGCCTGAGGCAGAAAGGCAATAAAGTCTAATCCAACGCCCTTCAAGTTGCCCGCATCATCTATCCCATGAAGACAAGTCACTATCATGCGTCGCGATTTCGTTGCACCACCTGCGTAGGCGAATCTGTGAGCTTCACTACAGCTTGGTGACAGAGCAAGTGTCACAAGTGCGAGTAGCGGTGAGTCGCCGTCTTGCCTGTTCGGCCTCAGACTTCAAGCTGCCTGATTGCCTTCACTGTATGAGAAAGGCAGAGATGTAAGCCACAGGCCGCCAAGTCACTTCAGAAGCTAACGAATGAACTGTGCTTGCGCTATGCGGGGGGCGCGCGCCCATTTGGGGCATCCAGGCAGATCCTCAGATCGCCTGGTGAGGCCGGACATACACCTCTCATCTTTGAGGTACTGGACCGCCAATCAGCGATCATACTGCTGCGGTACCAGCTGCAATTCATGGACGCAGTCATTTCAAGCCCGTGGTATCACTCGTAACGATGTACACCTCAAGCTGCCCGGGACTCGGTTAGATTATATGGCACTGTAAGTGTACCATGACGCGATTCAGTATCTCGTCCGGAACATCGCATCTTGAAGCACGAGCTGCGCCTCAACAAGTAACAAGTAAGGCTACTCCCGTAGTTCTGCTGCTCGTCCACGCCCTTGATCTTGGAGCCAGGCTAAGCGCGAAGCGTCTATGAACCCCGAAGTCGCCCAATCTAGGTCACGCTAGACGTGCACTGCCGCTCATACCGTGCGCAGGAGACGACTTCAAGGGCAATATGACCCCAGGAGCGATCACGCTGACGCCTCTGAAAGCTCACTCAGAGCTTGCGATTCGTGCGTGAAGCTGCCCAATGTCGCAACGCAGCCAACATGCTGAACAACTTGCAAAAGGGCGATCGCTGACGAGGCATTCGGTCAGTCATCATACTTTAGATTTGTGGGTCGGCACCTGTGGCCTTGCAACCACGTGGGCGCCACCGCCCTTCCATGAAGAACTGCAACGACGGGGTCACATCGACGCAGCCGCCGTTAACGGGCCAAGTGCGTCACGCTGCCTCACTACTCTCAGACTCATATTTCTCGATCCTAGGAGTCCCCGCCATCTCTCGCGCAGCTCATTCTGTCATCTGTCCCGGAGTCCATCCGCAGAAACAGGGCCCTCGCTGGCAGCGCTCGATACTCGGCAGGCCTACCTCTGCATGCCTATGTGCCTCAAAAAGCACACTCGCGGGCCGGCCGATCACGAGTATAGTGCTGCTCCCTGTGGCTATGACCGGCGGTCGACTTCTTCTCCACTACCTGTACATTGCCATTCGTTCTCATCTTCACTAACAATAGGGCGATCCAGTACAATACTTGCTGGCGGCTCCACCTTGCTGCCCGAAGCTAAACACGATGCTCACTACCTCCTGACCTCGCTGTCGTTATGGATCATCATCATGGCTGTGCCACCTTGTTACAACCCTGGAGGCAAGCTAAAACGCCTGCCCTACCATTTTCTTCTATATTTCACACAAAACGTCGTCCGAAACGTACGCTCCCTGAGCAGATCACTTCCTTTTCTATACTTCATTCACCCTAGTCCTCCAGCAAGGCTGTACCATGTCTTCTTCTCAAGCCACTGCCGAAACTATGCGAGTCATCGCAGCTCGCATCAGGGCTATCCAAGATAGTTACGCAGCTATCGACGCCCGAGCCAATCCCCGTGGCGCCGCTATCCTCGCGACTAGACTCCAACAAGCTCGGACGCAGTTGCGAGATGCTAGCGACGAGTATCAAGCCCAGCTTGCGGCCGAGCGAGCTCAGCGTGAGCGTGCTGCACAACGCCAACAACAGCAACGCCAACATGCTGGATCATCCCGAGCAGGATCCTCTCGTTGCGAGCAAGAAGTCCGCACACAATCGATGAGTGGTTGGTGGTACATCTCCCCCAATGCATGGCACCAAGTCAACATCGTGCGTCCCAGCTGACACTCCATCATAGGGTCTGCTGCAGCTGCGGCCATACCAATAACCCGGCCCTCGCGCCTGAGCGCTGCCCCACGTGTGGGCATTACAAAGACTCCCGCTGTCATACTTACTAGCGCGCACGGTCGTTGGGAGGTTGCTTGATTGCGTTTTGGAGGCGAGGGCGTGCCGTTTTTGAATAATGATCGGGTTGCGGTAGGAGGGTATGGGGTCCGGATGCTGGATGATGCGTAGCGCTGATGGAGTACTAAGACATGGTATGCCGCAAGGCAGGGCAAGGCATGGGCATGATGGGTAGGGGGAGGGTGTTCTTGGACAGCGATGGCGTTATTGGGTGGGGAGAGGACATTCGCTTGGATCGACATGACCATGGCGTTGCGGTTGTTCGAGTGTGGATGTTTGGAATGATACCCCTGTCGCTATACTTGTATGTGTATTTGAGATTATATCCATGACTATGCAACGCTTCCCAAATTCATCAACAGCTTCAGCCCGTAGACTGGATGCAAGGCCACTTGCTAAACGCGTGCATTGCTTACGAAAACGCCAGAACTCCCTCGCTAAACTCATCCAAGTTCGCCCATTCACACCTCCCCACCCCTCTCCTCAGCTCTACTCCTCTTCCTTCGCCTCCGCTCCTCCTTCTCCAACACCCACCCATCAGGCCGTTCCCCATTTTGCCACCCGTAATCCAGCTTCCTCTTCCTCCTCTTCTCCCTCTGTCTCTCTCCCCTTTTACCTCCTCGCCCCTCCTCGCCACCTCTGCCTTCCTTCCCTCCACCCCCTTGCACCAGCCCAGCCTCCTCCAAAAGCTGCTCGAATTCCCAGCCGAGTCCATAATCACTCACGCCGTTATCGTGACGACAGCAGGGCGAATGTCTCACTGGGAGTAGCCAGTCGTGAGGCGAAGATCCGAAGACAGAAGTGAAGTTCTGATAAGCGCCGCGGTTCCAGGGGTTCAGACCTGGCGGCGTGCGCAAGATGGCGAAGGTTCGAGGGTTTGCTGCTGCGGCAGGGAGAGGAGGCGCAGTAGTAAGAGGGATGGGGAACGTGATCGAGGAAGTCCAGACTTTGGGTGTCGAGGCTCGGCGTCGGCGATGTCGGCGGTGTGGAGACTGAGAATCATGAGGCGGCGATTGCGATGGTGAGGTGTCGTCGAGTTCGGGCTTTAATCGAGAACGTCGGCTGGAGAGTGGTCGCGGTCCAGCGAAGTAGGACAGGTGCGACGGGTCGTCTATTTCGGAGGTCAAAGGGCGGGAGCTGTCGTTTGAGCGACTTGGTGGCGTCGTGGAGGCTGTCGGAGGTGGCTGAGGCAGATGGGGGTGATCGTGGATCTCAGGCGGCAGCAGGACCGCGAGGTACATAGTACGCATCCCGGCATCGATGTTCTCGATTGTCGTGACTTCATTGAGCGTCATTTGGAAGGACATCAAATTTAAGCCGAAGGTGAAGAAGCAGAAGAAGCCGGAGAGTCCGATGACTACCACCCAGTGGACGTTTCCGATGCTGCTAGTGAGCTTCTCGGACTCGGCGACAAAGACAGCCATGCAAGCTAGAGTGTATGCAGTGAAGATTGTGGCGTAAAAGTTGAACTGTACGAAGAACTTGAAGCTGTTCTCGCCCACGCAGCCACTTACCCACGGGCAGAAATGGTCCATCTTCATCACGCAGCGCCCAATGTCTGAGCTGTGATGGCTGCGGTCTGGCTTCCAGTTGCGGCAGATTGGGCACCAGAGTGGAAGGCCGTTTTGGTCGCAAACGAAGACGTCCTTAGTGTAGTAGTCCTCCATACCGGAGGGTGGCGGCACTCGACCCTCCAGTATACCCACGAAGTCCAGATATCCATCATCCTGTCCACCAGTCACCACGGTCGTAGGCGCACATGACCTCCTGCTAACTGTCTCTTCATGGACTCCTGTGAGCTTCTCGGCTACGTCACTCCGTCTCTCGATGAACCCAGGATTGAGCTGTACCACGTACAGCAGCCGGAAGTATGCGGCGGCCATTGGTAACATCAGCAGGAAGTACACGATTGGCAACGCGATGCCCACGGCGACTCGCTGTGGCGCGCGACTCTCCGGCGCAGGATTGAGGAGGTAGTCCACTACATAGCATCGTTAGCGCTGGCTTCACAAGTATCCTTTCTGCTCTCCTCATACCGCATAGTGGCCCAACGAACACATAGGACGCATATGCCACCACCAATATGAGGAACGGAGGTATGATCCTCGAGACAGCCTTATTAGACTGCTGCCGCCGCCGCAGCTGCTTAGCATCCATCTCTCCAGCGGGCGTGAGCGCGTAGTCGTCGCTTCGAGATCATCGTCGCATGACTTGGCCGTGAAATGTCCAGCAAGGAAGTATATGCTTCACCAACACCTGCCTCACAATCATTGTCAGTGGTGATGTTTGGGTGGCCGGTTGACCCGGTAGTAATCGACCAGGATCAGCTCGCTTCGCGTTCATGACGTGGGGTCGGAGAAGCGTTGCGCCGTGGTCCGGGGATATTTCATCGTGCTCCTCCTTCAATCCTTCACGAGTTCCAAACACCCACGAGCACAGAACAATTTCTCCATCGACTGTAGATACACATTACAGTATACTATAGCTGAGTATCTTCCGTATCGTCCGTCACAAGTCATCAACACTCCCCTCTACCACCTTTCAAATTCCCTCAATTCCCACTCAAACTCCCCCTCCGAGTACTCATATACATCTCCAACGCACTCCCCTCACTCGCAGTCTTTATATGACTAACTCTGCTAGCCGCACTTCGTCTCGCAACTCGAGTCTCCCAGGCCATCTTCCCGTCGGCAGCGCTTTTGGGCAATATCGCGCCCATCGCGTCGCCAAGCTCAGCCAGCGGTCCGTTGAGAGCGCCGTTGGTACGCAACACGGCCATCAGCGCCGCGGAGAGGAGAGCGTTCTGCTTCTCTAGGATCTCGAGCCGTTCGAGACGCGCGGAGATGCGGGTCTGTGCGCGGCTGCCTTGGTTGGAGGACTGGAGCTGCGTGGAGACGTGGTGGCGATGCAGGTTCAGGGGTGCTGGAGGGAGTATCTCGTATGTCGGAGGTGTCGGCAGAGTCTTCTTAGGATCCTTGTCGAGTAGCACAGCGCCAGACTGTAGCGCTTTACTCATCCGAGGGAACTTCTCCGACCCGGATGCTGGTGGCGTGGGTGGCAAAGCTCGATTTGGAGGCGGTGAAGGCAAAGGCGGCGTGACTTCCTTCCGCTTACTGCTACCATTGGGCGTACCTGGGCGTGAGATGCCGGCAGCGCTACCTCTGCTTCGCCGTTTCGAGACCACTGAGGCTGATCGTGGACGGGGGGCGTACTTGCTTCCTTCACCTCGCAGGATCAGCCGAGCGGGCTTAGTCGCGGGAGATTTTGCTTTCGGCACTGGCACCTCCTCAGCCACTAACATCACAGGGCTGATACAGATAGTCGCGGAGCCTGGACTGGAGTTCGAAGTTGTGGGCGAGATAGGTGTGTAGCCTGTCTTCTCCTCGGCTGCCAATTGCTCTTGCGAGGGCACAGACGATACAGGCGTGAGCGTCGATTCCGTGATCTTCCGCCAGCTCGCGGTACTGGAAGCTGAAGACGAAGCACGTGTCGTCAAAGGTGCTGGTTTGAGCCCTGGGATCTGGATATGCGGTCTGACTTTTCTCAGCCTCCGTTGTATTGGCGGCTCAGCATGCACGACTGCGTCAATCGTACGCTGCGTGATTGGCCTGTCTCGCAGCTTACGCTGTCGGATGCGTTCTTCGCGCTCCCGTCGCGAAGAGGGATAGAGTGGGTGTCTGACAACGTGCGCACCGCCGGACTTGGGGCGCTTGATAGGGCCAGTACACTCTGTCACCACTGATGAAACTATCCTAGGTGCGGGCGACTCGCTGATGCTGGCGATGACCGGTGCGATGCCAGGTGTTACTTTTCGAGGCTCGCTTGATGGATGCATAATCGCCTCGATACTTCTCGGGTCCCGTCTCAGCCTCAATGGACTTTTCGGCGGCGGCGGGCCAGGACTATCACAGAAGCTGCGCGGGTACATGGAGGATGCGATGCTCGATGCTCGTTGCAGAAGGACAGGATGACTGACGAATCGTCGAGGGGATGGATGCGCCATGTGGACATCACGAGTCGAGCTTGGCAACTTGACTGGGAACTCCTCGTGTGGCAGCGGTATACTTGGCATCGGCGAACTCGCAGACCGCTTCGTCTGCACCGGATGACTGCTCAAAGCCTTAGTGGCGTCGAGATGCTTCGCTGGGTGATCGTTGAGATCCTGCTGATAGGACTCGGCTATCGATGTCGATGTCGCTGACTCCGGCTGTGGCGTCGGCGGATTGGAAGCTGCTGGCCGGATTGGCGAGGAACTCTGAATCATGCGGACAGTATGGTCCATGTCTACTGCGCCGAGAACGACTGATGGCTGGCGGGAAGGAGCTGGTGTGCGATGCCAGAGTCGCTCTTTGCTGTTGGCTGCGTAAAGCCAGTCGTCGTAGGCGCCTGCGTTGGCGAAGTCTTCGGAGAAGGAGACAGAGACACGGGAGTCTACGATCTCGGGACTGTAAGCTGTCAGCAATGTTCAACTATTTGTAACAGCCCAGCTTGGGATCGATCTGATACTCACCTGAGATGTGGTACATAGTCGGAGCCTCCTGGGAGTTTCGCATAGTGGACATCATTGACCTTGAGTGCCAAGTAGCGCTTGCCTGTGCTCATCAACATCGGACACGATCCACATCACCATCAACAACTCACCACTCGCGGAAACCTTCGGCTCGACCCCATCAGGGTGCAATAAGTTACCCTCGTCATGCAACTTCAGTCTACTCCGCCGTCAGCCACAACAGTCTCGACACCCGCTTGCACAACGTACTCATAATGCGGATCGCCGACGGCTCCTCTCGCCGCCCGTCTCGCCGCAAATCTCAGAAACCTCAGCCCTCGACCCTTCCCATCGATTCTCTCCCCCAACTTACTCGGCCGTCGATGTGGAGCCGTCGGTCCCGTAGTCTGGAGAAAGAACGCCAGGTCATCACTCTCGAATCCTTTCATTAGCGGCAGTGCACTGAGTTGCGTTGAAGCACCCGCACCAGCATGCCTGTTGGGAGTGCCAGATGAGTACGGCCGCTGATCAGTACAATCATGGTGCATGGACCACGAATCTGGCCTTTCGGTCTCACGTTCGAGGACCTCGATATCCTGCTCGTTCAAGGCGGAGACGACGGAAATGTTGTCCGAGAGCGAGACATGTATCGAGTCCTCACGCAAGATGCTTGAGCTCGCTTTGCGAGCCGCTTCTCGTTGCGAGGCTGAAGGCAAAGCACCCATGAGGGCGTTGGTGTATGAAGGACCGGCACCGAAGGGCATCGCTTTCGCCGCCGCCGGGGTGGATGGACGCGAGGAGAGTATCTTGGGCTGAGGCGGAGGGATGGGTATCTCGAAGGCGCGAGGGGTGTGGTTCAGGTTGGTTGGATGGCGTGGGTGAAGGCGGCGGCGAGGATGATGCGGGTAAGCGGAAACCTGCATTGGGACGAGAATAGGCGGGTGCTGGATGCGGTGGTCGAGGTAAGGGCAGCTGGCTGGCTGGCTGGCTACGTGACAGTAGCTGATAGGAGCTCGGTGTCGTGAGCTTCAGGGACGATGTCGATGGATAGCAGATCATACAATAGAATCACTACATAACAAGATCCAACGAATGGCAGCAGACTAAGGTCTGAAGCACCAGTAGGACACTGGCACCTCTTTTGTTGACCTCGAGATCAAGGTCATGGCGCCAGCCATGGTTCTACAGAAGAAGAAGGTAAATAATGGCAACAGGCTGACCCAAGCTCCGGTGTCATGGCTTCACAAAGGCGCAAGGGCACGGGATGACGGTGCAGTCGCTTGGTCGGCGAGGGGGATTGTACGACGAGTACCCGCAGCTCACTGTTGCGTAGGAGCGAAGCAATGATCAGGACCGTGGGGCCGACGAGGGTGCTTGCTTCGAGACATGGAGGGGAGTGCCGGGCGTGACCTGGGTGCTGGACAAAAGCCAGCAGCCCTGTGTTGACAAAGCTCCACGAGTATTACAATGATAGCAGACGAATTGACCACATGAAGACTCTGCACACCGCACGCGTAGATGAGGGGATCTGTACCCGCGAATGTAAGGGGTCGGTGGAGCCAAGCCAAAACAGTCTGGCTGCAGATGAGGTAGCACAGCAGACGCATACGCGCAGCCCGGTCCCGATCGACGGCAATTGTCACCTGTAGCACACCACGCACACGCAAAGAGGCGTCCAAAAGCTCCGTCGCCACGTCACATTCACGACTCGAGGACACGACTACAGTTGCAACGGAAACATAACGTGGGAAGCACCAGTCAGTGATCTGTCAGGAGCCGTTGTGTCGATCGGATCGGCATGTGCTGCGAAGTGTCAGGCTGTCTTCACCCGCTGTCTTGTGTGATCAAAGGACCTGTTATGCCCAGATCACGGCGAGCGGAAAGAGCAAGATGTGCACTAGGGTACGCTGCGCGGCAGCCAGGGGGCCGTCGGGCATTCGAGTCAGCTCCGCCGTCTACAGCTGCCGTAGCAGCACGGTCCACCCATCTTCGCAATGCTGTGCTATCCGATGAGACGATGGACTTGTACGGAGCAAAGGTAAGCAGACCCAGTGTCTTTCTCGAGTCGTAACATCCCAGCTCGGGAATACCTACCTCTTCTTCAGCATGAACGGATCTGCTGCCTTCTTCTTCCGCATAATCGGTTGCGGAGCAGGAGGTGGCACAACATCCGCCTTCTTCGTCACACCCTTCTCGATCTTTGGCGTGGGCTTCGTCATCTCTCCGCCAGAAAGGGGTGTTTCAGCACGAGACATGGCGCCGTCGAGTTGTGCAGGATACTTAGTCTCTTTCGGTGGCTCGGCATCGAGCATATCCACATCCCCGGAGGCGTCTATACGAG
The DNA here is from genome assembly GCA_002077045.2 of Rachicladosporium sp. CCFEE 5018. Classification (NCBI taxonomy): domain Eukaryota; kingdom Fungi; phylum Ascomycota; class Dothideomycetes; order Cladosporiales; family Cladosporiaceae; genus Rachicladosporium; species Rachicladosporium sp. CCFEE 5018. Next base: position 257,736 of record KZ111173.1, read on the forward strand.
GCTTCGAAGAGGGCTGGTCGTTGTCGAGAGCTTGTCGTTTCTTGGTGTTTGCTGCGGCGACGCGGTCTTCGTGCTTGTACGTGACACCCTCCATATGAGAGCCGTTGGTGTGTGATCTTGGTGCATGAGAACCGTTGGCGTGTGGTATGGTAGGTGCAACCGCGCTGTGAGAAACATGTGCACCATTGACAGGAGACACACGGCTTGTGTTGCCGGATGGCTGCTGCTGTTGCATCGATGATCTGGGTGCGGGCACATCGTGCATCGAGACGGTCTTGACGCTGTCCGCTGGGTAAGCACTCGACTTCTTCTGCAGCATGTGCAGCAGATTGCCACCGATCAGGCTATCTCTCGCACGCGCATCATCGACGAGCTTTTTCCAATACTGCCCACGAGACAGACTCTCGGAGTTGCCCAGCACCCACAGACTCGACTTCGCTCTCGTCAGACCGACGTTCATACGTCTGATGTCTTGCAAGAACCCGATGCCACCCCCAGGTGATGCACGCACACAAGAGAAGATGATGATCTCGCTCTCGCGACCCTGGAATGCGTCTGTGGTATTGAACTCGACGCTGTCCAGAATATCGTTGCCGAAACGACTTGAGAAGCGGTCCTTCAGAGCTCGCAGCTGGGACTTGTACGGAGTGATAATGCCGATGCGGCCGCTGAAATCGTAGTTGTCGAAGTCCGTCCGCAACCTGGAGTACAACGCGATGGCAACATCGATCTCGGCAATATTGATGAGTGAGTGGCCCTTCGGCGCAGCTGAATGCTGACCCTTGACGTCGTAGAAGCGATACGGAGCAAGCAAAGAGCTGCTGTGCCATGGCTTCTGTCGCAAGCCCGCCATGCCATCTCCATCCTTGAGCAAGCCGTCATAGAAGGTCCTGCTGGGAAAGACACTAATATCAGGATGCATGCGATACTGCATGTCGAGTAGGTGTACACGGTCGGCGAAGTTGTTCTGCATGCGCACGAACAGACTTTGCTCGTATTGGAATCGAGCTGCCTCTTTCGAGAATACAGTCGGTGGCAGCTGCTTGGGATCTCCGACCATGATGCACTTGATGCAGCCGTACTTGAGCGGGATCAGAGAGCTCATCTCCACGCACTGGGCGGCTTCGTCGATGATAACCGTCTCGAACTCGATATTGAGGTTCTGGAACATGTCGTGCCCACTGCCGCTCAACGTAGCGCAAATAACATGAGCCCTGTCGAGGACAGCTTGCTGTGCGCGCTTCTTACTCAGCTCCGCCTCTCGTCCTGCTGACTTCTCTTGATCCTTCGAAGCATCGATGGCCATGCCTAGCTCGTTCTTGCGCTTGCGCACAGATACTATAGTCTCCAGTAAGTCCTTCTGAGCCTTCCCTTCAACTTTGCCACTATCACGTTGCTCATACAGGTCGCGCAACTCGGCGGACACCTTCTGATGCTCCTTGTAAAGCAGCTCGTTCTTTTGCCTCTGCTTCTGATCGTCGCCTGAGCCTCCGAGGTGCTTGGCAACGAGCTCGTCCATGGTGACATCCTGCACATTCGAATTGATAGCGTCGCTGCGACCGATGCGGACAATATTGATAGCATGTTGCCTTCTGGTCTTCGTCTTGACACCATCTTTGAGGCGCATGACGATCTCGTCTACCGCAGCATTGCTAGGCGCGCAGACCATCAGCTTCTTCACTGCACCACCGCTGTCCGCAGCTAGCTTTTGACCAGGCACTGATACTCTCGTAGTGCCGTTCGAAGAAGCAGAGCCAAGTGAGCTGGAAAGCAAGCCGCCGACTATAGCCACGATCGTCTTCGTCTTACCAGATCCGGGCGGGCCTTGGATCAACGAGAAGCCATCATTGCTGAGAGCAGCATTGATAGCCTCGGACTGTGCTGCGTTGACATTATACACGTCCTGCAGAGCTGCAACTTGCTTCTCGCTGTATGTATTGCGTGGCGAAGGCTTAGCCATAGTGATCTGATTACACAAGTCGTAGTACTGCAGACCCTGTAGAGCGCCGTATTCGCGCTCGAGAGGCGTGATGGACTGAACCTTGACACCGAAGACCACCGCAGGCGTCTTGAGAGCCGGAGCAAGAGTGCCGCCCACCAAGCGGTAGACAATCTCCAGGACCTTTTGACGCTTGATACGGAAGATACGTGCCAGGCAGTTTGGAGCATTCGGTGCGCTGGTCGGGTTCTTTGATGTCGACAACAGGATGATGTCGCCCTCTTGCAATGATAAATCTCTGTTCTCGACCTTCGTCATGGGACTGCTGATCTCAATGAAGTTGTCCACGTTGCTACGACTGATCACCTTGATCTCGTAAGGCTTATCCTGGTTCTCTTCACGCGCCTTCACCATCTGTTGCCATGCTTCGAGCGTGAGAAGTGGCTGGAAAGCCGATTGATATGACGTGGAGTTCGAGTACGAGTTCGTCACTCGCTCGAACTGATGATCATTCGATCCGGGTGGGTAGTCGCCTTCATGGAAGAAGTCCCATTTCAAGATCTCGCGGTGCAAAGGTCCGAGGTCGGGCGCTAGGCGAGCGCGCATATCCTTCATCGACCTCGCCGTCCGATGTATGCGGGTTGGACCAGCCTTCTGCTCTGGCTTGAGACCTACAGCACCATGCGGATTGACATCTGGTGCTCCTCTTGACGCTTTGCCTTTCACTTTGCCGCCGAATAGCTCGTCATCTTCGTCGTCTGAGGACGACTCGTCCGAAGAAGCGAACACTGCCTGGCCTTTCATTGTATGATCTTTGCCCAGATCACCCAAGCCGGAGACGCTAGAGCCAATGCCGACACCTTTCGCACCAGCTACAGCGGCAGCCCGCCTCTTCTCAGCTTCCTCCTTCTCCTTCTTTCGTTTCGCCAAGAAGTCGGTGTTGGACTGCTGCGCGCCACGAACAGTCGCTGGTCCAATCGCTGGCTTACCCAGCTTTGCTCTCGCAGCTTCCTGTCGCTTCTTGAATGCTTCAGAAGTAGGCGCGATCTCCGCCATCATCTTCCTGGTCTCAAGTTGGACATCACTAGACGCTTTGTTCTTGTTCCAGGCATCGAAGTCTATGCCACCGGACTTCTTAACCTTCCCGACCGGCGTCGCAGAGCGGCTGCTCGATGCTGACGCCCAATCCTGTAACGAGCCTTGCTTAAGAGCCGTCACAGGGTCCGCGTCCAGATCGATGACTTCAGTCGGCATGGCTGGTACGTCGAAGTGTGTCTCGTAGGCTCTCTGGAGTCCTGCCTTTTGGTTCATGCTCAGTCGCGTCTTCGTCCTGTCGACAAGGACGTTCTCAATGATCTCCCTAGCATGGGTTGCGGCCGTGATTTCGACTTCGTGAAGACGCAGGAGCATCTTGGTAGTGAGTGACACGGCTTTGTCCACGAGATAATCGTCGCGAAGTCGAAGCCATCTGACGATAGCTGCAAAAGCGTTCTTGGGCGGCACGAGGAGCATCCTACCCAGACTGCTAGAGCTGTTGTTCTTTCTTTGCTGCAGAGCATCGGAGATCACTGCATACTGATCAAACGCAAAGTCGGCGAAGTCCATGGTCTCACGACAGAACGTCTGCATCACCTGCTTCTCGTATCCTAGATTGCTCCAGTGCTCCGTGTTCTCGAAGACGACTCCCAATGTTCGCCAGGTGACGTCCCAGTAGGCTTTGAGTGCATCCAAGTCATTCTCGCTGAGCTGCTTCCCTGATCGCAGAACACCGTCAGAACTGTCGCACAGGCAACTGAAGACGTCGGTGCAGATCTTGAGCGCCGTCCTGATCGGGGTAAATGCCCTTGCTTTGCAGATTGCTGCAGCGGCAAGAGTTATGGCCCGAAGAGTATGCCCAGGGAAATTTACTACGACATGCCTCAAGCTGTCGCGCCTGCTGTCTTCGCCAGTCAGCGTCTTCAGCAAGCTCATAGTTCTGTAGTGGATCTGATCATCGCCGTTTAGTATCAAAGACATGATGCCATTGGCACCATCTTGATCAGCAAAGATCTCCGCGACTTGGTCCGGTGCGAACGACTGCAGCCGCTCGAGGAGGTCATCATTTGTGTGACTGACCACCTTAGCGAGTGCAGAATTCCAGTTCTTGGCTTGCAGAGGCGCAGCTTGCACTTGGCGGCTGGCGAACATTTCCAGTGGAAGTAAAGCTTGCAGGCCAGTGAGTATAGCCAGCACAAGTGCACCGTGTCCTGCGCGGACAGCGCGTATAGACATCTCCCAGCATCGCAAGCTTGAGATACCTAGCTCATGGTCAACCTTCCTCGTCTGCAGAATTGTAGCCTGGTCGAAACAAAGATTCTGCAGGTCAAGCGCCAATAGATGCTGCACGATGAGTAAAGCTTGGACCTTTGCAGAGTCGATGGCATGCATCTCGTCCAGATTCTCGATGCCGTCTAGCGCTTCCATGATTGTCGCGATGTGCTCGTCACTCACTAGCTCGACCATGTTGGTGAGGACTGGGCCACCACGCACGTGCTCGCGTAGTATCGCAAGCGCGGTGACAAGAGCACCGAGACCAAACTCGTAAGTCATGTCTCGCGCGTACAACGAGTAGCGCTTCTCCTGGCATCGCTTCAAAAGCTGCTGGAGAAGGACTCGAACGGGCTCCACGATATTTGCAGGTTTCACGGATCGTAGAAACGGCGCGATCCATGCAAGCTTCTCCTCGAGCTTCAGGGGTTCGGTCTCTTCGGTCGTTGTCATCATAACTTCGAGTGATGGTGCTTTGAAGATCTGCTCTACGAGCTGTTTTGATGTGACATCGCCCATCGCTTCCCAGAACACATGCGGGTTGAGTTCCAGTAAGATCTGATAGGCTTTCGTGAGGTCGCCCAGGTGTGTTGATGGAACCTGAAAGTGCTCCAAAGACACGCGGTAGATGTTGCTGTCCATGGCGCGTAGATTGTTCGCCACGAGGTCTTTTGTCATCTTCTGTAGGATGAGAGTCGTAGCTTGCCAGAACTTTGGCAGGAATTTTGCATCAAGCATGGAGATATTGACAAAGCTTATTGCTTTCTCGAGCGCAGGCTTGACGGCGAAGTCGAATTCCGTACTACAGAGCGATCGCTTGATGCCACTCAAGTTCTTGAACGCCCATGTGGAGCGATCGTTATTGGAGCTGTAAAGAAACGAGACCATTCCCGGAGCGTAGCTTGGAAGCTTGATCTTCTTCTTGCTTTGCACCAGACTGAACGGCTTGTCGAAGTGTTCTCGAAGTGCCTCCTCATCGAGAAGATATGGCCAACAGTTGAGTGCTTCGAACAGTGCGTACATGCCGGTCTCGCCAGCTGCAGCGATGTTGCGCATGTCCGGGGGTAGATCGTGCAGCATGTCCGTCGCAGAATCGAGTC
>KZ111173.1:263181-292064 GCA_002077045.2 Rachicladosporium sp. CCFEE 5018
GCATCTAGCATGGTCCTCAGCTGGACTCTGCTGCGGTGATACTCTCTCACGCAGACGTCGCATCGCGTGAGCTGCACTTGCAGACCCTTCCTGAGCTGCGTCTGATATTCCTGTGCTTCGGGCCCATCGAACGCAAAGATGGTGCATGCTTCAAGCACTAGTGTCGTTCTTGATCTTGCCTCATCGATGCTCAAGCAATGTGCTGCCTTAGACTCCGGCGTCTCTACTGCCACGCTTCCCAAACAATCCTCATCGAAGTAGACTCCATGCTCGTCTTCTCTACATCGTGGACAGAACCAGTGGGTCTCGAGCGGGAGCGAGGTGAGGTCTCTATGATTGCGACGTCAGTGATGTATCACACGGAAGGTGCGACCTGCTGCAACTTACTGGACCTTCTGCACTATCTCCGCCATATCGCTCAGGCTGTGAAATCGCGTTTGCTCATACGCCGCGGTACCGTGCTGAGTACATGAGGCCAAGAAGTCTGAGCCGGCAGCGCTCTATGGGGGCGGACGGAAGAGTGTTGGTGAGGAAGTGGAAGTGGAACCGAGTAGACTAGTCCAGTGACTCTGAACACATGTGCGCCTTCTTTCAAGGCAGCAATGCCTCACTCCAATGCCCGTGTGATCATGAGCTCGTCGCTATTGATGAGACGAGATGCAAGTGAATGTTGCGGAAGTGAAGACTTGCTCGCTGAGCTGAATTCCTCCGCTGGTATACTCTCCTCAGATTTCTTTTGTACAGCGCGGCCTCTCACGAAATGAGAAGTGATTTGGTACCGCTCAGGAGGCATATGTAGTGGTGTTGTCGTAGTGTTGGACTTGTGAACAATGCTCATATCTTGCCCGGCACGTCAATTCGCTTCCGAAGATCTGCCAAAACGCGAAGGAACGTGCTCACGCGTCGACGATAAGAGATGGTCAAGTGATTCTCGGACTCAGGTCTTTCATCACATCTCCTTCAGCCTGTCCATGAATTGAGAGTCGAGCGTCGAAGAAATACCTACTCCTACAATCCATTTGACAATGGCAGCTTGCCCTCTCCTAAATTTGTAAAACTGCATGTGATATTGCCCGCATGTAACACTGCAGTCTCGACATCAGTCACGGGACGTCCGCAGCCCACAAGGCAACTCTCCACTTCCTCCAGCCCTTGTTTGCTATTCCTCTATCATGCCCTGCATTCTCGCACCGTGTATATCGAGTAGGAGCTCAACAAGCTGCGTCGAGTGTTGATGACCAGTGGCGATTCTATCCATCACTCAAGATTCCTCAAGAGCATCACATTCAACCATGGCAGCGGCAGATCAACCTCCGCGAAGAAGTGGTATTCTTGACCTTCCATCGGAGCTGCATGAGCAAATCTGGACGTATGTTGACTGGGACAGCGCAAAGCTGCTCCTGCCTGACAGGCCCGATATCTTTGCCATCAGTCTGACCTGCTCGACTCTTCGCAAAGCGGTGCTTCCACTTCTGTTTCGACATGTTGTGTTACGACTCAGATGGTACGTTGTCATATCTACCCATTCCAGCTGCGTTGTTCGCACCATGACCTGTGGCATTCCGAATCACTCACTTATGCATCATAGGGCACAAGGAGCGCTGTATGAGCCGACGCTCCTGAAGCTGCGACGAGATCACCCGGATCTTGCACAGTATGTGCGCACGGTACAGATCCGAGCTGAGTATGGTCAAGTGGACCTGCCTATAAACTGGTCCTTCGCCGAGTATGACAAGGTGGCCCACGCCCGCGAGAAGTGGAGCAAGTATGAGAAGCGCTGTGTGCGCATCTCCGAGAGCCCGGCCTTGGTGCTGAGCGAGACGGTAGAGCAGTGGCTTGATCCCGCGAAAGTTGGTAATGTCCTGCCCCATCACGTCTCGCGCGTGCACGACTTGGTGCACGCTCTCATTGAGCCACTTGACAAGAAGCACAAAGATGTAGCGTGGCTGTCAGCAGCTCAAGCCGGAAGACGAAGGTACGTAGCCATGCTGCAGCTCAATGCAGATCGTCACACAGCATTCCCCGGACGCTATGCACCTTCAACGGCACTGACAACTCTGTGTGAATAGGAAGAACCTTGATAGTCAGCGTGCTCGTATGGAAGAAGCCCTAGAGAAAGCCACTGGGGCCGCCGAACGCACACGTTTGGCCAAGGAACGGAATGATCCCTTCGGCGGCGTGGTAGTATCCCCAGACGATGATCAAGGACAGGACGGGCACCCGCCACCCTTCAACGACCATCGCATGGTTCAAGACACCCCTCACGCCAAGCTCAAACTTGAGGCGTTGGCATTAGCTGTTTCCTGCATCTCAGGCAGCGTGACCAACATCATTATCAACGCATGTCCTGTTCCCGCGCAACGGCATTACGGCTCTCAGCATAGCTTTGTACTAGCCACTGCTGCTGCCGCGGTGACCATGCTAGGCCCATCCCTGACTTCTTTATCCGTGGCCACGCCGGAAGTGTTCGGCCATACGAGGGTGTATACGCCGCCGAAGCTCAAGGACTACCCCAATTCAGTTCACTTTCCCAAGGAAGTCATTGAAGAGCTCAAAGGTGAGTCCTTATCTGGTGCTGGCCCACACGCTGATTCACAGCGGACGATCGGGGCAGGTCTTTTCAACGTGAACAAGCTGATACTGATGCACAGGTCTGCAAACGTTTCGTCTGATCGGCCACGCTAATAGCGTCATGTCTGAGACCAAGTTCACCTGCTGGCTGCCATCTTTGTCTGGTCTGATGTCAAATGGAACACTGCGCTCTGTCGAGTTATGGGACACGAAGTTCATCGATGATCACTTATACGACTGGCTTTCCAGCATACGACCTGGGCCTGGCCGACTGGTGCTACACGATGTGATCATACAGAAAGACCGCAGGCCCGGTATGCGACTCCCAGCTGACGACTCGGAGCCAATCAACAGACACAACGCATACCTGGCATTTGCACTTGGTAAGTACATCAGTGTGATGCCCCAATTCTACGTGGCTGTCGCTTCCCGGAGTCCGATTTGCTGGTTTCACATTACAGAGATGTCATCCGTAGCGTAATGCTTACTGACCGTCAACCCAGGTCTACGCACCGCCCTTCCCTCAACCGTCCTCGCTCTGACAAATGTGACCGGCGCAGCCTGGGACAACACCGTTCCTGCAGCCGGCGAGCGCTTTGTCGAAGCTGAGGTTTGCAACGTCACTGGCGACTTCACCAACGAGCGGCAGCATCGGCTGCTCCAGGACTTCAAGAGCTTTGTGCCGCAATGGCGCGCCGCCGAGGAGCGTGAGGAGACTACCGACGCTGACGCGAAGCAATTTGGCAAGCTGATCGATGCTGCTATGGCGTCGAGGTCGTTCCGTCAGTGGAGCTGAGAGACGCCCGCTCGTGTGAGCAAGGAGGGTTGTAAAAGCAGGCACCGTACTATGAACAGCGTGGATTGAATAGCGTGGGTAAGCATTGTTGCCTTCTTCATCTCATTCACTTGGACCGGTATCGCGCGGTCGCGGGCACCTACCACATTTGCACCCTGGTCGCACTTTCCCAACCTGGCGTTCACTTCACTGTTGCCACCGGTATTACCGCCGGCCAAGAGCGGCGGACGACAAGCTCCGCGCAGACAAATAGCCGACAACAACGTTTCCCTTCACGTCGATAGGCTCCACCACATTGTTCCGTCGATATTACTCCACTAAGCATCACCCCATCCACGCCATCCACCCCATCCCCATCAACATGGTCTCCAAGAAGCTACGTGCCAGGACTGCAAAAGCCGCCAGATACGCGCCCATCCCTGCCGGACCACCTCCTCCAGCTCCAATGAAGCGCTCTCAAGGCGCTTCTAGTAGCTCTCTGAGTAGCCTGGACAGCTCACTCAGCGATCTCGACAACGAAACCATGCGCGAGATCGAGGCCGCTCAGCCAGCACCAGTGAACACACCAGCATCGGCGGCAAGTCAGCAGGTGCCGCTTCCTCAGCAGCGCGTGGCCACCGGGTCGCGTCTTGCACCACGGTCGGCGCCCATAGAGGTGCCGACTACCACACCTACGAATGCACCGCCAATGCATAACGCCGCCATGACCAAGGGCGAGAAGTTGCTGGAGAAGTACGACGGCGATGTGACCAGGGGCAAGTGGAATGCAAACAAGCAGCCGCCACTTATCAAGCTCCCTCGCTCGGTCGGTCACATCAACTTTTGATGCGCATGGAGACATCACTGATGTACATACAGATCCGCAACCGCATCTACGCCTGCCTCCTCGTCAATCGTGCCCCCCGCACCGCGATCAAGACCTACAAGGCCTACAAAGGTCTCCCGCCTCAACAATCCCGTGACCGCACAGTGCAAGTCCAATTGGATATGCTACTAGACCAGGCTGCCATCAACCCCGATGATCCCCACGGTTGCCCTATGATCGCCCGCAACATGGGTCTGCTCTTATCCTGCAAGCAAATCCACACCGAAGCCAATGCCTTCCTCTACAGCCACAACGTCTTCACCATCCGCGCTCGTGAGGACAAAGAGCAATGCTTTTGGCACTGCCATCCCAATGACTCACGCTGCGACGCCTATCGGCCATGCTTGGTCCATGTCAGGAATCTGAGGCAGATCAAGCACCTCTACATCATAGCCTACAATCCTCACGACTTCAGCGACAGATCGCACGATCTCGCTGCGCGTAATCTCGCGATGAATCTTCGGCTTGTGTCGCGCTGCTTCCGCGTGTTGGGAGTGAAATTGAAGACGCTCAAATTGAGGTATATGTCTCGCCTTGAAGGGCAGACAGATGTAGTGAGGACGATGATGGACTCTCATCCAAAGCTTGGCAAGAAGCCTAAGAACTGGATACTAAGGAGTCAGGGTGGTGGGAGGGGCTACATGATCAAGCAAGGCGGGTCGCCGACGGAGATCTTCAAGAACGTAGGAGTGCTGGATGCTTTGCGCTTGATGCGGGGATGCGCGGAGCAGGTCATCATTCGCGGCGATCTGCCTACAGCTTATCTGAACGAGATCAAAGACATGCTCACGCTGGGTGAGGGGACGAAGGTGGAGAATGAGGAGGTCGCCATAGTGCAAGAGGAAGAAGCAGACGGCGACGATGAGTACGACCACTCGCAAGAAGACGAGAAGCCTACCTTTTGGCAGAGCATGGAGCAGCAGCATCAGGATGATCCCGTTGCGATGGAGCTGTGCGATCAGATGAAGGGCAGGCCGATCTACTCGGCGGCTGTGTTGAAGGAGATGTTCGGACCGCATAAGGCTCTGTTGGAGAAGCGACTGGGGCGTTGGCGCCCGTCTTGAGTGGAGTGAGGTTTTGGAAGCTTTTGTGGACAGTAGCCTGAGCCACTGAGTGTTATGTCGAGCTTCATTGTGTTTTGGGGCTTTCGCGGGAACTGCTGTGTGGTTCGTTGGCGAGGGCTTTCTATCCGAACAGCAGAGGAGGTTGAATTGCATTGCCTCGGTCATGGACATCGCCAAATTTGGAGGTGGTGTTTGGGTTCGAGCACTGGATGGAGAAATTGCGCAAAGCCGCTTTTCTAGGTCTTTGAGTTTGCCATGTGCAGCAACGGCCCTGTGTCGGATTTTGACACAGCAGGAGATCGGAATGCCAACGGCGTTTGGATAGAGTGTACACTACTTGGTGATGGGTTTGAGAACGAAGCATTTACATACTACGACAGCGTGCCTCTCAACGGCGCCACGCTATCGTACCACAGCTGTCTGACTGTACAGGCATGATCTCGAGCCACCTATTCTATTCTCGTGAGTCAGTGCTGTTATTCCCACTCGTATCCTTACGCGTGTCAGAAGACGAGCACACAGCTGTCGTGACTGGACTCCACAGGTGGTCCAGGCGAGTGTCGCCAAAACAAGCCACCAGAACAAGCCATTTTCCTTCCCCAGCATTTTGTGGGGGAGGAGCCGCTAAGAAATCTTGGACATTGGCCAGCGCAGTCTTCGCGCAACATCAGCAGCAGACATGACCTTTGTTCGTATTCGGTCACGTCAGAGTCAGCGGCGGTAGCGCAGTGACTGCGACGGTGGCCCAAGCCAATGGGCCTATCGATGTCCTGGACTGGTATCGACTTTGATGCACTCAAGAACAGACAAAGCACCCCCACAACTGTCGACCCGACGCCTCCAGTCTCATCACGCGTCTGAACCGCATCTACGAAACCCTAGGACCAGGCTTTCGCAACGCGCCAATCGCAAGCCAGCCGAGACGACAGCTCACGCATCCAGAGCCCTGTCCTGCAACGCTACTGCCACTCGTGGAAGATAGCGCGCGTGGGATCGCGTGCAGCTGATCGACATCCCCGCATTTCGCCTCCTAGAGTTTCTGCCACGAGAGCAGACGATACCCGGAAACCTCTGCGGGCGCTGCAGATGGCGAACTTTAAACCCGGATGGCCAAGCCAATGTGGAAAAGACTCCGGGCTATGTATCTTTCGTTAGGGCGCGAGTGAGAGCTATGTGTTGACTCGCATACCCGAGGGTATCGGTGTTGCGTGTACTTGAAGATAGGTGAAGGTGCTCTTGCCCTGCCATTGAGGTTCGGATCGTTCTTTCCTTCTCCCTTGTGTACAATCCTTCCCTTTCAATCGACTGAGCGTGCTGCTCAATCACCGCAATCATGACGGAACTCGTCGAACGGAGCGATAGCTCGCGTAAGTCATGCATCTATCGTCTCAATCATATCAAGATGCTGATAGATCGATAGAAGCATCAGATCGCTCACCCGCGCGTGAGAAGACCACGATGTCGCATATCGAGCAGGTACATACCAATGAGCGTGTGCCCGGACACCCAAATTACTACGAGAAGAATGGTGTACGAACATACGGCGACGGCATGGACCACGATGCGGAACCCAAGATGTCGTTTCAGCGCATGATGAGTCTGATTGCCATGGCATTTCGTACGTGTTGCTCTTCACATTCCTCCGTTGAATGAGTACTGACCTGCGCCACTACAGTGTGGACTGGCTCCCAAATTCCCGTCTACCTGTTCGGCGGCGTTCCACCCATCATCTACGCAGATATCGGAGGCGTTGACCGTTGGATCTGGTTCGTCCTGGCCAATCTTCTGTCCCTCGCCGCAGTCTGCCCATTCGTAGGCTCGATCTCGGATCTGATCGGACGCCGCTACGTCGCTCTCATTGGCGCATCCTTCATCGTTGTGGGTATGATCATCTGCAGTACAGCACACTCCATGAACATCTTCATCTGCGGCATGGTCTTCGCCGGTGTCGGAGCTGGCATCAACGAACTTACCGCCCTGGCTGCGACCTCTGAGCTCGCACCGACTAGCCAGCGTGGTAAGTACGTTTCGGTCTTGATCTTTACGATCGTGCCGTTCTGCCCTAGTGTACTGTGGGCGCAACTCATTGCTGCACATGGCTCTTGGCGATATATCGGACTACTCTGTGGTGTCTGGGCTGGCATCGGTCTTGTCATGACTGCAGTGTTCTACTTCCCGCCACCTCGCGTGAACAGCTCTGGCCTGAGCCGCAACGAGATTCTGGCACAAATCGACTACGTTGGCGGCTTCCTGTCCATCGCCGGCATGCTGCTGTTCATGATGGGCATGCAATGGGGAGGCTATCAATACCCATGGACATCTGTCCACACTCTGGTCCCATTGATCCTAGGCATCGTCATGCTCATCGGCTTCTTCGTTTGGGAGGCATATGGCGCAAAGTACCCTATGTTCCCCAAGCGTCTTCGCCAGGATCCTCGCGTGCTGGCCCTTACCTTGGTCATCACCTTCATCTCCGGCGCTAACTTCTTCTCGATCCTTATGTTCTGGCCTACCCAAGCCTTCAATGTGTACGGCCATGATCCCGTCGGCGTCGGTATCCGCGGTATCCCCGTTGGTTTCTCTATCTTGACCGGTGCCTGTCTCGTGCTCTACCTCATCTCCGCCCTGAAGGGTCAGATTCGCCTGTTGCTGGTGGTCTCGTCGATCCTCATGACAGCTGGCTGCGGTGCATTGGCATACGCTGAGCAGGACAATCTCCACAAGCTTTGGGGCATACTCATCTTGGCCGGACTTGGTATTGGTGGCATTGTCGTGCCTGCTTCGATCATCAGTGAGCTCGTCCTTTCGTCCGTCTCATTCAGCGCATACTGACCGCGATGCAGCAACCATCATCTGCCCAGACGACCTCATCGCCACAGTCACAGCCCTCACGCTCGCCATTCGTGTCATCGGCGGCTCGATTGGCTACACCGTGTAGTACGTCCCCTCCCACTACACCCACAGAGAGACCCGAACTAACACCCAGCCCAGCTACAACGTCTTTGTCAACAAATTCATCCCGGCCGCGACCTACCATATCGGCGGCTTCATGGCGCTAAAGCTAAACATCACCTCCGTCGAGATCATCACAGACGCCATCAAACTCACTGGCGCCTCCCTGCTGGGCCCTATCGCTGAGCTGCCTGGCGTCACGGGCGTCCCGGGCGCGTACGAGGGTATCGTGCTAGCGGGTCAGCTGGCGTACGCAGAGGCGTACAAGTACGTGTACTATACTAGTATCGCGTTCGGGAGTGTGAGCATCGTGGCAGCGTGCTTCATGGGTGATATTGGGAAGTATATGGACGATCATGTTGCTGTGGTTATGTGAGGCATTGACATATGGGCGGCGAAGGGCTTGGAAGCCGACAGGTATATATGTATGGTAGTGGAAGAGGGAATAGCAGCTCGTAGGTAGTGCATACGATCGACACGAATGAAATGTAATTATGCACGCGCGGATTTGGCTGTATTCTCACGAACGCTTTTGAGGTTATTGAATGATGTACACGAGACTCTGGCACGCGAGTAAAAGGACAAGCAAAGGTCGCAACGAGAAGGATACTGGGTCTACCAATCCTCTACTACAGCAATCACTGCAACCTACCACACGCCTCATAACGCCATGCAGGTCAATTCTCTGTATCGCCCACACTCTCCTATACGTCTGCTCGGCAAGCTAATCCTGTCGTACTTGCTTGTTGGTTCATCCGCAGACATTACACTTCACTGGTCAACTCCTTGATCAGCCCCGCAGCTTCATCAGCGCCCTCCTAGCGGCCCTGTGGCATGCCTTGGCCGGGTGGCATCGGGTAGGCACCCTGCTTCGCAGCTTGCTGTTGTTGTAGATATGCCTGGTACTGCAAGGCTTGCTGCTGATCGGCAGTCATGTACTGCTGTGGGTTCTGGTTGCGTGGGAGAGTCTGTGCGATGTTGGCTGGCATCGGCACGGGTGCAGCGTGCTGCTCCTCTGGTGACTCGGGTTGGTCACCATCGACGCCGTTGGAGTCTGCTGGCTCTGGTGCGTTGAGGCAAGCCTGGTTTATGGTGTCAGTAGGCGGTACCTGAGGGAGTAAAATAGACAAGGCCACATACCTGAATCAAATTCTTGCCTTCAGGCTTAGTGACGAGTGGCTGGAGTTTCGGGGTCGTGAAAGTGTACACGAGACCAGTCTCCGATACAACCAACAAGAGGACTTGCGTGCCAGTAAGGACTGACAACTCATATGCCTATTACCGCGGTCAGTACATCGTTCGCACATCACACACATCACGCTCGGTCGCGTTCAGGTCTACGCGTCCCACGACGACAACAACGCACCTTCTTCATGATCCCCGCCTTCCTCTTGCTAAACGTGATATGCCGCCTCGACTTATCCTGAATAAACTTGATCTCAATCTTGCGTCTCTCCCTGCTCGGCCCATCCCCATCGTCGTCGTCACCATCATCGTCGGCAGCGGCGCTCTGGCGCGGACGCTTGATGCCCCTGCTCTCAATGGCACCGTTGCCGTTGCCCAGGTCGTCGTGGGCGCCAGGGGAGTTGGTCTGGTCGTGGGCGGTGATGTCGGCGGCCATGGTGCTTGATGGGGTTAGGCGTGGTGACGCTTTGGGTAATTGTGGATGAGTTGCCTCTTAGAGCTGGTGAGATGCTTCGGGAGTTTCGGCGGGTAGGAGCGCGGCGCGTGCCAAGGCGGGCGGGGCCGTTCACGTGAGGTGCTGAGTCGAGACGAGAGAAGCGGGTGAATCAGAATGATTGTAGAAGCGAGGGTTGGGTGTGCAAGTGATGGATGCGGTTAGGAAGAGCTGCGAGGGCTCAAAAGGGGGATGCCGCAGAGTACGAAGCAAGAGCGGGGAATTGGAAGGGGTGATCAGCTGCGGCTGAGCGCTACGAACGGGATGCCGTAGAAGGCGCGCTTCTGCAGGCAAGCGCGTTCTTAGACCACGATTGGAGTACGCGATACTTTGTACTACTTTTGCTACTCATGTCTGTACGCATCGGGCGACCTGCAGTCGAGTTTGACGAGACCCTGGTGGAACTAGAAGTCAAGTTGCAAACATGTACAACATGTGAAGCCCGAGGGAGTCCAAGCGACCGTATGTCGCCTCGACCTGACTTGACGATCATCTCTGCGCACAAATACGCGATGAACGAGGAAAGCGGACGGCACAGCGAGTCACCGCCAACGGAGCTGCTGTTGTGTCTCAGCAAGAATGCGGAGCACTCCGGTATCTCTCCCAGGCAGCGCTAATAGCGATCCTTTATGGCAGTGTAGTCTACTGTAGCGGCGTCGACCACTCGGATCTCTCGAGAGGTCTGCCATACTCGTGACATGTAACCCAGTCAAGTATGTAACAAGACCTTGATTTGAGCCTATTCAATCTAGCTATCATCTCAAGTCTATCGCGTCCACATAGGTTTCAGCTTCGAATAGTGGCACGCTTCGGTCTTGCTGTTCTGAAGTTCCACAGCGATGGTCCAGCCCTGACTGCCTCCCGTATGTGGCCGTTTGAGTTGTGGTAGATGGGCTTGCGCCAGGAAGGAGTCGATACCCGTTGGGCCTATGAGCACCTTATCACGTGCAGGACGAAAAGACGTCCAACCCAGTAGGGCGCCAACTACTCGACATCTCGCTGTGCCAAAACCAACTGATCAATCTAGTGGCTAAGCTCGTGGTGGCGTCAACTCGATCCACTTATGGTCTGCGAGCGCCTTTGTCTGCATCGTCGGCTTGGTCGAGAGGGTCGCTGTGGATGCTGAGTTGCTGAAATCTGGTGCTGGCGCGTGAAGCGTTGGAGAAAGAATGAGCCAGATCTGCTTGGCAGACTTGCTTTCAGAAGCGGTGTTGACGTTCTGCTGATGGGTCGCGAGGGGCTTCTTGCCGGGCTTGTTGCGAGGAGTGAGTGTGGTCTTCGAGTCCGATCTCTCCATGGTGACTGAGTTCGGTTGAGCTTGGTCGGATTTCGCATCGACCGCTGTAGGTTGGTCTTGCACTGGAGGCGCCATTGTATCGAACTGCGGTCGAGTCTAGTGGTCGGTTGACAGGCGTGTATTCTTGTATATTTGATCTGGTTGGACTGTGTCGGAGTATTGGATTGTTGCAGGAGCATGAACAGAGAAGGGCACGACAACGTAGCTCATCCTGTATTCACTTGCGTCCGTTAAGTGTCCTCAAGCGTCCTCGATCACATGCATGCGGAATGTACCGACTCGGAGCAAGCAGGTGTCCTCAGAAGTGAATACTGCTGATCACGCCGCTTGCACACGCAAGGCCTTCGCGGGTGCCAATCGCGTGCTGCTCGTCAATAATTGCTCGCTCGTGGAGCGTTTCCAGAGGAATGCCGTTAACGGTTGACGTGAGCGTCTTGCGAAGACCAGGCTCGAGCAGCCCGGCGTCGACATCGTACTGCAAAGCTGCGAGGCGCACATAGAAGAGCGGATCTCTCTGCCCTCCATATATGCAAGCACCAGCGCGTGCAGGCAGTCATCCCATGCCGCTGCTGGCCATGATCTGCTTATGTGATTGAGATTACCCCACTCGGACAGAGTATGATCAGTATTTCTTCCCACCGGCAGTCTCATTCGCGCCATTGCCTCCGCCTACAGTCTCCTCGCCGAGCACTTTCGAGGAAGCCATAAACCTGCCTCTCTGTCAGCCTGTACTCTGCGATGATCTCGCATTTGCTCGACTTACATTCCACCCACGTATCCGCCCAATCCCCTCATACCCTCTGCCTGCACAGCAGTCATCCGCAGCAGGTTTTCCAAGTCACTCATGTTCGCTGTGAGCTGTGCAAGCTGCGCGTGGAGATGTGAGAGCTGGCGGGATCTCGAGGCGGTTGCAGGGAGGGTGGAGAGGCGGGAGGTGGAGTGTATGGAGGTCGTGCCTGGGGTACGAGGATGAGACGACATCGTGGTCAACCGTGTAGTAGCTTAGCCTGCGTTCTCATGCATGGAGAGGGTAGGAGCGCAGTCCATGTGCTCTGAGAGACGCGATGTTGGACGCGTGCCTGGAACGGAAAGTCCAGGCGGTGTTCACTGAATACTTGCACTCGAAACATGTAGGTCAGAACAACTATATACGAACTCTCACATCACATCGATAGGCATGCAATGTCAACCCCGACAGCACTGACGATCCGTCGATACGTCCTCACCGGCTCCGTCGCAGCGATCACGGCTACGGGAGTGTGGTATGGCGCCGGCTTGAAGACACGACAGGAGCGGAAGCAGGTACAGAGAGCATGAAAACTGGTTTCAACCACTGCTAACAATACGGCACAGGTAATTGCAGCAGTCGTTGAGGCACCACTGGCCGAGCAACTCGAACAAATGGCGCTCTATCGCGAGTCGCTTGTTCGACAAAGAGACGGGCTGCAAACGAAGATCGATCAATTGACTGGAAAGGCTGAGCCACCGAAGCATCGTGGTCGATGAGCTGACTACCGGATCTTCCATCTCGTTCACTGTACTGGAGCCTTCGGAACGACATTGACGCCGTACTTCCCTACTCGAATCATGACATTCACGTCTCATGCATCTCAGGCGGGAGACTGATGGGTCGTAAGGCTTTGTCACCACGTCCTGCTATACCTTGCGACCCTGGACTGTCGCTCTTGCGTCTCGAGCTTGCCAACGCGTGTCCCTGTGGGAGCATACTTGAGGCCAATGATACTGCAACGTTCCGCCGCACAATGAGAGTAAATCACATTTGCTATTCACCCTTCAAAGTACTCAACGAACCGGCATGCCTTCAGCACTCTGTCACACTGCAACTTGTCGCCCAGAATCTTTGATCAGCTGTTGAGCATATGTTCATGGGCATTACGTTCTCCAGGGAAGTCGCATAGGACTGAGCAAATCAGAGTTCGGCATGATCGTAGCTTCTTCCAGATATGGCTTGGCGCGCTTCAGCTCGGGAGAGGCTTGCACCTGCCACCTGAGCACCACATGCTTACTTCACGACTTTCGACATGACCAGTACTCCACGTCCAGGGTCAAAGTCGCATGCGACTAGCACAGTGACAACCATTCACGAATCGGAACGTAGCTCCAGCACTTCTACTGTTCACAACACCTTTCACACCACAACAGCCGGCAGAAGTAAGTGGCTTGTGAGACGAAAGACCTCAAGCTAGCTCAGCTCGAGACAGTCGTTTGGCGTTGAATCGACAGAGATATCCATAAATATTGGCCTAAATGGCTGGCCGGCGACGCCATGCTCGCCGACGCTCTCCTCCTGGCTATGGCTACGACGCCCCGATCACGATCCGCATAGGCAGCCGGCGTAGCGCAAACAGGTATCACGAAATGCAAGCGACTGGTCCTCGAGATGCAGGCCGCTTTGCTCGACTCGTTGACGATCAAGTGCGCATGCACCCAGATGATCCTCTCATGATCTCGATCAACGGGCACCAGAATTGGCTTAGTGAGCTGCTCGGTGCCTGCTTCGAAGACTATTGGGAAGGCATCAGCGAGCTAAGTCGAGAGCTGCAGTTTGCCGGCACAGCGCAGTTCCCCGAGAAAGCCTCCATGGCCGGACAGTACGTACCATGGACATTCATCACTGATCAAATGAATGTGCCTGAAGTGTACTACTGGTCAGTCGGCATGGAACCTCCGGAGAGCGATGAGGAGCGAAGTATGCCTGTCATCGAGCAGTATCGGATGCGTGTTGGCGTATGGTCTCTGGGACGCGGTGCTTGTAGATTTGATCGCGGAGTCAGTACTACTTTGATCTTCACCCGGAACACGCCTGTTGCCGAGCACGTCGTCGGAGAGATCATGTTCCCATATCTTTACGCCAACCAGGATCTTTCACAGCCTCGAGGAGACGAAGAAGGCATCTGCTTCATCTTCATTCGTCTCTACTGGCTCCTCACAGACTGGCAGAATATTCTGCGCGCACTCATTACTCGTCTCGATGAAGCAGAAATCAACTCGCATGGCCAGCAGTTTCCCGTCAAGTTGCGCACAAGGACAATGCACATCGAAGTCGATCGCATCTACGAGCTGAAGGACTACCTCCGCTTCCACTCTCGCAGTTTCAAGAAGCTGAAGAAGCTACAGGCCGACGTACCAGTTCCGGAGCAAAAAGACCCGCTCTGGGACGATATGGACGACTCGATTGATGATCTCGAACAATTCGACAGCAAACTCGACAGTCTCAAAGAGCGATTCAACAACTTACTAGATCTCGAGTTTAACATCCAGAATGCCGAGCAGAGCGATGACAGTTCATTCCTGACCACAGTGGCAACGCTGTTCCTGCCTATCTCGTTTCTGGCATCAGTCTTCGGCATTACCACCATCACCTGGCCTGCGATCTACTATCTCTACGTCGCCTTACCGATCCTTGTCCTCTCATGCATCTTCGTCTTCGTCTACCCAATCACCGTGCGGCGGTACCAAAAGGCGCGGTATGGCCTTGAGTCGACCAAGATCACACTAAGACCGAGAGACTTCACTATGTTGGGCAAGGAGCTGCCGGATGGTGTGGACCTGCCAGGCGAGAGCCGGACGTCAAGGCTGAAGAATCGCGCGCAGAGGCACTCAGTCGGAGAGAAAGCAGCGCCGCGGTCGAGGTCTAGGGCAAGGAGTCAAAGTCGGCTGAGAGGAGAGAAGGATGGGAGTTATTGAAGTCTGCTCAATCAGCAAATAGAGCCTTCGCTATGGCGCTGGATTACATTCTACACATATCCTATACACCCCCGTTCCCTTCATTCCATCTCACTTCTTCTCCTTCGGCGCCAACATCAACTCCGGCCTCACCGTCCGATCAAACTCATCACTACTCAACGCCTTCAACTCCATCGCACTTTCCTTGAGTGTCAAACCCTTCTTATGCGCGTTCTTCGCCACCTTTGACGCCATATCATACCCAATCACGGGATTCAGACACGTAACCAACATCAAGCTCTCCTTCAAGATATCGCCAATCCGCTTCTCGTCAGCTTCCATGCCCTCGACGAGATGTTTCCGGAAGGATGTCATGCCGTCTGTAAGCAGCCGCGCGGAGTGCAGGAGATTGGAGATCAAGACGGGTTTGAAAACATTGAGCTCGAAGTTTCCCTGGCTGCCCGCAAAGGTCACAGCGGCATTATTGCCGAAGACTTGGCAGCAGAGCATTGTCATACTTTCACATTGTGTTGGGTTGACTTTACCCGGCATGATTGAGGAGCCGGGTTCGTTCTCGGGTAGCTTCAGCTCTGCTAGCCCGCAACGGGGTCCGGAGCCAAGAAACCGGATGTCCTGGGCGATTTTGAAGAGCGAGGCGGCGAGCGTATTTAGCGAGCCGTGAGCTTCTACGATCGCGTCGTGCGCTGCTAGGGCTTCGAATTTGTTTGGCGCGGTGACGAATTTCGTTCCTGTCATGGAGGAGACTTCCTCGGCGATGCCTTCTGCGAAGCCGACGAATGTGTTCAAGCCTGTGCCCACAGCTGTGCCGCCTTGTGCTAGATTCCGTAGGCGGGGAAGCGCGGACTCGAGACGCAGGATGCCGTATTCGAGTTGTGTCACGTAGCCTGAGAATTCCTGGCCGAGCGTTAGAGGCGTCGCGTCTTGTAGATGCGTCCGACCGATCTTGATGATCTTGTCGAATTGCTGGGCTTTGGCATGGAGGGCGTCTTTGAGGGCTATGAGACTGGGGATGACGGCTTGCTCGAACTCGAGGACGGCGGCTATGTGCATTACGGTGGGGAAGGTGTCGTTCGAGGAAGCGGACATGTTGACGTGGTCGTTCGGGTGGACTGGCTTCTTCGACCCCATCTTGCCGCCGAGAATCTCGATGGCGCGGTTGGAGATCACTTCGTTGGCGTTCATGTTTGACTGTGTGCCGGAGCCTGTTTGCCAGACTACGAGAGGGAAGTGGTCGAGGAGTTTGAGCGAGGCGACTTCCTCAGCAGCTTGCTGGATCGCTTTCCCGAGCTTGGGGTCGAGTCCATATCGCATGTTCACTGTTGCTGCCGCGCCCTTGAGAATGCCAAACGCTCGTACTATGGGCGGCGGCATGCGGTCTTGTGGCTGGTTGATCTTGAAGTTCTCTAGTGATCGCTCCGTCTGCGCTCCCCAATACCTGTCGTTCGGGACCGGTACCTCGCCGAACGCATCGCTCTCTGTCCGCGTCTCTTGTGCCATCTTGACTGTGGTGTTGAAGCCTCGCGAAGTCGCAAATGCGAACTTGGTCGCTCTCGAAGGGCAGGATTGAGACG
Source organism: Rachicladosporium sp. CCFEE 5018 (assembly GCA_002077045.2). Lineage (NCBI taxonomy): Eukaryota > Fungi > Ascomycota > Dothideomycetes > Cladosporiales > Cladosporiaceae > Rachicladosporium > Rachicladosporium sp. CCFEE 5018. The sequence continues at coordinate 279,684 of KZ111173.1, forward strand.
CTGAAGTTATGCTCGATCCAACTCGCCGAGGTGTCTTCGCTACTCGTGCCAGACACGTGAACGTCCGTCGTGCTGTCACTGCGGGGGATTGAGCTACCAAGCGGAGCTCTGAGGGTAGAGTGGTTCGAGCCGCGGTGCGGAGCATGGCGAGAGGGTTGGAGGGGACGTTCAGAGGGAAGACTAATGGAACGTGCGAATGAGATATATGGTCTATGTTTCTAGAATAATTTGATCTTCACAATGATTGTTACTTACTACATTGGGAGCTCCCTCCCAATGGCACCTCCGGTTGACCCCGACAGCGCGGGTTGAAGCGGGATCGCCTCGTGAATATACTCACACTGTGAAATCTGATATAGCCATTCCGACAGTGCAATACACTCCTTGCCTTTCAAGGCAATCACATAATCTCACACATGTTCAAACTGCAGTATGCTAGGTCTCGCGAGCCAGTTTGGATGTGGAGCAAGTCATACTAGAGCTCCAGCGGCATTGGCCCTGCTATGCAACCCCCCTATTGATCTTCCCTATGCCCCAGCGTCCGCGAGCCTCTGCTTCAGATCCGCCAGCCCCAACTTCCCCTGTCTCGTTACGACCACGCCCTTCACATTGCCGTCCAGCACCTTGACGAACCCCGGCATGACCTCAGCAGCCATGAGCGTCAGACATCTCTCTGCCTCCTCCCTACTAATCGGGTTCCTTAGGCTCTGCTGTATGTCCCGAACCAGAGCCTGCATAGCGAAGCTGGCGCGTGACTTCCCCACAGTCAGCATCTCCAGCACCCTTGCCACGTCCTCGATCCGATGGAGTGCTGACTTGCGCTCGAGCTCGTCGCGGCTTGGGCCTTCAGGCATGGAAGCAGCGTGATTCTGCTTGGCCAAGATGCGATCAAGGAGACTTGTGCCGCGATTTCGGACTCCGACAGCGCTCTTGTCTGCTGGCATGATCACAGCTTTCTCGGCCGCCTGCAAGACCTTCGCAGCGGCTTGACCGGATCGGAGGTCAGATAAGCGCTGCTCGCCTTTGGCGTAGAGTGGTCCGGCTTTCGCTGAGGATGCGTGTTGCTGTACGTCTGCCAATGGGAGTTGTCTGATGAATGCGCGGCCGGTGCAAAGCTCATTAGGAGTCGCTGCGCAGAAGACCGACCACGCCTTCTGCACGTGGGCTTCGAAGTCCGCACTTAACTGCGTCTCGTCGATGAGTCGTCCTGCACGAGGAAGGTCGTCATGATCCAGCACCTTAGCTAGGAACATGCCAGCGCGAGCTCGATCTTCCAGAATGAATGTTGCTTTTGATCCCTGCTGTGCAAGCAGCTTGCGCACGTCGATGGCTGTCACGGTTCTCTTCCGCCAGCTTGCGGTCACAGCCGGTAGTAGTGTCTTGATGGGTATAGCTGCGGACGACCCGCCGTTGTGTGCGTACTGCAAGCTGATAGCAGTCAGGAAAGCCGAGTACAGCCGTATGAAGTCCTGTAGCTCCTCTGGCAGGTCCGCAAAGTGCAGTACTCTGTCTGTCTCTGGCGTTGCAGGCGGTGTGTCCAGTGGTCGCTGACGTTTGCTCGGCTGTAGAGGTCCCGGTGATGTCGCTCGGAGGTTCAGCTTGTCAAATAGTTGCGCCGCACTCTTAGTCGGCGTTTGTGCGGGAGACATTGGCAATACATCGTGTTGTCGTTGAGCCTGAGGTGTGGCAGGTCTAGTCGCTCGCTTCATGAACTTGGCGAAGACGCGCTCTTGAGGCTTCGGTGCGGGCAAGACTGGCTGTTCTGGCTCCTCGCTGACGGACTCCAATGCCCGCTTCCTCTTGCTCCGCCCCTTCACGGCGACAGGCCGAGGCGGTGGTGTAGCTGCTCTATCGTGTACGACCTTCCTGCGCTTCCCAACGATTGCATCTTCGGTGCTTTGTGTGTGGTCATTGGCTATCTCAAGGTCGTGTTGTGGCTGCTCTGAGACTTCCTCGTCCTCCGTTTGCTTGCGTTTTCTTGAAGGAGCCATAGTGTGTAAGTATCGATGTGCGATCTATGATGGACGGTATGAGATGAGAAGTGTAGAAGATGTGACTTAGACAATGTTGCGGAGATGTAGTATGTCTGACTGTTGATGCCTCGCGGGGAGGTGGTGGTGGCTGGTGGAGCGCGTAAAGTGATTTTGCGGGAGACGCGACTTGGCCCGAGCGTGTTCACCTCGCGTTTCCCTTCCCCTCCACGCTACCGGTACCGTAAGATTGCAACAATTCATGCACTCAAACATGCTGAACACAGATAATCTCCTGGACGACGTTCGATAATGACGATGAGAGAGCGCCTTACGCATTGCAGCCAGTTATTGCGACGGTTCGACTCTCTCTCGTATGGCCCCAAGTGCTTAATGCGAGCACCCCAGGCTTCGACATCGCAGCATTCGTGGCCATCTCGGCTCCAGGAGAACCCAAATACTGCCCATCCAGCAGCTGCTACATGTGAAGGCCGTAGTAGTAAGTGTGTATGTACGAGCTCATCACCGTTGCCTGATGGACGGCACCGGTCACGAAGTCACTCCTTCACTTTCACTCACTGCATGATCTCGCGTTCGCAGGGCTCGGAAGCGGAAGGACCGACCACACCATTCGTCATCGATGTCGTGCCCTCGCGTGCCTAGACACATCGAGGTGGCGCGTCCATTAGGGCACAGGAGTACATGTAGGTAGAAGAATAACCTCTCTCTCTCTCTCAGCTTATATTCTGCAACACCATCTCAACCATGAAGATCTCCCACATTTTGCCGCTGGCGGCGCTGAGCACTGCATTCGTGATCCCAGCTGAGGAGGTACTAGCTAAGAATGCCATCGAGGACAATCATCGTGGCAACTCGATCTACGACGATGTTGTGGCCAGCAAGGACGACATTCTTGAGAGCTTCAAGCAGCACTTCGAGGATCTGACCGAGACGACCTCGAATGGCTGGAACAGAGTGTCGAGCAAGGCGCAGAACGCCCTCGATGAAGCATTCGGTGCTGCATCTGAGGTTGCCTCCAACGTCAATGACAAGATTCATGAGACAGCCTTCGATGCCCAGGCATGGCTCGACTCCGAGATGACCTCGTTCGCCGAGACGTTCGATGATCCGCACCACGGCCCACCGCATGATGGACCATCTCACCACGGCCCGCCACACCATGGTCCAGATCACGGTCGCCTGCACCATCCGCCGCATCACCACGAGCCGAACGAGACTGTCTACCAGTTGATCGCTGGCAGTAAGTACACCACTAAGCTTGCGAAGCTCATCAACGACTTCCCGGATCTTGTGAAGACGCTAAACAGCACGAAGGCGAACTACGTAAGTTCAGATGGTCTATCTCCACGTTTGCCTACGTATGTACTGATCCCAGGTAGACGATCTTCGCACCCACCGACAAAGCCTTCGAGAAGATCCCCGAGCATCACCACAAGCCCAGCAAGGAGTTCCTCGAGGCTCTGCTCTCCTACCACGTAGTCCCCGACTTCTACCCCGCCGGCCGTGTTCTTGTCAGCCACACTGTTCCAACCTTGTTGAAGAGCAAGCACCTCGGCGCCGAGCCCCTGCCGCAACGCCTGAGCTTCCATATCGGCCTCCGTGGCCTGACAGTCAATTTCTACAGCCGCGTCGTGGCGATCAACATCTTCGGCACGAACGGTGTGATTCACGGCATTGATTCCATCCTCATCCCGCCGCCGAGCGTGATCAAGATCATCGACCTCCTGCCGGGCGAGTTCAGCACGCTTGAGCTCGGGCTAGGCAAGACGGGCTTGTTGGAGAAATTGAACACGACGGACCACAAGGGCGGAACCTTCTTCGCACCCTCCAACTTCGCCTTCAAGAAGCTCGGTCCCCGGATCAACGCCTTCCTCTTCTCGAGCTATGGACAAAAGTACCTCAAGGCCCTTCTCGAATACCACGTCGTGCCCGACAACACCCTCTACTCAGACGCTTACTACAAGGCCGCCTCTGAATCGCAGGAAGGCATCCCGAAGGGCTACTTCCACGTCGACCTCCCTACACTACTCGAGGATCGCCACTTGAGCGTCGATATTGCGAGATATGGTGGCTTCATCAGCATCAAGATTAATGGCTTCAGCCGCGTTGCTGTGCAGGATGGCATTGCGGAGGATGGGGTTATACATGTTGTGGGTGATGTGCTTGTGCCGCCGAAGAAGATTGGGGGTGTGATGCAGATGTGGGAGGGCGGGGAGATGGAGGTTGAGGAGTTGGTGGATAGGCTTGAGCCGTTTCTTGGCAAGAGTGACTTGTAGAGGACGGTGCGACGAACAGGAGGTCGATGACTGAGGACGAGTGCGATTGTATGAGTGGTAGTGAAAGGGGAAGCGTTGGAGCTGTACGACGGAATTCGAGGGTCTGGGACAGATAACGAGATATGTATACGAACGAGGCATTTCCACCAGAACAAACTTTCTCTCATCGTCTCGTTCACGGTCTCCTCATTGACCGCTTCCCCTCACTCACTACTCTGCTCGACCTTCTTCATCGCCTGTCCTGTAATCCGCTGCGTCGTGCCTTCCTCAGATCCTGCAATCCTGACCAGGGCTCGGCTTGGCACGGCAATCTGCAGGTGACTCCACCGTTATCGGACGACCTGCAGCTCCAGCTTGCATGCGCAGCCAAAACTTTTGCAAAGAAAGTCCTCCAAGTCACACGCCGCATTGCATATCAGAGCTTTCGCAGTGAACGGCCCCCCAATACCTCCAATTCATCCTCTCGAAGCTGCCGCATGATCAAAGTCTTTCCTTGAGATCAGCACCATGCAGTCCCTCGCACGTCCAGCGTGCCGCCAACTGGCCCGCCATGTTCGCCATACTGAGCGATCACTGGCCTCCTTCGCAGTCCCCGCAGCGAGACTAACCCCCCGCCGACGACACTATGCTACCTCCCGCCGCCCGCTCTACGACGACGGCTCCGCCCGCTCAGCAGTCATCAATGTGCTAAACAACATTGCCTCGAAGCGCGAGGTGCAGCAATACCTCGCGCAGTTCACCTCAGTCTCCTCGCAGCAGTTCGCCGTGATCAAAGTCGGCGGTGCGATAATGACAGACTACCTCGACGAGCTGTGCGCTTCACTGAGGAATTTGAATCAGATGGGTTTGTTCCCTGTGGTTATCCACGGCGCTGGGCCGCAGCTGAATAAGATGCTTGAGAAAGCTGGTGTGGAGCCGGAGTATAAGGAGGGGATAAGAATCACGGACGGGAAGACACTGGGAATTGCGAGGAAGCTGTTCTTGGAGGAGAATCTGAAGCTTGTGGAGGCGCTTGAGGCGTGGGGCGTCAGAGCGAGACCGATCACGAGTGGAGTGCTCATGGCGCAGTATAAAGACAAGGACGTGTATAAGTTCGTCGGCGAGGTGAACGATGTGCAGACTGCGAGCGTCAAGGCTGCGATCGCGGAGGGGTATATTCCTGTGCTTACTTGCATGGCCGAGAGCGTGGACGGGCAGGTGCTGAATGTTAATGCTGACAAGGCAGCGGCTGAGCTGGCGAGAGCGTTGGTGCCGTTGAAGATTGTGTATCTCAGTGAGAAGGGTGGGATCCACGATAAGGAGACGGGGAAGCTGATCGAGGCTATCAATCTGGATGAGGAGTATGAGGGGTACATGAAGAAGCCTTGGGTCATTCATGGAACCCGGAGCAAGATACGTGACATCAAGACGCTGCTGGATGATTTGCCGAGGAGCTCGAGTGTTGCTATCATTCATCCTGAGAGTCTGGAGAGGGAGCTGTTCACACACTCCGGAGCTGGTACGCTGATTCGTAGAGGGACGAAACTACAGCAAGCTACGTCTATCGCGGACTTCGACGACCTGGCGAAGCTGAAGCAGACGCTTGTGCGTGATCGCGAGGGTCTTGATTCGAAATCTGTGGTCGATCGGTATCTCGAGAGCCTCAAGGATCGGCAATTCCGAGCATACTACGATGAGAATTTCGAAGCTTTGGCAATCGTGCTTCCGCCTACGGAAGGCAAGCCTCCACTTGCGCACCTTGCCACGTTGACAATGACACGATCAGCGTGGCTGTCGAACATTGCGGACAACGTCTTCCAGAGCTTGAAGCGTGACTTCCCTAAGCTTGCTTGGACTGTCAAGCAGGACGACGAGAACCTGACCTGGTTCTCGGAGAAGGCCGATGGCAGTATCGCACGGCAAGGCGAAGTGCTGTTCTGGTATGGTATCGACAGTCCAGAGGAGGTTCGCGAGCTGATGTCGGACTTTGTGCAACATGGTCGACAGATGTTTGGCGACACGAATCTAGAGTCGCAGCTTCATCGAGCGGCTGCTGCTGCTCAGCGCATTCGATCTGGCGCTGCGAAGCTGCAAGGCATGAGACAACAAGCCACTGCATATCACACCAGTGCGAGGCGGCCACAGCTGAGAGAGGCAAAGCAAGTTGAGCAGCGCAGAGGCTACGCGACGACAAATCCAAATCCTCCTCTTGGCATCAAGAACTCTGAGAAGAACTACCCAGCTAAGGTAGCACTCATTGGTGCCCGAGGTTACACAGGCAAAGCCCTCGTCGAGCTCCTGGACCGTCACCCAAACATGGATCTCTGCCACGTCAGCTCCCGTGAGCTCGTCGGCAAGAAGCTAGAGAACTACAAGAAAAAGGAGATCATCTACGAGAGCCTCTCGCCCGACGACGTCCGTCGCATGGCCGAGAAGAAGGAGATTGACTGCTGGGTCATGGCCTTGCCCAACGGCGTCTGCAAACCCTTTGTAGACGCTATCAACGAATCCGGTCACAAAGAAGCCGTCATTGTAGACCTCAGCGCCGACTACCGTTTCGACTCAAGCTGGACGTACGGCCTGCCTGAACTCGTCCAGCGCAACAGAATCGCCTCTGCAACCCGCATCTCCAACCCCGGCTGCTACGCGACCGCAGCTCAGCTTGGCATCGCACCGCTGCTAGACTACCTCGCGCCTCAACCCGCCCAGCCCACCGTCTTCGGCGTCTCAGGCTACTCCGGCGCCGGCACGAAACCCAGCCCGAAGAACGACGTGAACAATCTAGCCGATAACCTCATCCCCTACAGCCTGACAGACCACATCCACGAGCGCGAGATCTCCTCCCAGCTCGGCACCGAAGTGGCTTTCATCCCTCACGTCGCCATGTGGTTTGCAGGTATCCACCACACTATCTCGCTTCCCCTATCCAAATCCATGGCTTCGCGAGACGTCCGCCAACTGTACCAGAACCGCTACGATAAGGAGAAGTTGGTCAAGGTTAGCGGCGAGTCTCCGCTGGTGAAGAATATCAGCGGCAAGCATGGGGTGGAGATTGGCGGGTTTGCGGTGCACTCGAGTGGGAAGCGCGCGGTGGTGAATGTCACTATTGATAATTTGTTGAAGGGGGCGGCGACGCAGTGTTTGCAGAATATGAATTTGGCGTTGGGGTATGGAGAGTATGAGGGGATTCCGTTGTGAGGTGGTCGAATGGACGAGGGGAATGAGAAAACAGAACGGTAGGCGACTGCTGGTTGTGTACTGCGAGGTACCGGTGGATGCTGCCCGCGTGTGGTATACGATACTCGGTACGCATCTGGCGGCGGAGTATCAGGGAGACGAGGAAGGTACCTGACGGGCGCAGGCTTCGTGTGGGTGGATATAGATGCAGACGGGCCGACTTTGACGTGGAGGTTGGGCGTGGAGCGATGCTGTCTCGAAGCCAGCAATGCATCGCTACGCGCAGGTAGATTTCATGGAAGCTTTTATTTCACCTTCTTCCCAATTTCGAGCAGTCCTCGATAAAGCCTAGCATTGAGCAGCAATGAGGGCTGGAGAGAATTCTTAGATCGCTATCACAAGTCATACAGTAGCTTTGAATACGTTTAGTCTCGACGAGGTCTGAGCATGTCACTGAAGCCTGGTAAGGCGGTCACTACTATCATCGTACATCGCTCCACATTGTCTCCGTACAACGACACATTCAACGCTGCTGTCCGGCATGCTATCCTTGACAAGCCCATCAACGGCCCTTGCCTGAGAATGTCACTGGTACTCGCCAAGACCATCGCGACCGCTATCGTGCGACGTTGTACGATGTCGTGGGTGTCTCACAATTTTATTCAGGTCCTGCATGTGATATTCCTCGTCTCGGTGCTATGATGTGGGCGATGTCGTCACACAGGAAAGGCGCGTGGTGTGCTACGGCACGGCTGTGAGATCTCGAGATCCACTCTCGAATCTCGGAAGATCTCATCGTGATCGTGAGACATGTTAGGAGGTACCTCGAGCTACAGCATAGGATCGCTAAACACAAAGCTCGATTTGTGAGTGAATTGCACTGGGTGTCTGCAGCGTGGGCTGCGACTCCACCGACCAAGCCATAAGCACGGAGTCCACGCCGTCGGAAACATTCGTACCGCCCGAGTAATCAACTGACTCCACCCCCATCGGCTGCCACGCTTCGAACCCTGCATCTGCATCTCTGACAAGCGCCATTCCATCCGATGACCGCTGACTCCCGAAACGCTGGTACAGATCGCGTGTATCGGTCCGGTCGATGCTTTTGCTTCGCGCACTCTATTCCCACATGAGCATACACAAGAAGCGTGCAAAAGCGTAGCCATGATGGTGAAAAGCGGCCCACGAAGGCGATAGTGAGAACTGCCATCGCTGATGCATGCGTAATGCGGGCCATTGCTGCTCGAGCAGACTGCCGCTGAGATCTAGGCACATGTGTTCAGTCACCTCTCGAGGCATGTGTCGCTCTCTAGAGATGACATCGTCCCCGCATGGACCTCTTGGGAGAGAGAAATCTCCGACAGACTTCGATGATGCTTGTGATCTGCAGTTCGCCTTTTGCGGCGTGGAGTCCCAGCATGCTGGGTTGATCGGCGAGCAAAGGGTCTTGATTATGGGTATCTGCTGCTCTTGTTCCTGCGTTACCATACTTCCGACGCTACACTTGTCGTAAACCCTGCATCCTGCCGTATCAAAGCTTCACGGACTGCACTCCTCACTCATACACCCTGGTCTGGAGAGCTACAACTTCGACGAATTGGTTCGGACTACATGAGGCCTTCCGACTGAAGAGAACCCCTTCGGCCTCTCGGATCAAACGAATTCATTCCCTTAAGTAAGCTGTCTGTACTACATCATACACACGAGCAATACACCACAGCCATGTCTGGAAAAGTACGAATCCTAATCTACCTCCTGCGCCGCGACTTGCGCCTGGCCAACAATCCCATCTTCACGGAACTCGCTCGCTTGAATAAGCAATCGCAAAAACCGTTCACTCACCTCCTCCCGCTCTACGTCTTCCCAGCCGAACAGGTCGAAATTTCTGGCTTTATTCCTGGTGGCCAACCCTCTCCTTACAAGGAAGCCCGCAGCCAAGTCGGCGGGTTCTGGCGCTGCGGTCGCCTACGGGCAAAATTCTTGGCTGAGAGTGTTTGGGATCTCAAGAAAGATCTTGAGAATGCTGGTTCTGGGCTGAAGATCCGCGTTGGGTCTGTGAAGGACGCGGTGGCGTCTGTCCTCGAGGGCTACAAGGACCGGCAGGATGCTGAGGTGCATGCTATCTGGATGACTGGAGAGACTAGCTGGGAAGAGCATGAGGAGCAGAAGTCGGTCGAGAAGGTCGCTGAGAAGCAGAGTGTGGATGTTAAGATCTGGCATGATGAGAAGTATTTTGTTGATGAGTGAGTTGGTATGATGCCATGGTCTGCTATCTGTTTCACTGACGAGTCTTCACAGCCGGGATCTACCTTTCAAGAGCCCGCGCGACTTGTCAGATGTCTTCACAAACTACCGCAAAACCGTTGAGCCTCTTGCCAGTATTCCCAGAAAGGAGCTATCTCGACCGCAACAACTACCACCTCTGCCTGATTTCATACCGTCGCAAGCAGCGCCATTCGAGATCCCAGAGAGCCTTCCAGCTCTCATTGATGCCTTGATGAAGCCCATTCTCAAGGACGAGGCCCCTAACATGCCTAACATGCCTCAAGGCGCTGAGTCGGCGCACCCTTTCATCGGCGGATCGAAGTCTGGTCTGGAGCGCGTGCGACATCTCATCACATCCGGCTCTATAACCAGCTATAAGGACACCCGAAATGGTCTCCTTGGCCAAGACTTCAGCACCAAACTCTCTGCCTGGCTATCACTTGGGTCCGTCACTGCGAGGCAGGTCCACTGGCTGCTTGTTGCCTTCGAACAAGGCACATCAGATCTTGGCAAAGGCGTCGCAGGCTACGCCAAAGGCGAGAACAAGGGCACCGCAGCTGTCCGATTCGAGCTGCTGTGGCGAGACTACATGCGTCTATGTACCATGAAGTTCGGCTCCCGGCTCTTCTATCTCGACGGCTACCGACAAGACCAGAAGGCGAAGTTCAAGCTCATCTCGAAGCCTTACAGCAGTGATACCGGTAAGGCCTCGAAAGATGGGAACAACGCTGCCATCAAGGCTTCGCTTGATCGCTTCCTCAATGGCACAACCGGGACTGGTCTCATCGATGCCTCGCAACGCGAGCTCCATCTCACAGGCTGGACATCCAATCGCGCGCGCCAGAACGTGGCGTCGTACCTCACCAAACGTCTCGAGATAGACTGGCGCATCGGCGCGGAGTGGTATGAAATGAATCTCATAGATTACGATGTACACTCCAATTGGGGCAATTGGCAGTACGTGGCAGGCGTGGGCAATGATCCGAGAGGAGAGGCTAGGGTGTTCAACCCAGTGAAGCAGGCTATGGACTACGACGGGAAGGGGGAGTATGTCAAGGCTTGGGTGCCGGAGCTTCGTGATGTCGGGAAAGGCGCTGGTGGGCATCAAGACAGCCCAGAGAATCTGATGGGAGTATTCCAGGCTTGGAGACTGCCTGAAGAGGAGAAGAAGAGGCTAGGGCTGAATGGCGTCGAATGGGTCGAGAAGCCGCTTGTGAAGATCGACTACTCGGTCAATCGACGGGGAGGCGGGCAGAAGAGAGGTGGTGGAGGTGGCGGAGGCGGACCATACCGCGGCCGAGGTGGCCAGGGCCGAGGCGGCGGTGGGCGTGCGCGAGGGCAGGGGCAGAGAGGCGGGTGAGGGCCGAGGAGAGACGCCCAAACGGCATAGAAGTCCGTCTTCCTGCACTTCGGTAGTGTAATGCAATGCGAGAATCAATCGCGTACACCCATCCTGCTCTCATTCTTAGTTTGATTCAAAGCTTCCCGGGACTTTGTTTTCGTCGTGAGGTGCTCTACTGTAGACGCTTCCCAATTCGTGGGCTTGGCGTTCTTCGACTCGACATCGCCATTTTTGACCACACCTCAACCATCCCAGGGCCGTTTACTGAAAAATCGGCAGATGCCAAGCTGCAACACACTGTTGATTCCATTCGACCATCTAGATCTTACTCCTCCTCCACCTCACGTAGCTGGCGCGATTTAGGTATTACAATTCCTTCCACTACCTTCATCACTCAGAAACGATGCCCCATCTCCCATCACCTTCAATGCACGTCCCAGCCCTGCTAACCCACCGGCACCGCCCTATCACTCCCTCTCGCCATGTCTACCCCGAAGATCATCCTCTCGCGTCTCGGGATCCGCCTACACCACACAAGCAACCGTTGCGCCAAGTGCCAATGCTCCGCCAAGCGACCTGGCTCCAAAATTCTTATCGCAACCTATTGCGACGCCGGCGTGGATCGCCGGCGTCCTGTGCGTCGAAGATAAGATGCTGTAGTTGTGTGGTGTGATTCGAGATAGCAGAGGTTTTTGAGAGGGGTAGGGGTAAGTGCATATAGGTCCGAATTTACTCGCTGATTCTTATGAAAGGTTCAGTGGAACTACTGAACCTTTGTACAAGTCTCGGATCTCTCACAACATCACCTTGACTTTCGAGAACGAGTGAGGGTTCATCAAGCAGTATGGGGTGGATTCACAACGCCAATGCGGCGGTTGCGCGCAGCGTCGTGGGGAGGTACTTTCGTCTCGAGGGCTCAGGCCATGTAAGTGCATGCATGCTACAGAGGTAGACCGTAGCTGACCATCGAGACAGCCTCGCGCACGCAAAGGCTCCTACTTCTTCACCGAGATCCGCGCTGGTCTCGCGACATTCTTCGCCATAGCTTACATCATCTCCGTCAACAGCACCATCGTCTCTGACACTGGCGGGACTTGCGTGTGCCCAATTGACAGCCCGGATCTCTGCGTGACCGACTCGGCCTTCCTCCTCTGCAAGCAAGACATCCGACGTGATCTCGTCACTGCCACTGCCGCTATCTCAGCTCTGACGACGTTCTGCATGGGACTCTTTGCCAACATGCCTATCGCCCTTGCGCCCGGCATGGGTCTTAACGCCTACTTCGCCTACACGGTCGTCGGCTTCCACGGCTCAGGTCTGGTCCCCTACCAAGTAGCACTCACAGCCGTCT
>KZ111173.1:292164-307321 GCA_002077045.2 Rachicladosporium sp. CCFEE 5018
AGTACCCTATGTTCCCCAAGCGTCTTCGCCAGGATCCTCGCGTGCTGGCCCTTACCTTGGTCATCACCTTCATCTCCGGCGCTAACTTCTTCTCGATCCTCATGTTCTGGCCTACCCAAGCCTTCAACGTGTACGGCCATGATCCCGTCGGCGTCGGTATCCGTGGTATCCCCGTTGGTTTCTCTATCTTGACCGGTGCCTGTCTCGTGCTCTACCTCATCTCCGCCCTGAAGGGTCAGATTCGCCTGTTGCTGGTGGTCTCGTCGATCCTCATGACCGCTGGCTGCGGTGCATTGGCATACGCTGAGCAGGACAATCTCCACAAGCTTTGGGGCATACTCATCTTGGCCGGACTTGGTATTGGTGGCATTGTCGTGCCTGCTTCGATCATCAGTAAGCTCGTCCTTTCGTCCGTCTCATTCAGCGCATACTGACCGCGATGCAGCAACCATCATCTGCCCTGACGACCTCATCGCCACGGTCACAGCTCTCACCCTCGCCATCCGTGTCATCGGTGGCTCGATCGGCTACACCGTCTAGTACGTCCCAGCCTACTACCTTTCATGAGGACGATTATGCTAATAAGTCTACCAGCTACAATGTCTTTGTCAACAAATTCATCCCGGCCGCGACCTACCATATTGGTGGCTTCATGGCGCTAAAGCTAAACATCACCTCCGTCGAGATCATCACCGACGCCATCAAACTCACTGGCGCCTCCCTGCTGGGCCCTATCGCTGAGCTGCCTGGCGTCACGGGCGTCCCGGGCGCGTACGAGGGTATCGTGCTAGCAGGTCAGCTGGCGTACGCAGAGGCGTACAAGTACGTGTACTATACTAGTATTGCGTTTGGGAGTGTGAGCATTGTGGCAGCGTGCTTCATGGGTGATATTGGGAAGTATATGGATGATCATGTTGCTGTGGTTATGTGAGGCATTGACATATGGGCGGCGAAGGGCTAGGAAGCCGACAGGCATATATGTATGGTAGTGGAAGAGGGAATAGCAGCTCGTAGGCAGTGCATACGATCGACACGAATGAAATGTAATCATGCACGCGCGGATTTGGCTGTATTTTCACGAACGCTTTTGAGATTATTGAATGATGCACACGAAACTCTGGCACGCGAGTAAAAGGACAAGCGGAGGTCGCAACGAGAAGGATACTGGGTCTACCAATCCTCTACTACAGTAATCACTGCAACGTACCACACGCCTCATAACGCCATGCAGGTCAATTCTCTGTATCGCCCACACTCTCCGATACGTCTGCTCGGCAAGCTAATCCTGTCGTACTTGCTTGTTGGTTCATCCGCAGACATTACACTTCACTGGTCAACTCCTTGATCAGCCCCGCAGCTTCATCAGCGCCCTCCTAGCGGCCCTGTGGCATGCCTTGGCCGGGTGGCATCGGGTAGGCACCCTGCTGCGCAGCTTGCTGTTGTTGCAGATATGCCTGGTACTGCAAGGCTTGCTGCTGATCGGCAGTCATGTACTGCTGTGGGTTCTGGTTGCGTGGGAGAGTCTGTGCGATGTTGGCTGGCATCGGCACGGGTGCAGCGTGCTGCTCCTCTGGTGACTCGGGTTGGTCACCATCGACGCCGTTGGAGTCTGCTGGCTCTGGTGCGTTGAGACAAGCCTGGTATATGGTGTCAGTAGGCGATACTTGAAGGAGTAAAATAGACAAGGCCACATACCTGAATCAAATTCTTGCCTTCAGGCTTGGTGACGAGTGGCTGGAGTTTCGGGGTGGTGAAGGTGTACACGAGACCAGTCTCCGACACAACCAACAAGAGGACCTGTGTACCAGTAAGGACTGACAACTCATATGCCTATCACCGCGGTCAGTACATCGTTCGCACATCACACACATCACGCTCGGTCGCGTTCAGGTCTACGCGTCCCACGACGACAACAACGCACCTTCTTCATGATCCCCGCCTTCCTCTTGCTAAACGTGATATGCCGCCTCGACTTATCCTGAATAAACTTGATCTCAATCTTGCGTCTCTCCCTGCTCGGCCCATCCCCATCGTCGTCGTCGCCGTCATCGTCGGCAGCGGCGCTCTGACGCGGACGCTTGATGCCCCTGCTCTCAATGGCACCGTTGCCGTTGCCCAGGTCGTCGTGGGCGCCGGGGGAGTTGGTCTGGTCGTGGGCGGTGATGTCGGCGGCCATGGTGCTTGATGGGGTTAGGCGTGGTGACGCTTTGGGTAATTGTGGATGAGTTGCCTCTTAGAGCTGGTGAGATGCTTCGGGAGTTTCGGCGGGTAGGAGCGCGGCGGGTGCCAAGGCGGGCGGGGCCGTTCACGTGAGGTGCTGAGTCGAGACGAGAGAAGCGGGTGGATCAGAATGATTGTAGAAGCGAGGGTTGGGTGTGCAAGTGATGGATGCGGTTAGGAAGAGCTGCGAGGGCTCAAAAGGGGGATGCCGCAGAGCACGAAGCAAGAGCGGGGAATTGGAAGGGGTGATCAGCTGCGGCTGAGCGCTACGAACGGGATTCCGTAGAGCATGCTCCTGCAGCCAAGCGCCTCTCTAGATCGCGATTGGAGTCCGCCACACTTTGTACTACTTTTGCTACACGTGTATGTACGTATTGGGCGACGTGCAGTCGGATTTACGAGACCCTTTAATCGGTGGCATCTAAGCTTTGAGAACGGAAACATGTGTAATGTGCGAGAGCAGTCCGAGCGGACTTTTGTCGCCTCGATCCGCCTTCGCGATCCTGTCTGCGCACCTGCAAGCGAGTGACCAGAGAAGCGGACCGCGCAGCGACTCACCGTGAACGAGATTGCCGCTATGCCGCGCAGGCAGAATAAGGACGTCTCTATGCTACCAGCAAGTATGTGGTGCCCTCCGGTATCTCTCCCAGGCGGCGCTAACAGCAATCCATTGTGGCAGTGTAGTCTACAGTAGCGTTGTCAACCGCTCGGAACTCTCGAGTGGTATGCTTCGTCTTTCGTTCGCGTGGCACGGTGCACAGTCAAGTATGTAGCAGGACCTCAGTTTTGATCCTACTTAACCTAGCTGTACCGAGTCGAACTGATGTCATCCGAACTCACTTCAGCTCCTAACAGTGACACCCTTGAGCCTCGCTATATCAGACATTTCGCTCCACATCTTTGACCCTGGCCTATTCGCCTCCCGTAGGTGTACTTGTGAGTTATCATCGATGGGATCGCGCTGGTGATGAGTCGCTACCTGTTGGGCATACTAGCACCTCCTCCTACGCAGGATTACGAGACATCCAGCCTGATAGAGCGCCAGCTACCTGACTCCTTGCCGCTACCCAATCCAACTAACGACAAGCAGTCGCTAACCTCGTCTTGGCGTCAACTCAATCCACTTGTGTTCCGCGAGCGCCTTCGTCTGCATCGTCGGCTTGGTCGAGAGTGTCGCAGTGGATGCTGAGTCGCTGAAATCAGGTGCTGGTGCGTGAAGCGTTGGAGAAAGCACGAGCTAGGTTTGCTTGGGAGACTGCCTTGCAGAACCGGTACTGGCGTTTTGCTGATGCGTTGCGAGCGGTTTCTTACCGGGCATATTGCGAGGAGCGAGTGTGGTCTTCGAGTCCGACCTCTCCATGGCTATCGAGTCGTGTTGAGCTTGATTGGAGTTCGCATCGGCCAACGTAGGTCGTTCTTGCAGTGGAAGCGCCATTGTGTCCGCCTGCGGTTGAGTCTAGGGGACTATTGACAGGTGTGTGTAGCTTTGTATGTTTGATCGTGTTGGACTGTTTCGGAGTATTGGAGTGTTGGGGGAGTATGAATAGAGACCGGCACGAGAACGCAGCTCGTGCTACATTCACTTGCGTGCGTCGAGTGTCCTCAAACATCCTCGATCACGTAGAAACAGAGCGCACTGACTCGAGGCAAGCAGCTGTCCTCAGCAGTGAATGCTGCTGACCACACCACTTGCACGAGCAAGTCCCTCACAGATCCTAATCGCATGCTGCTCGTCGATACCCGCTCGCCGGTGAAACGCCTTCGGAGGGATCCTGATGGCGGCTGGTGCGAGCGTGTAGCGAAGATTAAGCTCGAGCAGCTCGGCGTCGGCATGGCACTGCGAAGCTGCGAGGCGCTCAGAGGAGGGCCCATACCGCCGCACTACAAGACTAAGCACCCCTACGCGTGCAGGTAGTCATACCACGCCGCTGCTGGTAATGAGTAACTTGTGTGATTGAGCTCACTCCACCCAGGCAGAGTAGAATCAATACTTCTTTCCTCCCGCACTCTCGCTCGTGCCATTGCCTCCGCCTACGGTCTCCTCGCCAAGCACTTTCGACGAAGCCATGAACCTGCCACTGTGTCAGCTTGTACTCTGCGATGACCTTGCATTTGCTCGACTTGCATCCCACCCACGTATCCGCCCAATCCCCTCATACCCTCTGCCTGCACAGCAGTCATCCGCAGCAGGTTTTCCAAGTCACTCATGTTCGCTGTGAGCTGTGCAAGCTGCGCGTGGAGATGTGAGAGCTGGCGGGATCTCGAGGCGGTTGTAGGGAGGGTGGAGAGGCGGGAGGTGGAGTGTATGGAGGTCGTGCCTGGGGTACGAGGATGAGACGACATCGTGGTCAACCGTGTAGTAGCTTAGCCTGCGTTCTCGTGCATGGAGAGGGTAGGAGCGCAGTCCATGTGCTCTGAGAGACGCGATGTTGGACGCGTGCCTGAAACGGAAAGTCCGGGCGGTGTGCACTGAATACTTGCACTCGAAACAGGTAGGTCAGAACAACTATATACGATCTCTCACATCACATCGATAGGCATGCAATGTCAACCCCGACAGCACTGACGATCCGTCGATACGTCCTCACCGGCTCCGTCGCAGCGATCACGGCTACGGGAGTGTGGTATGGCGCCGGCTTGAAGACACGACAGGAGCGGAAGCAGGTACAGAGAGCATGAAACGTGGTTTCAACCACTGCTAACGATACGGCACAGGTAATTGCAGCAGTCGTTGAGGCACCACTGGCCGAGCAACTCGAACAGATGGCGCTCTATCGCGCGTCGCTTGTTCGACAGAGAGACGGGCTGCAAACGAAGATCGATCAATTGACCGGAAAGGCTGAGCCACCGAAGCATCGTGGTCGATGAGCTGACTACCGGATCGTCCATCTCGTTCACTGTACTGGAGCCTTCGGAACGACATTGACGCCGTACTTCCCTACTCGAATCATGACATTCACGTCTCATGCATCTCAGGCGGGAGACTGATGGGTCGTAAGGCTTTGTCACCACGTCCTGCTATACCTTGCGACCCTGGACTGTCGCTCTTGCGTCTCGAGCTTGCCAACGCGTGTCCCTGTGGGAGCATACTTGAGGCCAACGATGCTGCAACGTTACGCCGCACAATGCGAGTAAATCACATTTACTAGTCACCCTTCAAAGTACTCAACGAATCGGCATGCCTTCAGCACTCTGTCACACTGCAACGTGTCGCCCAGAATCTTTGATCAGCTGTTGAGCATATGTTCATGGGCATTACGTTCTCCAGGGAAGTCGCATGGGACTGAGCAAATCAGAGTTCGGCATGATCGTAGCTTCTTCCAGATATGGCTTGGCGCGCTTCAGCTCGGGAGAGGCTTGCACCTGCCACCTGAGCACCACATGCTTACTTCACGACTTTCAACATGACCAGTACTCCGCCTCCAGGGTCAAAGGCGCATGCGACTAGCACAGCAACGACAACCATTCACGAATCGGAACGTAGCTCCAGCACTTCTACTGTTCACAATACCTTTCACACCACAACAGCCGGCAGAAGTAAGTGGCTTGTGAGACGACAGGCCTCAAGCTAGCTCAGCTCGAGACAGCCGTTTGGCCTCGAATCGACGGAGATATCCATAAATATTGGCCTGAATGGCTGGCCGGCGGCGTCACGCTCGGCGACGCTCTCCTCCTGGCTATGGCTACGACGCCCCGATCACGATCCGCATAGGCAGCCGGCGTAGCGCAAACAGGTATCACGAAATGCAAGCCACTGGTCCTCGAGATGCAGGCCGCTTTGCTCGACTCGTTGACGATCAAGTGCGCATGCACCCAGGTGACCCTCTCATGATCTCGATCAACGGGCACCAGAATTGGCTTAGTGAGCTGCTCGGTGCCTGCTTCGAAGACTATTGGGAAGGCATCAGCGAGCTAAGTCGAGAGCTGCAGTTTGCCGGCACAGCGCAGTTCCCCGAGAAAGCCTCCATGGCCGGACAGTATGTACCATGGACATTCATCACTGATCAAATGAATGTGCCTGAAGTGTACTACTGGTCAGTCGGCATGGAACCTCCGGAGAGCGATGAGGAGCGTAGTATGCCTGTCATCGAGCAGTATCGGATGCGTGTTGGCGTATGGTCTCTGGGACGCGGTGCTTGTAGATTTGATCGCGGAGTCAGTACTACTTTGATCTTCACCCGGAACACGCCTGTTGCCGAGCACGTCGTCGGAGAGATCATGTTCCCATATCTTTACGCCAACCAGGATCTTTCACAGCCTCGAGGAGACGAAGAAGGCATCTGCTTCATCTTCATTCGTCTCTACTGGCTCCTCACAGACTGGCAGAATATTCTGCGCGCACTCATTACTCGTCTCGATGAAGCAGAAATCAACTCGCATGGTCAGCAGTTCCCCGTCAAGTTGCGCACAAGGACAATGCACATCGAAGTCGACCGCATCTACGAGCTGAAAGACTATCTTCGCTTCCACTCCCGCAGCTTCAAGAAGCTGAAGAAGCTACAAACCGATGTGCCAGTTCCGGAGCAGAAGGATCCACTCTGGGATGACATGGACGACTCGATCGACGATCTCGAACAATTCGACAGCAAACTCGACAGTCTCAAAGAGCGGTTCAACAACTTACTAGATCTCGAGTTTAACATCCAGAATGCCGAGCAGAGCGATGACAGTTCATTCCTGACCACAGTGGCAACGCTGTTCCTGCCTATCTCGTTTCTGGCATCAGTCTTCGGCATCACCACCATCACCTGGCCCGCGATCTACTATCTCTACGTCGCCTTACCGATCCTCGTACTGTCATGCATCTTCGTGTTCGTCTATCCAATCACAGTGCGACGATACCAGAAGGCGCGATATGGGCTCGAGTCCACGAAGATCACGCTCCGACCCAGAGACTTCACGATGCTAGGCAAGGAGCTACCGGACAGTGTTGATTTGCCAGGTGAAAGCCGCACATCAAGATCGAAGAATCGTGCGCAGAGACACTCGGTCGGAGAGAAAGCAGCGCCGCGGTCGAGATCCAGGGCTAGGAGTCAGAGTCGATTGCGAGGGGAGAAGGACGGGAGTTATTGAAGTTTGCTCGATCAGCGGGATAGAGCCTTCGCTATGGCGCTGAATTACTTTCTACACATATCCTATGCACGCCCCTCTCCCTTCGTTCCATCTCACTTCTTCTCCTTCGGCGCCAACATCAACTCCGGCCTCACCGTCCGCTCAAACTCCTCACTACTCAGAGCCTTCAACTCCATCGCACTTTCCTTGAGTGTCAAACCCTTCTTATGCGCGTTCTTGGCAACCTTTGACGCCATATCATACCCAATCACCGGATTCAGACACGTGACCAACATCAGACTCTCTTTCAAAATATCACCAATCCTCTTCTCATCCGCTTCCATGCCCTCGACGAGATGTTTCCGGAAGGACGTCATGCCGTCTGTCAGTAGCCGCGCGGAGTGCAGGAGATTGGAGATCAAGACTGGTTTGAAAACATTGAGCTCAAAGTTTCCCTGACTGCCTGCGAAAGTCACAGCGGCATTATTGCCGAAGACTTGGCAGCAGAGCATTGTCATGCTTTCGCATTGCGTTGGGTTGACTTTACCCGGCATGATCGACGAGCCGGGTTCGTTCTCAGGCAGCTTGAGCTCTGCTAGCCCGCAACGGGGTCCGGAGCCAAGAAATCGAATGTCCTGGGCGATTTTGAAGAGCGATGCGGCGAGCGTGTTCAGCGAGCCATGGGCTTCTACTATGGCGTCGTGCGCTGCTAGGGCTTCGAATTTATTCGGCGCAGTGACGAATTTAGTTCCGGTCATGGAGGAGACTTCTTCGGCAATTCCTTCTGCGAAGCCGACGAAAGTATTCAAGCCTGTGCCCACAGCTGTGCCGCCTTGTGCTAGATTCCGTAGGCGGGGAAGCGCGGATTCGAGCCGCAGAATGCCGTATTCGAGTTGTGTCACGTAGCCTGAGAATTCCTGGCCGAGAGTCAAGGGCGTGGCGTCTTGTAAATGCGTCCGACCGATCTTGATGATCTTGTCGAATTGCTGGGCTTTGGCATGGAGGGCGTCTTTGAGGGCTGTGAGACTGGGGATGACGGCTTGCTCGAACTCGAGGACGGCGGCTATATGCATTACGGTGGGGAAGGTATCATTGGAGGAAGCGGACATGTTGACATGGTCGTTCGGGTGGACTGGCTTCTTCGACCCCATCTTGCCGCCGAGGATCTCGATGGCGCGATTGGAGATCACTTCGTTGGCGTTCATGTTTGACTGTGTGCCGGAACCGGTCTGCCAGACTACGAGAGGGAAGTGATCGAGGAGTTTGAGCGAGGCGACTTCCTCAGCAGCTTGCTGGATTGCGTTGCCGAGCTTGGGGTCGAGTCCATATCGCATGTTCACTGTTGCTGCCGCGCCCTTCAGAATGCCAAACGCTCGTACTATGGGCGGCGGCATGCGGTCTTGTGGCTGGTTGATCTTGAAGTTCTCTAGTGATCGCTCCGTCTGCGCTCCCCAATACCTGTCGTTTGGGACCGGTACCTCGCCGAACGCATCGCTCTCTGTCCGCGTCTCTTGTGCCATCTTGACTGTGGTGTTGAAGCCTCGCGATATCGCAAATGCGAACTTGATCGCTCTCGAAGGGCAGGTCTGAGAGGCTGAAGTTATGCTCGATCCAACTCGCCGAGATGTCTTAGATCCTCGTGCCAGACACGTGAATGTCCGTCGTGCTGTCACTGCGGGGGATTGAGCTACCAAGCGGAGCTCTGAGGGTAGGGTCGTTCGAGCCGCGGTGCAGAGCATGGCGAGAGGGTTGTAGAGGACGTTCGGAGGGGAGACTGGAGCGTGCGAATATGATATGTGTTCTACGTTGCAAGCATGCTTTGATCTTCACAATAATTGTTACTTACTGCATTGGGAGCTCCCTCCCAATGGCAGGTCCGGTTGACCCCGATAACGCGGGTTGAAGCGGAATAGCCTTGTATATATACTCCCACTGTGAAGTCTGATATAGCCAATTCGACAGCGCAAATCACTTCTTGCCTTTCAAGGCAATCACATACTCCCACACATGTTCAAATTGCAGTATGCTAGGTCTCGCGAGCTAGTCTGTATGTGTAGCAAGTCATACTAGAGCTACAGCGGCATTGGCCCTGCTATGCATCCCCCCTGTTGATCCTCTCTTTGCCCCAGCGTCCGCGAGCCTCTGCTTCAGATCCGCCAGCCCCAGCTTCCCCTGTCTCGTTACGACCACGCCCTTCACATTGCCGTCCAGCACCTTGACGAACCCCGACATGACCTCAGCAGCCATGAGCGTCAGACATCTCTCCGCCTCCTCCCTACTAATCGGGTTCCTTAGGCTCTGCTGTATGTCCCGAACCAGAGCCTGCATAGCGAAGCTGGCGCGTGGCTTCCCCACAGTCAGCATCTCCAGCACCCTTGCCACGTCCTCGATCCGATGGAGTGCTGACTTGCGCTCGAGCTCGTCGCGGCTTGGGCCTGCAGGCATAGAAGCAGCGTGATTCTGCTTGGCCAAAATGCGATCAAGGAGACTTGTGCCGCGATTTCGGACTCCGACAGCGCTCTTGTCTGCTGGCATGTTCACAGCTTTCTCGGTAGCCTGAGCAACTTGGGCGGCTGCTTGACCGGCTCTTAAATAAGCTAGGCGCTGCTCGCCCTTGGCATAGAGTGGTCCGGCTTTCGCTGAGGATTCGTGTTGCTGTATGTCTGCCAATGGGAGTTGTCTGATGAATGCGCGGCCGGTGCAAATCTCATTACGAGTCGCTGCGCAGAAGACCGACCACGCCTTTTGCACGTGTGCTTCGAGGTCCGCACTTAGCTGCGTTTCATCGATGAGTCGTCCTGCATGAGGAGCATCATCGTAGCTCGCCGCCTTGGCAAGGTACAGGCCAGCGCGTGCTCGGTCCTCCAAGATGAACATAGCTTTTGATCCCTGCTGTGCAAGTAGCTTGCGCACGTCGACAGTGGTAACTGATCGCTTCCGCCAGCTTGCAGTCACAGCCGGTAGTAGTGTCTTGATGGGTATAGCTGCAGACGAGCCGCCATTGTGTGCATATTGCAAGCCGATAGCAGTCAGGAACGCCGAGTACAGCCAGTCCTGCAGCTCCTCCGGCAGATCTGCGAAGTGAAGCACTCTGTCCGACTCCGGAGTCGCAGGCGGTGTGTCCAGTGGTCGCTGGCGTTTACTCGGCTGCACAGGCGCAGGCGAACTCGCCCGGAGGTTCAACCTGTCGAATAGTTGCGCCGCACTCTTAGTGGGCGTCTGCGCGGGCGACATTGGAAATACATCGTGATGCCGTTGTGTTTGAGGTGTAGCAGGTCTGGTCGCTCGCTTCGTGAACTTAGCGAAAACTCGTTCTTGAGGCTTAGGCGCAGGCACTACTAGCTGTTCTGGCTCCTCGCTGACGGACTCCAATGCCCGCTTCCTCTTGCTGCGTCCCTTCACGGCGACAGGTCGAGGTGGTGGTGTTGCTGCTCTCTCGTGTACGACCTTCCTGCGCTTTCCAACGATTGCGTCTTCGGTGCTTGGTGTGTGGTCTTTGACCATCTCAAGGTCGTGTTGTGGGTGCTCCGAAGCTTCCCCGATCTCCGTTTGCTTGCGTTTTCTTGGAGGAGCCATGGTCTGTAGGTATCGATGTGTGTTCTATGATGGAAGATATGAGATGGGGAGTCTAGAGGATGGGGTCTAAGACAATGTTGGGAGGGTGTAGTATATCCGAGTGTTGATGTCTCGCGGGGAGGTGGTGGCTGGTGGAGCGCGTAAAGTGATTTCGCGGGAGACGCGACTTGGCCCAAGCGCGTTCGCCTCGTGTTTCCCTTCCCCTCTACCCGCAGACAATAATTTGCGCCTTTGAACATGCTAAACACAGACATTCTCCCGGACGACGTTCGATAGTGACGATGAGAGAGCGCCTTACGCATTGCAACCTTCTAGTGCGACTCGCTCTCAAATGGCCCCAAGTGCTTAATGCGAGCACTGCGGGCTTGGACATCGCAGCATTCGCGGCCATCTCGATACCAGGTATAATCAGCCTTTGCCCAACCCAACAGCAGCTGGCACCGTCCTGTGCTGTAGAAGATGTGTACTATCCCATCGATGTCTGGTGAACCGTGGCTGTCATGAAGTCACTCCTTCACTTTCACTCACTGCATGATCTCGCGTTCGCGGGGCTCGGAAGCGGAAGGACCGACCACACCATTCGTCATCGATGTCGTGCCCTCGCGTGCCTAGACACATCGAGGTGGCGCGTCCATTAGGGCACAGGAGTACATGTAGGTAGAAGAATAACCTCTCGCTCTCTCTCAGCTTGTATTTTGCAACACCTTCTCAACCATGAGGATCTCCCAAATTTTGTCGCTGGCGGCGCTGAGCACTGCATTCGTGATCCCAGCTGAGGAGGTACTAGCCGAGATCGCCATCGAGGACAATCATCGTGGCAACTCGATCTACGACGATGTTGTGGCCAGTAAGGACGACATTCTTGAGAGCTTCAAGCAGCACTTCGAGGATGTGACCGAGACGACATCGAATGGCTGGAACAAGGTCTCTAGCAAGGACCAGAACGCCCTCGATGAGGCTTTCGGTGCCGCATCCGAGGTCGCTTCCAACGTCAACGACAAGATCCACGAGACGGCGTTTGATGCTCAGGCATGGCTTGACTCGGAGATGACTTCGTTCGCTGAGACATTCGACGACCCACACCATGGCCCTCCACCGCATGATGGACCTCCTCACCACGGACCGCCACACCATGGGCCTGATCACGGCCGCCCACACCACCCGCCTCATCATCACGAGCCTAACAAGACTGTCTACCAGTTGATCGCTGGCAGCAAGTATACCACCAAGCTTGCGAAGCTAATCAACGAGTTCCCGGATCTGGTGAAGACGCTGAACAGCACGAAGGCGAACTACGTGAGTAGAATCTTCAGAGTATCACGATGATCGAGGATAGACACTAATGACAGTTGCTAGACCATCTTCGCACCCACCGACAAAGCCTTCGAGAAGATCCCCGAGCATCACCACAAGCCCAGCAAGGAGTTCCTCGAAGCGCTCCTCTCCTACCATGTAGTACCCGACTTTTACCCTGCAGGCCGCGTGCTCGTCAGCCACACTGCCCCGACTTTGCTGAAGAGTAAGCACCTCGGCGCCGAGCCCTTGCCGCAACGCCTGAGCTTCCACATCGGCCTCCGCGGCTTGACCGTGAACTTCTACAGCCGCGTCGTGGCGATCAACATCTTCGGCACGAATGGTGTGATTCACGGCATTGACTCCATCCTTATCCCACCTCCAAGTGTCATCAAGATCATCGACCTCTTGCCAGGCGAGTTTAGCACGCTCGAGCTTGGGCTCGGCAAGACGGGGCTATTGGAGAAGTTGAACACGACAGACCATAAGGGCGGCACATTCTTCGCACCCTCAAACTTCGCGTTCAAGAAGCTTGGTCCCCGTATCAACGCCTTCCTTTTCTCCAGCTATGGCCAGAAGTACCTCAAGGCTTTGCTCGAATACCACGTCGTGCCCGACAACACGCTCTACTCAGACGCCTACTACAAGGCTGCCTCTGAATCGCAGGAAGGTATCCCTAAGGGCTATTTCCACGTTGATCTCCCTACCCTGCTTGAGGATCGTCACCTTTCGGTCGACATCGCAAGGTACGGCGGCTTCATCAGCATCAAGATTAACGGTTTCAGCCGCGTTGCTGTGCAGGATGGCATCGCTGAGGATGGTGTCATTCATGTTGTGGGTGATGTGCTTGTGCCGCCGAAGAAGATTGGGGGTGTGATGCAGGTGTGGGAGGGTGGAGAGATGGAGGTTGAGGAGTTGGTCGAGAGACTTGAGCCTTTCGTGGGAAAGAGTGATTTGTAGAGGAAGTGGAGATTGGGGAGTAGATGATTGAGGATGAGTGCGAGTGTATGAGTGGTAGTGAAACGGGAAAGCGTTCGAGCTGTATGAAGGAATTCGAGGATCTGGGACAGATAATGAGATATGTGTATGAATGAGGCATTTCCACCAGAACAAGCTTTCTCTCATCGTCTCATTCACGGTCTCCTCATCGACCGCTTCCATCACCCACTCTGCTCGATCTTCTCCAAGTCCTTTCCTGTAATCCACTACGTCGTGCCTCCCTCAGGTCCTACGATCCTGACCAGGGCTCGGCTTGGCACGGCAATCTGCAGGTGACTCCACCGTTATCGGACGACCTGCAGCTCCAGCTTGCATGCGCAGCCAAAACTTTTGCAAAGAAAGTCGTCCAAGTCACATGCAGCATTGCATATCAGAGCTTTACGCAGTGAACGGCCCCCAATACCTCCAACTCATTCTCTCGAAGCTGCCGCATGATCAAGTCCCTTCCTCAAGATCAGCACCATGCAGTCCCTTGCACGCCCAGCGTGCCACCAACTGGCACGCCATGTCCGCCGTACTGAGCGATCACTGGCTTCGTTCACAGTTCCTGCAGCGAGACTCACCCCCGGCCGACGACACTATACCACCTCTCGCCGCCCGCTCTACGACGACGGCTCTGCCCGCTCAGCGGTGATCAATGTGCTAAACAACATCGCCTCGAAGCGCGAGGTCCAGCAGTACCTTGCGCAGTTCACTTCGGTCTCCTCGCAGCAGTTCGCCGTGATTAAAGTCGGCGGCGCGATCATGACAGATTACCTCGACGAGCTGTGCGCTTCGCTGAGGAATCTGAATCAGATGGGTCTGTTCCCTGTGGTTATTCATGGCGCGGGCCCGCAGCTAAATAAGATGCTTGAGAAAGCTGGCGTGGAGCCGGAGTATAAAGAGGGGATAAGAATCACGGACGGGAAGACACTGGGAATTGCGAGGAAGCTGTTCTTGGAGGAGAATCTGAAGCTTGTGGAGGCGCTTGAGGCGTGGGGCGTCAGAGCGAGACCGATCACGAGTGGAGTGCTCATGGCGCAGTATAAAGACAAGGACGTGTATAAGTTCGTCGGCGAGGTGAACGATGTGCAGACTGCGAGCGTCAAGGCTGCGATTGCGGAGGGGTATATCCCTGTGCTTACTTGCATGGCCGAGAGCGTGGATGGGCAGGTTCTGAATGTTAACGCTGACAAGGCTGCGGCTGAGTTGGCGAGAGCATTGGTGCCCTTGAAGATTGTGTATCTCAGTGAGAAGGGTGGGATTCACGACAAGGAGACTGGAAAGCTGATCGAGGCTATCAATCTGGATGAGGAGTATGAGGGGTACATGAAGAAGCCTTGGGTCATTCATGGAACTCGTAGTAAGATACGGGACATCAAGACGCTGCTGGATGATTTGCCGAGGAGCTCAAGTGTTGCTATCATTCATCCTGAGAGTCTGGAGAGGGAGCTGTTCACACACTCCGGAGCCGGTACGCTGATTCGTAGAGGGACGAAGCTACAGCAAGCTACGTCTATCGCGGACTTCGACGACTTGGCGAAGCTGAAGCAGACGCTTGTGCGTGATCGCGAGGGTCTTGATTCGAAATCTGTGGTCGATCGCTATCTCGAGAGTCTCAAGGATCGGCAATTCAGAGCATACTACGATGAGAATTTCGAAGCTTTGGCAATCGTGCTTCCGCCTACGGAAGGCAAGCCTCCACTTGCGCACCTTGCCACGTTGACAATGACACGATCAGCGTGGCTGTCGAACATTGCGGACAACGTCTTCCAGAGCTTGAAGCGTGACTTCCCTAAGCTTGCTTGGACTGTCAAGCAGGACGACGAGAACC
Source organism: Rachicladosporium sp. CCFEE 5018 (assembly GCA_002077045.2). Lineage (NCBI taxonomy): Eukaryota > Fungi > Ascomycota > Dothideomycetes > Cladosporiales > Cladosporiaceae > Rachicladosporium > Rachicladosporium sp. CCFEE 5018. The sequence goes on from KZ111173.1 coordinate 307,118, forward strand.
TGACCTGGTTCTCGGAGAAGGCCGATGGCAGTATCGCACGGCAAGGCGAAGTGCTGTTCTGGTATGGTATCGACAGTCCAGAGGAGGTTCGCGAGCTGATGTCGGACTTTGTGCAACATGGTCGACAGATGTTTGGCGACACGAATCTAGAGTCGCAGCTTCATCGAGCGGCTGCTGCTGCTCAGCGCATTCGATCTGGCGCTG
>KZ111173.1:313212-323393 GCA_002077045.2 Rachicladosporium sp. CCFEE 5018
TGGCGGGTGGCCTTGCGGCTGCTGGTGCTGCCGCAGCCGGAGGAGCATACGCACTACGTGATAAGACCACGGCCGCTACTGGTACCGATCCTGCCAGTGTGTTGCCAAAGTCCGTCCAAGATCAGCTCCCGGGATCCAATGGGAGCCAGACCACCGAGGGCACGAGTGCGGTGCCGGCCGTGGTCAGCGAGAGTCAAGAGAAGGCACGCGCAGAACCAGAGGCGGCTGCAAATCCCGAGGCAGTGCAAGAGAAGTCTGCGCTTGAGCAAGAGTTGAAGGCCAAGGTGCCTGAGGAGCCAGCGACCACCGAGTCAGGAGCTTTCGGCAAGAGCGAGAAGGGTATCACTGGAGCTCTTGCTGGCGGTGCTGCGGCTGCTACGGCTGCTGTTGCTGGAGGCGCATATGCACTCCGCGACAAGGCAACCGGCGCTACTGGATCAGACCCTGCGAGTGGCCTGAACGGGAGCCAGGCCACCGAAAGCACGAGTAGAGTGCCGGCTGTGGTCAGCGAGAGTCAAGAGAAGGCACACGTCGAACCGGAGGCTGCCGCAAACCCCGAGGCTGTTCAAGAGAAATCCGCTCTCGAGCAGGAGCTGAAGCAAAAGGTACCTGAAGAGCCTGCGACTACTTCGTCAGGTGCCTTTGATTCTAGCGAGAAGGGTGTCACTGGAGCTCTTGCTGGCGGTGCTGCGGCTGCTACGGCTGCTGTTGCTGGAGGCGCATATGCACTCCGCGACAAGGCAACCGGCGCCACTGGATCAGACCCTGCGAGTGGCCTGAACGGGAGCCAGGCCACCGAAAGCACGAGTAGAGTGCCGGCTGTGGTCAGCGAGAGTCAAGAGAAGGCACACGTCGAACCGGAGGCTGCCGCAAACCCCGAGGCTGTTCAAGAGAAATCCGCTCTCGAGCAGGAGCTGAAGCAAAAGGTACCTGAAGAGCCTGCGACTACTTCGTCAGGTGCCTTTGATTCTAGCGAGAAGGGTGTCACTGGAGCTCTTGCTGGCGGTGCTGCGGCTGCTACGGCTGCTGTTGCTGGAGGCGCATATGCACTCCGCGACAAGGCAACCGGCGCCACTGGATCAGACCCTGCGAGTGGCCTGAACGGGAGCCAGGCCACCGAAAGCACGAGTAGAGTGCCGGCTGTGGTCAGCGAGAGTCAAGAGAAGGCACACGTCGAACCGGAGGCTGCCGCAAACCCCGAGGCTGTTCAAGAGAAATCCGCTCTCGAGCAGGAGCTGAAGCAAAAGGTACCTGAAGAGCCTGCGACTACTTCGTCAGGTGCCTTTGATTCTAGCGAGAAGGGTGTCACTGGAGCTCTTGCTGGCGGTGCCACTGCAGCCACGGCTGCTGTTGCAGGCGGTGCTTACGCGCTGCGCGATAAGACTGCGCAGACCACTGGTAAGGACCCGGTATCTGCCCTTCCTCAGTCGATTCAGGACAGCATCAACAACATGAACTCCAAAGGCACCACAGCACCTGCGCGACCGGCGACCAATGAGCCGACACCTTCGTACATCTCGAAGGATCCCACTCTGCCACAGCAGACGACGCTAGGTGGACCCATTACCATTCCAGCTGAAGAGGATGCCACGCGCAAGACGACCGACAGTGTTCCTGAGACTGTTCTCGAGTCGCAGCAGAAGGCGCATGTTGACCCTGAAGCTGCGGCAAACCCGACAGCTGTGGCCGAGAAGCAAGACTTCGAGAAAGAGCTCCTCGGCCGCGTGCCGACCGCTGAAGCCACCGGCGAGTCAGCGCCAACCGCCGCCTCCAGCAGCGACGCACCTCTAGCAGGAGCAACCAGCGGAACTGCGCCAATCGCCTCCTCTAGCGGCAAAGCACCTCTGATAGGTGCAGCAGCCGGCGCCGGCATCCTCGGTGCTGGCGCTGGCGCGCTCGCCGGCTCCCGCTCAACAGGTGCACCACGCCTCGAAGACCCGACCAAGGACGTCTCACCCATCACCATGAATGAGCCCACGTCTACTGCTACTGGCTCCGGACTGAACGCCTCCGCCGACTCACCTGCAGTCCCGTCGACCCAAACCGACACCTCCAAACTCGCTGCCCCAGCAACACCCACCAAGCTTGCCGACTCCCGAGACGTCAGCCCCATGTCCAAAGTTGCCACCGCCTCGCACCCGACCGGCGAATCAGGCCCCAGCGTTACCGACGGCGTAGCCTCAAGCAGCACACCCGCTGTCAGCAAGCCAGTGGGCTCAAGACCCGGCGTCGCGAACAGCACGCCTGGCAAGAGGGGGAGCTTCATCGACAGGATGAAGGGCACACCGGACTCGAGTAAGAGTGGCAAGACGACTGAGAGCGGGACGAAGAAGAAGAGCTTCTTTGGGAAGCTGAAGGAGAAGTTGAAGCAGTAGATTCTTCTTCCTTCCCCGATCATTGTATACTCTATCTGTTGTTTGAAGGGCGTTTTGGGCTAATGTGTTCATTTCCTGTTCGTGCAGAGGTGTGACGAGAGATGCGAGATTCGAGGGCTTGATGTCGGCTGGGATGTTGCAGCGGGGCGGCAGTGTCAGGCAGCTCGCGCGGAGTCTTACTGGACGGAAGGCGAGTGTAAAAAGATGGGTGGACGAGCACGATCAGTTGGCCGCCGAGCGGATAGAGGCAGCGATGGCACGTAAGCAAAGCAAGAAGGACTTCAGCCCGACTGTCACCTTTGGTCTTCGGTCGCCTGGTCGGCTGTCACCCATCGCCGAGACTTTGCGATCCGGAAGCTCGAAGGCATCTACTTTGATCAACACGTTCGAGCGCAGTCCTGCGGCAACTGAGCCTGAACAGTCGCCACCGGTACAGAACTATCTCGGTCCCCCATCCTCGGCATCTCAACATGAGCCGCTCGACTTCGACCCTAGCGCGTTTGCACGCCCAAGTGAACAGCCAGTGTACAGTGGGCCGGGAATCAACATCCCTCATCAGCTGTCTGGCGCGCATCAGGAGCCTACTGCCCCGAGACCAACGCAAAGACTCCCCCTCCGAAGAAGGGGTCGAGGGCATCCTTCGCGAGGCTACTCGAGAGATCGTGGCAGTTCAAGAGGCTTTCGAAGCCCAAGGGGTTGTGGGGAGCCTCGTGGTCGGAATCCGTATACTGGCAGGGGCAGATCAAGGAGGGGCTACAGCTAGTTTTGATGCTTTTTTGCGTGGGTTGCTTTGTGGATACCAGTTGAGCGTTCCTTGGGTTGGGTAGTGTGGATAATGTAGAGCGGGACTGTTCATTCTGTGCTGTGCTCATGTTCCCTCACTTCAGCACTCGCATATTTTGTCCAGCCTCACTGTAGATATCGAAGCTCAGACCATGCTCACCCCGCGTCTGAGGTCACTCCGCTTTTGCCAGCCACAAAACACAGCAGCAGCAGGAAGGAGCGACAGGCACATGCAGGCAGTCACCGCCCATTGAGCATTCGTAGCTGCCTTCTAGAAGCCACAAAGAAGGAACTCTCTGCCGTGTTCCTGCCTTCCAATCAATCTCATTCTCGCCTCATTACACCACATGCGAAGCTCACACCAACAGTCAGGTACAGCACCCAAGCTCCCCCTCTCTCCACACTACAGCAAAGAGTGAACCCTTGCTCCTAGCTACTGCTGCACCCATCCGTCCCGCCTCGTCACCGACACACTCCACACCAGCAACACCTTGTTGTGTCACCGCACACTCCACACCACCTCTACAACGAAATACACACAAACCACTGCCAATGTCCTCCCTCCCCTCGGACTACCAAAACGAGATCCGCGCCCTCGACCGCGAAATCCTCAAGCACCAGCCACGAGATATCCTGCAATTCAGCGCCAACTTCTTCCACCGTCGTCTCGAATCTCAACGCGCGGAGTTCCTGCTAGGACAGCGGCATTCGAGTCAGCCGGGTGGGATGGCGGAGAGTAGCTTCCCGGGGCAGAATCCTTTTGGGGCGGCGGGTGGGGCTGGGAGTGCGGGTGGAGGTAAGGGCGGGATGCATCGACTGGATGAGGAGGAGGAGGAGGAGCTGGGGAGTCCGAGGCAGAGGGGTTTGGGGGAGGAGGCGAAGGGGCCGTTTGAGAAGGGTGGGAATAGTGGTGATGGGGGAGTGAGTGGGGGTGGGTTTGGCGGAGGAGGAGGAGGGTTTGGAAACTTTGGTTTTGGAGCTGCGGGCTCGTCTTCATCGTCACGTGGTGCGCCGCCGGCTGCTGCGAGTGCTGGCGCAGCGGGGATGGACACCAGCTCGCTGCCGAGCAATTACAACGTCAATCGCCGGACTTCTGTTTCTGCGGAATCTCTTGCACCTTCCTCAGCGGACGACACAAATTGGCGCGCACCTAGCTATCCCAAGACTGCTGAACAGCAATCTCGTCTCCGAGCAGCCGTGAGCCACAACTTCCTCTTCTCGCACCTCGACGACGATTCCTCCGCTCAAGTCCTCGCGGCCCTCCAAGAACGCAAAGTCCCTGCCAAAGACGTCCGTGTGATCGTCCAAGGCGACGCGGGAGATTACTTCTACGTCGTAGAGCGCGGCAGCTTCGACATCTACGTCTCGTCTTCCGGCCACGTCGAGCCTGGCCCAGAGGGCATGGGCAACAAAGTCGCGTCCTCTGGTCCTGGGACGAGTTTCGGCGAGCTGGCGCTGATGTACAATGCTCCGCGAGCTGCGACGGTCGTGAGCACGGAGCCTAGCATTCTCTGGCAGCTGGATCGTGTGACGTTCAGGAGGATCTTGATGGATTCTGCGTTTCAACGGCGTAGGATGTACGAGTCTTTCCTCGAGGAGGTGCCACTCCTTTCCTCCTTGACGGCCTACGAACGCAGCAAGATCGCCGACGCACTGGAAACCACCAAATACCCCGACAACACGCCCATCATCAAGGAAGGGGACGTGGGCGATCGCTTTTACCTTCTCGAATCCGGCGAGGCTGAGGCGATCAAGAGGGGCGTGAATGGGGCTGTGAAACTTTACAAGAAGGGTGATTATTTTGGGGAGTTGGCGCTGCTGGATGATAAGCCTAGGGCTGCGAGTGTTGTTAGTAAGGGGGAGGGGTGCAAGGTTGCTTGGTTGGGGAAGGATGGGTTTCAGAGGTTGCTGGGGAGTGTGGAGGGGGTGTTGAGGAGGGATGATCCGAGGCAGACGAGTAGGTAGGGGAGAGAGGGAACTGGTCGAGGGTGAATGCCACTGAGGAAAAGTTGCAGCCTTTCGATCCTGGATAGCGAAGTCTAGATCATGGACGTAGCGGAGCGAGCGGCGAGAGCAGGGGACTTGTGGTGAAGGGGATCAGCGCTCAATCTTGAGCGCATGTTACGAAGACGATATACTTCTTCACGCTAGCGTCGAGGAAGCGCTGGCTCTACGAATCGATGGGATCTGCTTTGCTTGGTATAGCAGGTGTTTGGTTGGTAGCAATGCATTTCGAGTAGCATTCCTCTCTCCCCTTCGAACTTCAAAGTACATGTAGCCTTCCGAATTACCATCCACTCCTCTCTTTACCCACGGTACTGAATATAAGCCGTAGCCTGACACATCTCTAGCATTCGATGTACTCACCACAATGCTAGGTCATAGTCCCTTAGGATAAACACCGTATACATGTATACTGAAGCTTCGCTCCAGCCACTGGCAGCTGTCAATGGTGAGGGGTCATCAGCGTCCCGACTGATCGACTCCTCGCCCTCAAACTTTCCATTGCACCGACTCACCTCCCAAGCTGTCTCATTAAGGCCACATGATCAGCAACAGCATGACAGCTCATTAAAGCTATTACAGCTGAATTATCGATACAGCTAGACCGAGGCCACCCCTCCTACCAAGTCATATACACGTAGCTACTCGAACCGTAAGTCCCCTCTCCATCTCTCCTCTGTCCCGACTTTCTCTTCCAGTCAACTCAGCAACCATGTCCTTCTCCACGCTCCCCCAAAACGCCTCTCTCAAACCCAAGCCCTTCAAAGCCCACGTCTCAGACGACGAGCTCAAGCTCTTCACGCAGCTCGTGAAACTCTCCCCCATCGGCCCCTTGACCTTCGAGAACGAAACAGCAGACGTCAAAGACTTCAACCACTTTGGCGTCTCCCGCGCCTGGCTCTCCGAAGCGAAGAAGCAATGGGAGACTTCTTACGATTGGCGTAAGACAGAGGACAGGATCAACAGCTACCCGAATTTCACGGTGCCGATCGAGGAGGATGGTTTTACGTTTGAGGTCCACTTCATTGCGCTGTTCTCGGCCAAGAAGGATGCAGCGCCGCTGATGCTGCTGCATGGGTGGCCGGGGAGCTTTCTCGAATTTGTGGATACGCTGGACTTGCTGAAGAAGAAGTACACGCCCGAGACGCTGCCCTTCCATGTAATTGTGCCGAGTCTGCCGGGGTATGGATACTCCTCTGGCCCTTCTACGAAGAAGAACTTCAACACTGAGGGTATAGCCTCTGTCTGTGATAAACTCATGACCGGTCTCGGCTTCAGCTCGTACATCTCGCAAGGTGGCGATATTGGCAGTTTCGTGAGCAGGGTGTTGGGCGCTACTGCGCCGGCTTGCAAAGCTGTGCATATCAATCTGGCTATTGGCTTGACAGCTGAGGGGAACGAGGTCGAGAGTCTGAGCCAGGAGGAGAAGATCGGGCTAGGGAGGTACGGCGCATTCGGGGAAATGGGAAATGCGTATGCGCGTATGCATGGGACCAGGCCGTCGACGATTGGGTTGGTGTTGAGTAGCAGCCCCATCGCGCAGCTGGCATGGTAAGAAAATCCACGCACTCCTCGTACATCGAAGGGCTCACTGACACACTACGCAGGATCGGCGAGAAATTCCTGCAATGGACCGACGTCTCCCCTCCTATAGCCTCAATCCTCGACTCCGTAACCCTCTACTGGTTCACGCAGTCCTTCGCCCGCGCGATATTCCCTTACCGCCAGTTCTTCGCCCCGCCCGCCACCTTCTTCCACAACGAAGAGAAGTACTTCATCAACAAGCCCATGGGCTACTCGTGGCATCCGAAGGAGTTGGCGCCTGTGCCTAAAGCGTGGGTGGCCAAAACGGGAAATCTGGTGTGGTACAAAGGGCACGAGAAAGGAGGGCATTTCGCATCCATGGAGCTGCCGGAGCAGTTTCTAGACGACATGGAGAGTTTCGTCGGCGAAGTCTGGCTGACGGTGCAGAAGTGAAATTCACCAGGTACGAGACTGTGTACGCAGTATGTACACTCCTCTACCAAACGCCAGACTCACTACAATACCCCATCCCCCGCAAGAGATCCCTCGCAGTAATATCCATCCCCCCCGTCGCCTTATCCTCGATCCCAAACCCAAGCATGACCTTATCGTCCAAATACCCGGTATACTTCTTCCCGTGCTCCTTCCAATTCATACTAGTCACATACACCATCTCGCTCTGCTCCGGGGGCCACTCGCCGCTAAACCCATTCTCGCGCCGGCCATTGATCCACAGCGGCTTCGCGGAAACGCCGTGCATCTGGAACGGCGCGCGGGATTCGAAAAGCATCACGAAGGGTTCGTACACGGCGTGCCCGTCGATAAACGTCTTCTGCTGGAAGATCTCCATGATGACTGTGTTTTCGGGTGTTTTGTGGCAGTCTGGACTGGACTGCGAGCAGAGCACTAGCGCGAGGGAGTTGGTCGCTTGGTGGATGTGGTCCAGCGTTCGCTCGACGGCGACGTAGCGAGACATGCACTTCTCATCGTGCTCGCGGGTTTGCGGCGCGAGGTCTGGGCCTACACTGCCGTCGGCGTAGAGTTTGGCGAAGACTCGCGAGGGCGCGACGTCGTGGTGGGCGTACATCTCGCCTTTGTCGTCCCAGAAGAGGAAGTAGTTCTTCTCGACTAGGTGGTAGGGTGGCGGACGGGACATGTCTGTGCGTTCTTTGAAGAACTGCACGGGGACAAAGTCATAGCGCCAGTCGGTTACTAGGCGGAAGTCTTGGACCCACTGCCCGAAGCAGACTTCTTTTGACTGGGAGCCGTAGATTATGAAGGGGTGGTCTGGGCCGTAGAATACTCGCGCGTCGTGCGGTCCGATGTTCAGTTCGAGCATTGCGAGTTTGCCTTCGCATTTCGTGGACGTGGTGTGTCCGATTATTAGGTTCAGGGGCTCGACGAGGCACTGCAGAACGCCATCCTTGAATTCGGCCTCGCAGACCAGCTCGGCGCACCAGGCTTGATTGTCGCCTGCGCGCTTGTGCTGCTGCGCGACGATGATGAAATTCCCTTTCGTCTCCGGATGCGGAATGATGTTGGGATTTATGGCTGGGTAGGAGCCGAATTTGAGTGGGAAGAATCTGCCATCCTTGGTGATGGACGAGGAGTTGACCTCATTGTGCGTCGCTGCGTATTGACCAGCGAGTGCCGGTATATGTTCAGTGGAGGCGTGGTGAGCAGGTTCGCACAGCGGTAAGATCTCTGCTACCTCATTTTCGCCGAAGAAAGAGGGAGCCCCTTCAGTAGAGCCAAGCTCTGCTGGTTTCGCCTCTGTTGTCTGATGGCTTTCCGACTTCGACTCCGTAGCCTGGTGTTGCTCAGTCTTCGAGCCTACGACAGCCTCATACGCAGGCTTCGCGAGATCCGTGACTTTGCCTGCTCCATGTGCCCAGCTCCCTGCCGCTGGTCCAATGTGCGCTGTGGCGTAAAGCAGCGACGCGATCGAAATCAAAGCAACAGCAATGATCACTCCAGGTGACACGCCATATCCCTTGATTAGCATCGTCGCATTGCGCTCGTGGTGTTCACGAACTTCCTCCTAGCTTCATGCGACAAACAATCGCTGAAGTTCACAAGGAGTGTCTCACAAGCCTCGGAGGGTGATTGTAAGGTTTGCTGGGCCCGTCTGTGCGCCTGCCAAAGGGCTGGCGCTCCGGGTGTGCCACCAAATGCATGCGGCTTTGATGATCTCTCGGGACCTGCATGCCACCTCCGCCGTGAATAGATAAGGTGCGCGTGCGGTTCGAGAGACTTGCGGGGTCGACGGCTGGTGTGATCTCTCGGGACACATTCCGAGCAAATGCGAATGATTGGCAAAATGGGTACGGTACATTTGATCTTTGTGAGCAAAAGGGGGAGACTTTCACTGCCGCGAGGTTTTGCACGATTGAACACACTGCATGAGACCGCGTGAAGAACCGACGAGTACGACATGCTCCGGCTCGAACGCAATACATACACCATAGCTATACACTAGTCCTGAGGACTGACCTGCGCCCTCGGCCTGTCGCTCGGCCTATCTATCGTCTGTTTGTACAGCCACGCGCAAAACTTCACCGCGTTGTCGTCGATCAATGTGGTCCCCATCTCCGCCATCCATAGCGTAAAGGGGAACAGGATCAAGTGCGGCACGTAGAAATTCAACTCCATTCCAAAAGGCCCAATTTGCGGAACTTCCATCCTGTGAGCCCATCCTTGAAACAACATCGCTTGTGCTTCTCTCGTCCAGCCCACCGAGGCGTATACTCGGTCGCCCAATGACCACATGATGGGGCCGTGCAAGAGGTAGAACATGTAGGAGATTCGACCAAGGTACTGACAAAATCCAGTCTCGAAGAAACGTTTCAGCCAGCCAATGCGAGGGATTGTTATCACGAGTGAGGAAGCCGCCCAGAACAGGAAGAACCACTTGTAATCGAAGACTGCCTGTGGCTTGAGGAAGGAGAGAAGGTACCAGCCAGGCGACTCTCGGAGCACCACGATATCTCTGTCGTAGGACGGAACGCCGCCCAAAAACATGCTGACAGCCAGCAGACAGTGGAAGAACACCGCTTTCCACTCCTTCAAGTCTGTGATCCAGTCTGGGAGCCCGTTCTCTGCAGCAATATAGTCGACTTCACAGATGAACATGCCTGCAATGAACATGGCGAAGTGCGCGCCATCTGCAACGTAGATCATGTACCACATGAGCGCCACTTGACACCACATTCGTGCCTTGCGCGAGCACTTCGCCAGGGCTAGTAGAGTGGTGTAAATTGCCACCGAACCCTTTGCTTCGACAGGAATCGACCAGATATGCGGATTGTAATCAAACCAAGGCTTGCCTCCAGTGGAGAAGATCCAGGTGTAGTTCTTTATGTCGACATACCAAGTCCAGAGTCCCGCCCGAAGAGTCTTCTCCGGTTTCCACGCGCCGGCATTTGCCTGCACGCCGAACACATGCCACATGATGACAATGCCGAATGTGACAAAGATGATTGGAATCCACAGCCT
>KZ111174.1:15817-73533 GCA_002077045.2 Rachicladosporium sp. CCFEE 5018
GAGGCACAGCGAAGACAGTGCTAGCAAGCGCCAAGACGCTCAGTGTGTTGATGGGAGACATGCTGTATATCGTGTATGCTACGTTCGTTTTGTTTCGTGTTGATGCGAGGAGCTGCTGCTAGAGCGCTGTAATGCTGAGCCTACCAGGGCGATTGCTAGTTGTGAAAACGAGTGTGCCTGTCCGCAGGACAAGGAGTGTAACGAGCGAGTGCTCTGAAAAGAGAGTGCTAGCAACTGACGTGAGGCAGATCGTGTTGGAAAACAAGGGAACAAGGAACAAAGTGCTAAACAAGGAGGAAGCACTGTGCTCAGGAGGACCGTGTGGCCATGCTCCACGCTCACCAAAACCTGTCTACCCGCTCGCGCCAGAAAAGCAGTGCAGGGGGTTTCTGCATGGGTCGTCGCAGCACGTCCGGCGGCAAAGGAGGGCGTTCCATGACTTTGCGTGGGCCAGCCGTTGACGGCGCGGCTCACGATGCTGCAGAGCTAGCGACTCGTGTTTCGATGTCGACGCTGTGCGACGAAAATGCCAGACCGAAGAGATTACTCCGCCGCCATGTTCGGAAAGCCTGCTCGAAGTCACTCGCAGGGCTGGACACTCAACGCGCCGAATCTGGCTTGAAGTGCGCGTAGGATTCATGGCTGCGTCCGTGAGGCGCAACACCATCGGCACGTGAAACGGATGTTGAACGTCGACGGTGGTGCGTGATTCGTGCGCGGAAGGGAAAAGCTCAAGGGCTGGAGATTAGGTGATGTGCTGGCGGCTTGGTGGGCTCCACATCGGCCGTTTCGAAATTGGGTTCGGATGCAGGTACGAAAGTGACGATCGGGAAGTCTAGATCGCTACGGCTCCACCCGCAACGCGTGGCTTCGCGTGGGTGACAAAGGCTTTGTCGAGATTCATTGTTCTCGTCAGTCTTCATACCGACAGGTGAACGCTCACTGCAGTGGAGACCGGAGCTATGACAGAGTCGAGGCCACTACTATTGTCTTTGACCAGAGGGAGCAAAGTGAACGCGATGGAGCTCCACGTAAGGGCCATGCGTATCGTGAAAGGAACATCCAGCATTGACGGCATGCAAACCTCGAATATACGTTCGTCCTGGCCGAAGCTTGAGATGGAACCGTCAGACGCACTCTAGCGTTCTAGCGTGCCCTTGGAATACTGGCTACTCTAGATTCCGAACTGATCATACAGAATGATCCAATTCTGCCCTTTGACCACACTGCTCGCCGCCCTCACCGGCCCAATAGTCTCCGATTGACACCCCTCGGGCTCTCTAACCCCCGCAAACCTGTCCTTTATCCAGTCCAACCAGTCCACCTGCGCCGCCTGCATGATCGGGTTATGGCCGACGCCAGTAGCCCTGATGTACCTCAATCGATTTCGCGGATACATCTGACAAGTCTGATTGACAGCCACTGTAGTGACGCTCTCGATCGCGTTGCCATCCGACGTGCCCTGGATGACTAGCATCGGCCCAGCAAATGGCTTCCCGCCGTTCTGGACGTTGCGAGTATACCAGCTTGCGGCTTCTGTCTCGTTCCAGCCGGGGCGGAGGAAGATATTACCCTGCTTTGAGGAAAAGAGCTGGTTCGCGACAGCACTGCAACCTACAAGCTCCTTTAGCAGGGCCAGTCGCGCCATACCGATAGGTGTCAGCCACTGATTGGCCGTGAAGTTCGCTAACACGCTGTCGAGACCTTGCGCGATGCCGACGACGCGGATATTGACTTGCGTCGCATCTTCGCCGTTAATGTCCGCGAGGATATTTGTGAACGGCGACGCTGCCAATGTGCCCAAGTATCCAGGGACGGGACGCTTGGCTTGACGTTGCGCAGCTGCCCAAGCTGTGCCGCCACCTTGACTCTGGCCTGTCACGACGAATTGCTTGGACAGCAGATCCGGCCATTGCGATTGGGCCGCCGCAACTGCATGAAAGACATCGTTGGCGTGCGCGGGCAGGATGAAGTAGGGTGTTGGCGTTTGGGGAATCCCGAGGCCAGCGTAATCGGTGGCGACGACTGCGTAGCCGTTCAGAGCCATGGTGAAGGGCTCGTCATAGGCGCCTGACAGGCTGCGGATGTTCGAGGGCGCGCAGGCTTGCGTTTGACCTGTCGTACCGTGCGCTTGACCCAGAACGGGAAAGACATTGGTGGTCGCGCCGGAGCAAGATCTGAGACCGCGAAATTTGCGAGGCTGGTACGGCCAGAGTACGTATGCCGATGATACGACTCGCGAGCCATTGAGTGTCTCTGATACGTAAAGGAATCGTGACATGGAGAGCGTGGCTGGTAGGGTGTAGTATGTCGTGTTCGTGTATTGCTCAACCTTGAGGATCGAGCCATAGGGCGGGAGGTTCGACTGATTGACTCCATTTGGCAGATCGTAGAAAGGATCAAACTGCGTCAAGCTGCCGGCATTGTTCGAACGCTCGAAGTTGAGGGCTAGCTCGACTTGGCCGACCAGAGCTGTGGAAAGATTCGCAACCTGTATCTGCTTTGGAGTCAAGTGATAGCTGCTGTTGAACGTCGTATTCTGGCTCTGCAGCTGTGCGTATGCCAGCGCCCCGAACAGAGAGGCGATTCGCAACAGCATACCTGCGAACAGATCGACCGTGCCAAGTAAAGCTTGTCGTTGGAGATGAAAAACAAGGGGACAGGACCATGGGAATGTTAGAAGTACTTACAGTCGCATGTGCACTACTGCATCATGCCGCACGCGACTCGGATGTATAGCATCACCTGCCTGATGGAGTTCTTCCAGTCGATCTTCAATCTCACCGGCAGGATTGGAGTTGAAGCTGAGGACCCGTCAGACGCGGGAGAATATAGTGCATTTGATCAGGTAATTCTCCTCCCTCGCAACCGAATACCCGGTGAGGAGTACAGAGACGCACTGCGATGACTAGTGTGTTCGAATCATGAGCAGTACAGTAGGCGGCCATCGTATGCCCTGGGCTTGATCGTCAGTCGTGGACCACTTGGTGACCACCCATTGATGCTCGTCGTCCGCCTAAGCGACTCTGTCAGAAAACCCGGGCCTCTTGAGTACTGCCATTGACATGGCCGAATGGGCAGTGCCCAGGTAGTGGAGAGTTTGAGCAGTACTCAAGATTCTATCAGGTAGGGGAAGGTGATGCACCATTTTTTTTATTGGAAGGTGTCGTTCGACAATGGAACCTGAAGCATGAGCGAAACTCTCACTGTCCTTGGCTGTCTCCACCCCTCCGCAACATCCCTGGACGTCCACGCTGTCCAGGGTTCCCCACCACCTCCGATCTCTTCCGAAGAGACCTCCACAAACCAGCCTCCATCACAGCAACGGAAGCACTCCGCGGTAGAAGTCATACAACCGCGCACGCAGCTTCGACGTAGCCGTTGCCGTCCACTGTGCCGACTTCACCTCTTCAACGACCGTGCACAGCCATCGCGTGTTGACATTCAACGTGCTCTCGGATGTGATGTATAGCGAGTTCCGCTCCGACCTACTACTCCATACTGTTACAATCCGGCTTTCAATGTCTGGCGAGAGCTACAGCTAGGTCAAGTTCTCTCATTCTTCCATCCCAGTCCAGACAAATATCTCCAACAGCCTCAAACATGCCTTCTGCTGCGGCATCGTTCCTGCGGACAGCCGGGAATTATGGCAAGGTCTCTCCTCAGGTAGGCTTTTCGAAGGAATACTCTGGGGAGCTTAACCTGATCCGAGCATAGTCTCGACACCTTGCGCGCACGTTCGCGTCGTCCGCACGCCGCTGTCGTATCAACAAGGTCGTGTCCTCTCCAGAAGAAGCTATAGCAGGTCTGCAATCGAACAATACTCTGCTTTGTGGTGGCTTTGGCCTCTGCGGCGTGCCAGATACCCTCATAAACGCCGTCAAGAACAAGCCCTCAATCACTGGGCTGACGGCAGTTTCGAACAATGCTGGTATCGTAGGTTCGGGACTGGGGCTCCTCCTAGCTTCCAAGCAGATCAAGAAGATGGTCGCGAGTTACGTGGGAGAGAACAAAGTATTCGAGGCCATGTACCTGAACGGAGAGATCGAATTGGAGCTCACACCACAAGGCACGCTAGCAGAGCGCTGTCGAAGTGGAGGCGCTGGAATACCCGCGTTCTACACACCAGCAGCGTTCGGGACGGTTGTGCAGACTGGAGAGCTACCTCTCCGGCACAACGCAGATGGGACTGTGGCAGCATACTCACCACCACGCGACGTCAAAGTCTTCGGAGGCAAGAGCTATGTCATGGAAGAAGCTATACAGGGCGATGTGGCGTTCATCAAGGCGCACAAGGCTGATCGTTTGGGCAATTTGTTCTTCCGCAACACCGCCAACAACTTCAATGGTGCCATGGCTCGGAACGCGAAAATCACGATAGTAGAAGCCGAGCACATTGTCGAGCCTGGAGAGATAGACCCCGCGAGCGTTCATGTACCTGGGATATACGTCGACCACGTCGTCCAATCCACTTCCGAAAAACGTATCGAGAAAGTTGTCAACGCCAAAACGCCCGAGGAAATCCAAGCAGCAGCCACAAAGTCCTCGTCCCGCGAACGAATCGTCCGACGCGCCGCGAAGGAATTCAAGAATGGCATGTACGCCAACCTCGGCATCGGTATGCCCATGCTCGCTCCATCCTTCGTTCCCAAGGAGGTGGAAGTCATGCTGCAGTCCGAGAACGGTATCCTGGGCCTTGGGCCGTACCCGGAGAAGGGACAAGAGGATGCGGATACGATTAACGCTGGCAAAGAGACTGTGACGCTTGGAGTAGGCGCGAGCGTATTTGGGAGTGAGGAGAGCTTTGGCATGATCAGAGGTGGGAAGATTGGATTGACCATACTTGGCGCTATGCAGGTATCGGCAAACGGAGATCTGGCGAACTGGATGGTAAGTGAGCTCTGTCTTCTTGTCGATCTCGAGAAAGGCGTGAATGTTCTCATGCAGCTATCAAGCTGGCTGCGGCTGTCAAACGTTCAACTGCTACATCAGTGAGAGGCTCAGGCTATCCCAGAGCCATTTGGCAAGCTGCCGTTGTATATCAACGCCGCGACATGTCGAGCTCGCAGTTGCAGCTATCTCTGCAGATGCACGAGTCCGGCAAGAATTCTTCGAGAGACTGCCATGATCCACATACTGACTTCGCTTTTAGCTGCCAGGCAAGATCAAGGGTTTCGGCGGCGCCATGGATCTCGTTTCTCGCCCCGACAAGACCAAAGTCGTCGTCACTATGGAGCATACCGATAAGAAGGGCCGGCCGAAGATCCTCAAGCAGTGCGAGTTCCCCCTCACAGGTCGCGCATGCGTAAGCTTGATTATCACTGAGCTTGCGGTGTTCGAGGTGGACTTCACGAAGGGCTTGACGCTGATTGAGCATGCTGAGGGTGTCACTGTGGAGGAGATCAAGAGTAAGACGGAGGCGCCGTTTGTGGTTAGTGATGCGCTGAAGGTGATGCAGCAGTAAGACGTTTGAAGGTGGTCGTATCTACTGTTTGAGCGCCGGCGTTCGGGCCGATATGAGGAACTTGAATGGGGTACATTCTGTATATTGTACATATCGAAGAAGCTTTTCCGTCTTTGTGCTCCTTGGGTAATCTATACGCTCTTAGCACGACGCAGCAGACAGTACTCGCCCCATACTCTGCCCCAATCTTCGGGCACCCAACTCACACGCCCCAGCAAGCCAGTGCTGGCGCTGTCAAGAAATCGCACACACTCAACTTGCTCCCACGCCTTCGATCCAATAAACTTTGGCTCCCGTTGCGTCACCTTAGTGCTCGGTACATGACTGTCCACGATCCACCCACACTCCTCCACTCCAACGACCTTGTCCCCGTCCCACTGGTTCCCATCGTTCATGCCCTGCGGTACCCGCCAAGTCCCGGCGTACGGACCGTAGCCTTTGCCAGTCTGCTCGAAGTCCCCGGGCAAGAGGCCATCGAACTCGGACTTGATGAAGCGGGCGCGGAAGGAGTCTGGCAGGAAGTGGTGGGAGGGGAAGCGATACCATTCTTTGCCAAGGCACAGTGTGGTGTCAAGAGAGGAGGTAGTATTGATGCTAGCACGCATCTCGGGCGTGTGCAAGGGGTCGTAGATTTGCAAGGGAGCGGCATAAGCTGAGACCTGGCCCGCAATACGCAGAGCCGAAAGGACGAGGTGAGGATGAGGAACGCCAGAACGAAGAGCAAGCGGAGGAAAGCAGGTGTTCTGGCGATGAAGGAAGTCTTCGACGGCGAGCCGAGATAGGTAAGCAAGATATGTAGACTCAGAGCCCCGCTCAGAGCAAGAAAGGGGTAGGCGGGAAAGAGGAACCGTTCTTCCTTATGAGGTTGGAGAGTGAACAGCCCCAGCCAGATATACAACGGCGAGACCAGAACAAGGGAACGAAGATGAGACGTCTTGATCGCAGACTTCGAGGGCTGAATGAACAGCATTGGTAGGCTGAGCAGAGCGAGCGGTACCCAGAGCTGAAAGTTCAGGGCTAGGTTGCGAAGGTAGTATGACCAGGGCTCGGTGCCGTAGAGGTCTGGACCACCGGAGGAGGAGAAAACATTATAGAGAACTATGTTCAGCGGCACGACCGTAAGGCGACGGTACAGCGTGGCGTCGAAGAGGACTTGAGCTGCTAAAATGCCTGTTGCGCGTGCGGTGCCGTCCAGGACCCGCCATGCCAGATCGATGATCGCTTCTTGGTCGGTATTGACGGCCGCAAAGACCTCCTCGAGCAGGAACGGAACGGCCAGTACCACAGCGAACGGCCAGCCGAGAGAAGCTCCGAATCCAGCGAACATGATGCCCTGTGCCGTGCGGAACCCGTTCCTTCGATCGATGAACGCAGCCGTGCTCAGCATCGTCGCATACATCGCAAAGCTGCTTGGCAAGAACGCCACGCTTGCGTGGAACATCCCCGGCGCCGTCGCCATAATGCCCACAAAGATCCATGCAACCCTCGCATTGACGCACTTTGCCACTGTGTTGAACAACCTTGCCTCACACAACGCACAGATTCCCGCAAGCACCGCGCGGAGCATGTAGAACTCAGCACGCTTGCCGAAGACCTCGTTGATTACTGGCACGACCTTCGAGCCCTGGATAGCGAGTGCGTGAAGAGCGGCGTAGGCCCAGCTCCGAATTGCGTACACTGGTGAGTACTCCCATGTTTGGAAGCCGTGGCCATGATTCAGGTAGTGCGTGGGTTCCCAGTAGTTGAAAACTTCGTCGCAGTCCTGGATTGGCTGGTAGAAAGCGGCAAACGCGTGGCTGATGAAGAGGATGTAGAAGACTGCTATTGGGGCGTAGTTGACTGGTGGTGTTGGTGGACTGGACAAGGTCAGAGCATGCAATAGAACATGAGGATAGACTTACGCATTCTGGCGAGCCGATGAAGCACTGGTGGGCGTCCGCCGAGGAGGCTCTGCTGTGGTATCCGACATGTTGTCGGTCTTGTTCGCAGTCTACATGCTGATGCAGTCGGAAAACATATATATTTACTACCATTCAGCCTATAAGATGTTGCCCAGCGTTGGCATTCCCAAGGCAGGGCGTTAAGCGAGACGGTAAGCTACCCGCCGCTAGCAAGGGTTTCAAACTTCGAGCTGATTCGATGCGAGCCAAAAAGTTCGACTTCACTGGCGCTTTGCCCATATCAACAATTCAACATCACATACAAGTCGGGCAGGTTCCAACACTACCTGCCAACGCCAAAGGCTGTCGTCAAGCACCTGATACATCGTTGCGCTAGGGCTACAGCTCCCCGTAAGTCCGCAGACACGCCATACCATTCCTCGAGCGAACGTTCAAGTGAGCGCACGGCTTGAGCGAGTGAGCGAGTGATTAACGCTACTATCTTAGTTTCCTTTGCAGTATTCTTCCTCACGCATACATACTGCAAGTATGGATACTACTCACAGAGATGCCGCGGGCTCGGATGACAGCGACTGGGACGACTTGTACGGCGAGACGATTCAGTCAAACGTCAATGGATCGAATGCCGTCGTTGCGCAATCCGGAGATTTTGACGTGATCAGGACTGACGAAGCCAATTTCCCACCTGCTGGGGCCGTGATAGAATTGCGGCGTCAATCAGCTGAGGACACACTGCTCTCAACGTCACGGATGCCATTGTTGGGACTGTCCAGCCTATCGGGACATCTACCGGTGCCACTGGACCAGGATCACTTCCACTGGCCGCCGGAGCAGAGATTGTAGCAGACAGCACAGCACATATCACAGCAGATATAGCAACACACAGCATCGCAGACAGTGCAGCACACAGCACACACGCGCCTTCCGTGGACGCAACCATCACTCAAGATGGATCGGACACTAACGTGGACAACAACAGGAGTGCAGTCGCTGCAAAGAACGATGTCACCATCACACTTCCCACTGAGCAGCTCTCGGAGACGACATCGCAACCACCAAACCCAAAGCGCATCAAACTTGACAGCACCGATGTGGAAGATGACGTCGGTCCCGTGGGTGTCAGAGGAGTCGCTCAAGTCTTAGAGCATCTACGCCGTAGTAGCACTATCAGCGAAGAATCGTTCAGGGGCACAGGTAACGAGAAACCCCTCACTGGCCCGAACGAGAACTCCCAGGCCGTCGAAATCCACAAAGATGACACCCTATCAGCCGATCCGACAGGCGAAACTGCGCCCGACTCCGACCCGGAATCGAGCTCAGACTCTTCAGATTCGGACTCTGACTCTGATTCAGAAGCATCTGACGCTGAGGCAGGCTCGGCGATGACCCACGAGGAGATGGCGAAGATGCTCATGCGCGAGGAGGGAGAAGACGGTGACCGCAGTGGAGGCGGACCGCCACGTACCGCGAACGAGAAGGCCGAGGTCATCCCACCCAAGCCACAGATCAACATCACCGAGGACACGAAAGTCACTCTACTCGGTCAGGTCATGCATACCGCCGAGAGCCGTCTCGTGATTGCCGGCACGCCTGGTATGGCATTCGATAAGATCCCTTCGATCGAGGCCCCGCTCTGTAATGCAGCGCGTAAAGTCATCGGCGCGATCAACGATGTCATGGGCACTACTGCGAACCCCTTCTTCTTGATCATCATATCGGAGGATGAGCTCGATACGCTCGGACTACAGCCAGGCGCACAGATCTTCTCTGTCGATGCTCACACGACGTTTGAGAATGTCGCCGAGATGAAGGCTAAGAAATATACTGACGCCTCGAACATCAACGACGAGGAAGCTGGTGACGATGAGCTCGAGTTCTCCGATGACGAAGTAGAGCAGGAGTACAAGCGAATGAATAAGGCGAGCAAGAAGGATGGCAAAGGCAAGCTCAGCCGGGAGGACTTCACGCGTAACGTTGGCCCAGCTGGACCAGATGGGTACGCAAACCGCCGTGGACGTGGGGGACGTGGTCCTCGCAACCGCGGCAACGATCGTGGCGGTCGCGGAGGCCGGGGCGGATACGACAACAACCGCTACGATGATGGCGGTTTCCGTCGCTACGCACCCAGCAGCGACGATGTCCCGACGTGGAATCACGACGTTAACTACGGCGATGAGAACGGACGTCCGACCTCGCCACCAGCTGATGGCTACACCCCTCTCAAGCGCCCGGACAATCTCTCTGAGATGATGAGGACTGGTGGACCGGTTCGCAACAATGCACGCGGCAACGACAACGCGCGTGTCCGTCCATACGACAATAATCGCGGACGCGGGAACAATGACCGTGGTGGACGTGGCTCGAACAACAACTACGGCGCTCCAGCGGCTCGTGTCCCGCATCCACTTCCTCAGGCACCACCTCTAGCTGCTCAGCCTCAGCCTACCCGATCTACAACCCCAACGCGTACGCTAGCTACACAGCGCCCGCTACCACCAACACCTACACTGCTCCAGGTACCACCAACACCTACATGGCGCCTAACACCAATACTACATACAACGCTCCAGACACTGCGACTTCAGCCAGCTACGCTCAAGCCTATCAGCAGCCCGCCTACAACGCCCAAGCCTACACGCCCGCTGCTTCCTACGCCCAATACAGCCAGCAATACCAGGCTCAGCAGGCAGCTCACGCCGCTCAGCAGCCGCAGACGTACCAGTTCAATGGACAGACTTACAACCCTACTACACAGGCGACAGAGGGGTCAGAAACAGAAGAATACGGTGGGCAGTGGCGATAGGGCTGAAAAGAGGCAATTGAGCCTCTCAATGACTATGCAAGCTGTAAGATACGGGCCCGTGTACACTAGAATAGCACAAGCATATGCTAACAAACGCAGAGAAACAATGACTCTTGTCATATCAGTGCTCTCAGTGACCTTGCAATGTACTAAAGTTACACGTCAGTGTACACTATGACAGCATAACCATGTTGCGAGAAATGGAGAGATGCCACACTTTAGGTGCTCTCAATGTTCATACAATACAACAATATCCAGGCCGGTGTACATTATGTTAGCTCGAGCGTGTTACGAGATATGGAGAGAGACAACCTGTATAGTGCTCTCAGTGACCAGGTAAGAACCAAACTTACAGCCCGATGCACAGCATAATAGCATAAGCATGTTACGAGAACCGCAGAGAGACCGCTGCATGCTGCCTCCGCGTGCTCTCACTGAACCTGCACTGCACCAACGTCACAGGCCGGTGTACAGTATGATAGCACAGACGAGGTCGAGATATTTGAGAGAAGCAACGCATTAGGTGCTCTCAGTGAACACGCAACTCGCCGAAATTACAGGCCGGTGCACTGTTTAATAGCATAAGCACGATTAAAGAACCATGGAGAAGCCGCAACAGCCTTGGTCTCTTAGTGCTCTTAGTGCCCATGCAATGCGCCAAGTTACAAGCACAAGCGTTGTTGAGCAGCCACGGAGAAGAAGGATGAAACCAGCTCTTGCAGTGCAAAAGTGCCCGTCGCTCATACAATTAGATCCTACTACTCATACAGTAAAGCCATGCGTCAAAACCATTCATGCCAGCCCATAACGCGAACAAAGACAGCGCAGTAAGCCAGCCAGGCGCCCAAGGGTATCACGGTCTTCCAGTCTTCCTCCCCGCCCAGCGCATACAGTCGATCCACCATCCCGCAGCGCCCTTATCGTACAAGCCCCCCAACCTGCATCCTCCTAGAAGTAGGACCTACCACCTTCCCCCCTTCCTCCCAAACCTCTTTCCCAGAGGCCCAACACCCTCCCCACATCCAACCGCACATACTCCAAATCCAGCTCGCCCTGGCCCTCCCTCTGCATCTCCAAAAGATCATCAAGCTTTAGGTCCAACTCCAGCAAACCCCGATTCCGGCCCTTGTAGTGCAACGATATCACGAAAGTCCCCGGCGAGGGCGACGTGATGTTGAAGTAGATGTTCTGCCGTCGGTTCTCAGGGACATTGCTAGACTTGATGACGCCGCTGCGCTCGAGGTCGAGATGCGTGAATTTGTAAGGGCCCAGGGGCTTGGTCGTCGCGGGGGAGGAGGTCAAGGAGGCGAGAGGGTTGGGTGTAGTGTCTTTGTTGCCGCGGCGACCGGGGTGCGAGGGCCCTTCAGATTGGCCGCGGACGTTGTGGAGATAGGACTTGTAGGTCTCCAGTTGGCCGTTAAGGTAGGTATTGTGTTCTTGGATGGTCTTGAAGACCTCTTCCAGCTTGCCAGTCTCGGCTATGACTTTCTCTTTCAGACTCCCCAAGTGGACGAGCTCCTGCTCAATCTCATCGCGCAGCAGGGCGTAGGCATCGGATTTGTCTATTATGCCGCTGTCGGAAAGTTGTGTCAGCAGTTCCATGGCGCGAATGCCTTTGCGGACCATGACACTGTCATTCTTCGTCGTTGCTGCGGCGTCGGCGACGCGCTCGAGGCGGAGGGGACGCCGGACTGCGTGGTGGCCGGGTGGAAGGGAGCGCATGATGACTACGAAAGAGGACTTCGCTTCCATGAAGTAGACTTCGTCTTGGGTGATGTCGAGGGCGGCGGTGATGTCGTCTATGGGTGTTTCCCACTTGCTATATAGTGGGAGAAGGATGGCGCGGTTGTCCTTCCGAAGTAGTTGGGGCGGCGCAGGGCCGAGCTCTTGCAGAAGCTGTCGAAGGTGGCTGCTATCGTTTGTGAGGAGTTCGGTGCGGTGTTTTTCTAGTAGCGAGTGGGTGGCGTAGACTTCGTTCAGTGTGATGGTGAGCTCGATGTCACGTTTCGAGAGTGCGACATAGTTGTCCATCTCCAGAGTCTCGTAGAAGTCTTGCACTTCGCAGAGGTCGATCATGAAGCGATTGATGCGCTCCTTGTTCTGATGAATGAAGCCCTGCAGCTTAGCCATATATGGCTCCTTCGCGTAGCTAGGCTTGTTCGCCAGGTTCTGCAGCATCTTCGCCACATATGTGAGTGTTCGCTTTGGGTTCTCTGCCGGTGTCTGCTCGATGAGCATGTATGATCGAGGTGTGACGATGGCTGGGTTGATGAACCGTAGGAAGAAAAAACCACCAATGAGAGTACACACAGTCTGCTCTTGAGCATCTGGGTACTTTCGCCGAGTCAGACTTCGGATCTGCTTGCATATCCATCGAATGCCGTATGGCGTCTCCTCAAGTCCTTCAATGATGGTGTCGAGGAACGAATTCGCAATCTCGATCAGCATGTCTATCCGTGGTGCGATAATCCGCTGCACATTCTCATTCGCAGCTGCTTGTTCTGCTGTGACACCCTTCGCCAGACCAGCAGGCAGCGGCTCGCCACTCGACTCGATCTTCTGTATCATCGTCTCGTACACCTTTAAAGGGTTGATCTCGAGATCAAGATCTCTAATCTCGATCAGTGAGTTGATTCGGTTGGCCAGTACACTCTTAAGGTAGCTCTGGCCAGGTCCTCGGCGGGTGTACGTGGTCATCATTCGTGAGACTGGTGTGTTCGCTCGAAGGAGAGAGGAGTAGTCGGGCG
The DNA here is from genome assembly GCA_002077045.2 of Rachicladosporium sp. CCFEE 5018. NCBI lineage: Eukaryota > Fungi > Ascomycota > Dothideomycetes > Cladosporiales > Cladosporiaceae > Rachicladosporium > Rachicladosporium sp. CCFEE 5018. The sequence goes on from KZ111174.1 coordinate 28,733, forward strand.
TGTTGTCGAACTGATATGTCAGAACAGACTGCAGACGATCAGCACGAATCGCCACATCAAGAAACGCTCAACTCACCTGAAACATCGTCAACAGCAAATGCTCTTCCCGACTCTCATACTGGTTTCCGTAGAGCGTGAACATCACAGTCTGCAAGAGCTGGTCGATTTCTGCCATTGTCACCAGTCGACACAGATGTGCGATATGTCGCGGCTCTGATTGCAGCAAAAACAGCAAATTCCCGTACTGTTGTGTCTTCTGATCTCCAGGGAATACACCTGTCTGTTCTGGACCTTCGTCACTCAAGTGATTCGCCACCTCATTCTGCTCCTCCAGCGCCATGCGATTCTGCACTAGCAAAGCTATTCGCGAGTCCAGATATCGTACATCCTTCTCTAGCACGAAGTTCTTCTTCGATTGTGAGGAGATCTTCGCCTTCAGCTCCCGCAGCGCTTTCTGTGCTCTTGCCAAGTCATCTTCGATTTCCATATCCCGCTGGTTGGCGTTCATAGACAGGTACAGTGCAGTGACTGAATACCTCTTCGAAGCCCGCATCGACCGCGAGCCATCTTGCGAGCTCATTGTGTTCTGCCGCGAGATGCGCGGATACGATCCCGCAGAAGACTGCGATGTACGTGAAGGCGTATGCATCATCGAGACGGCTGCCATGCCGCAGTCTCGCAGCAGGCTTTGATTTCGTATCTATATACCACGCGGTCGCAGTACCGTCGTAATCGCCACAATTGGCAATGTCGCAGTGTTGTGTTGCAGTTAGACACACCGAGTCGTGTGTTAGGCTATCGCTGTGCGCCGGACAGACGGAAGCCGCGATGGCAGATGAGGTGATGTTGCTGTCGCTGGGACTTGGGCGCCGCGCGGGTGGCACAAGGGGCGGGTTGTAACAGCGGATTGTGCAGCCTGCACGTCAAGCGCTTCTTTGTTCTCGGGCGCCGCGCGCGTGGTAGGGGTGATTACACTCGTTTCAAGAGGCAGCTGGTGTATGCGCGAATCACGATTCTTGGTGCAGTCGTCGTTTCGCGTGCGTGGTACTGAGGTACTGTTGCTAGGCGTCCGGTCGTAGAGGTCTGATTCGTTGAAGATGCGCTCGAAGGGGTATGCGCTGATGAGAGTGGAGCTCAGGGCACACAACGGAATGGGCGGATGGACAGCGGAGTGGGGGCGGGCGTCAATGCAGGCTGTCCTGCTGTCTCCCGTCGCTTGCGCAGGTACGCGCACCTCGGTGTAATGTGTCAGCGCCGAATTGTGCGACGGAAGCAAAGAACTCGAAGGAGGGTAGAAAGACGTTTGTTGACGGTGAGGTGGTATTTGGTGGTGGTGTGAGCAAGGGAGGCTTGTCCCTGTATTTAGCAAGAGTGCACTGTCCTGTTCCTGTCGCCTGTCCACACTGATGCGAGCATTGACCACACCCAAATAGAAGAGGCTTTTCACTGCCCGAGTCAAGATATTGGACCAAGCGCTTCGACGGCGTGATCAACGATGGATGGTGGAATGTGTTGACACCCGACGGACTCTTCCGACGCTGATGATGCGAATGCACGGCAGCTGCTGACTCTCATTGCACAGGTATCCTGGAACGTGAACATCAGACTGCATATCAATCCTTCCCTACCTTTCACCCCAGATGCCACTGGTCCGTGTCCTATCATCTGAGAACGGCGATACGCAAACGCTATGCGCGTAATCTATCTGACTCGGAAGCAAGCGGCAGAGAGCACAGGCAAGCGAGAGATCGCTGTGCAGCATTGATTGACGATCACCAAAGCGGCTCGCACTCGACGACGTGATCTTTCACGAATGGACGATGCTGCACGAGCACCTTGCTGCTGCACACCGCATGTCAGTCTCGAAGATGTGACCTGCGGTGCATTCGAAGCGGGTAAGTCATGTAGACATCAATGGCTCACGCCGCGGACGTTTCCAAGCGCCAGACCTGTTTCATGGCCATAGACGCGCGACAGGAAGTATCCCAGCAGCCGATCCTCCCCACAACAGGCGCCATCCTCCGTGACTTGGACGAACACATGGAGATAACATCGATCCACCAACGGGCATGACAGCCTGCATCGGAGGCGTCATATCACTCATAAAGCCCCAGAGGGTTGCGTCGTGTACTCGACCAAGCAATATGCTGAGCGTGACCCAGAGACGATAGACTTAACCTGCACAGATGGTCAGGCACACTCACGTACTGCTGCAAACGGATATAGCAGAATAGCTACATTGGGATCGAAATGCAGCAGTGATCGATACAAGGCACATTCCATGCTCCAAGCCCAACGTGGGCGTTCGTCGACGTCTCATCCGATCTCGAGCGCAAGAGAGCACAGACCTCTTTGCATTCGTCGAATATTCACGATCAGCTTCTTCTCGATTGAAAGGTCGTGAATAGCACAAGCTCTCTACAACATGCTTCAACTCTCTGTTTCCTCAAGTCACATCAAGTCTGATGAGTGTCTCACAAACTCTCCGTCCCCCACACTTTCTCACAACTAAGGCATCCCACCTTTCTGCCCCTCACCCTGCTTTGTCTCGCAAGGCTGCATCCCAGCCGCAACCTGCAGCTCGCCGAGCTTCCCGCTGCAGACACCGCCGCATGACGAGATCTACCCGGCTGAGGTGTGCTAGTGCAGCTAAGCTAGCGTGAGGCCGTCGTCGGAGGCCTTGTGAGTGTGTGACTCGCAGTTTGGGACTCATACACGAAATCAAGTCTGAATACACCCTCATTGCATCTTGACTTGATCTCAGCATAGAATCGTCTCAATTGGAGATACCATTGCCTACCGCTACACGATCAAAGCGGAGAGCTCAGAGCTACCCTCATACTCCGGCAGCTCGACATCTACAGCACCGGCTGGGTGCTGGGCAGGGCAGCCATGTCCTCACCCATATCCATCTCACCGTCCACCCTGTCTCCCTCCACACACTCGCCCGCCTCAAGCCTGAGCCCCTCGACCTCAAGCTACGCTAGCTCGACCTCCCTGCCTTCCTTGGACGGCTCGCCCAGCTCGCCCGATAATCTCTCCAAGGCACCGATAGCATCTGCCAGCACGAGGTCGAAGGAGCGGATTCAGCCTCGACGGCCGAGTCTTATGGGAACGTCGCTTAGTGGAGCGGAGTACACTGTGGTTGACTTGGCGAGGGGAGGGGAGGGGACGAGGAGGTTGGTACGTACACCCAGCCACCTCGAAGATTTTGGATATACGCGAGGTAGTCTCAGACGGAGAAGGACATGACAATTACACATGGGCATTGGTAGCTAATGGACTGGCTTGTGCAGGTCACGTGCATCAAGTCCTCGCAGGGGTTTGATTGGAACCAAGGTACGCCTCTATCTCGACTGTTGTGTAGACACTTGAGCTAACTTCGTCACAGAGCTGTTCCTCCCATCTTACATACACCGACAATCCGAGGATTGGGAGCGACGCGCGGACCCAGTCCATGAAATAATGTTGACTGATGAGGAGGCTGCGAGTATACTGCCGCAATGATTCGAGTGATTCGAGGCTATACACGGGACGGCGCTGGTGTCTGGCGATATCTGCAATCTTCACTAAGATAATCGGGACATGGCAGGAGCATTGGGGAGTTCTGATCGGTTGAGTATTGACGATTACATGTAGAAATGAAGCCTCGCATCTCAGCGTGTCATACTTGCTTGTTTTTGAATGCAATTAATGTGTGGAGCCGAGGAATGCCTGGCCCTCTGACCTCACTACAATTCCTCGCCACGTGAAGACGGATGGGTGGATCGCGGCTCTTGATCTAAGCTCAGCCTCCAAGCGCAACCTCGTAGCAAGAGCCTCATGACGAAAGCGGGGACCTGCGTCGATCACCCGAACCCTAACGCCGATCATCCGCCTCTGTTTACGCGGAAGCCATCAAGGTCGTAAAGGACCAGAACGCGCATTTCTACCAAATCGCAGGCTCCAAAATCCACGACAGTCCCCCGATAGATCTGATTGATGATGGCGATTCCAAACATATTCACCTCTGCGCCCCTCTCACCGCACGACCGCGCAACTTCCACCCACCACCGCCAAATCGACCTCCAATCGCCCGCCGACCTGGCCTACCTCCAAACAAAGCTGTCCGCAACAGCGCGGAGTAAGATAGACACACATCTCCCCCCTACGAATGCTTTTCCAGAAGCTTCGACGGGCGAAGACCCGCTAAGGAGGAGGGTAGAGGTACTGGTAGATGAGTACCTCGGGCGCGTGTGGGAAGGCGCGGGAGGGAATGTGAGGATTAACGGGATGAGCTTGGGGGAGTGTGAGGGTGTGCTCAAAGGAGGAGAGCAAGGGGGAGGTGCGTCATGTTATGAGTTGTGGTTGAGACGGGTCATGCTGACTCGAAGCAAGCAGAGATCGAAGCCTTTGACAACAAACTCGCGCAGCGCGTGCAAGCGCTTTCCGCGCAGATCGAATCTCATACCCTCGCGCTCGCGAATTTGCGGCGAAACGCACCGGGTGAGACGGCGGAAGGGTATCGCGTCAACTTCGAAAAGGCGAGGGAAGAGGATGAGAGGCGGGTCGCAGAGTTGAGTGCGAAGGCTCTGGAACATTTGAGGGAGAAGAAGCTGGAGATTGGGGAGGTTGAGAGGCTGGAGGAGGTGAAGGGGACGTGGGAAAGGGGGACTGAGGAGCTAGGAGAGCTGAGAGGGAGGTTGGGAGGGACGGTGGAGAAGATGGAGCGGGCGAGGGCGGTAGGGGAGTATGTGGAGGGCCGTTGAGGGATGGGGGAGCTTGTGGAGGGACGTTGAGGGGTGGGAGAGTCCGTCTGGATGGGACATCGAGACTGGCATTTATTTACTTTGGTGGGCGTAAGATACCCAGTACAGTAAGGCGTTGATCGATAAGGCGTTGATCGATTGTGATTGTCCATCGAAGCCGCCTCTCCCCACATACAAAAATGCATCTTCATATCTCGCAGTTCGCGAGGAAATCGTTCTACTGCGGCCTCCCAATAGCGGTAGGACCTCTCAATGATGGGTCAGTAGGACCTCGCGGTCGTAGCCGAGTGCTCAGTAGCGCTGGATGAGCTATGCGCAATTGCATGTACTTCCGACTAACGTAGGGCTTTTCTCGCGCCGACACAAACGCGATGCATTTGTTGTTGAATGAGACGGCGGAACCCCTTGGGAAGAGGCTCGCCGGTTTCTGCTCTGGGACCGCGATCGAAAGACGATCGAACGTTGCATGACACTGTAAACTTAGATAGTCATCCGCATCGCACAGCGCCAATTGACCACGAACACGCAATCCGGAGCCCACTCCACCGCCCTACAAGCCACACGCGACATCGATGCGCCATATTACTCACGATGCCTCCTATGTCGTGCATAACAACAGCGCACCACCTATAAAGTTGCGCGTCAATGTCTCGATGTGCAGACGTATAGGCACCTATCGCTCGGATTCGCATCAGGCGATCGGAGGTTTGCTGACTTGGTGGTCCAACATCGCGGGTGGGAATCGACGATTCTGCGCATGTGACGCGCGAAGGTATGGAGAACATCGGACTGCACTGCGCGATTGTCGCTGGTATCGACTGTGAGTGGCGAGCATTCGGAGTCAAGACCATTGATGCCAACGTCCTTCGTCGGGAGTCCCGCCGCAAGCAGTCAATGTGGTTGTCCTGAGCAGCACCATACGGCAGTGGACGGAGATGCTGCGCGATCACTGCAAGGACCCTTGTTACGTCTAGACTTGCGGGAGTGGCACGCGCGGATAGAGATCCACACAAGACACTCTCGATCGCAACGGCCTGACTTCTGGCTGCTTTCGCTGACCATCGGAGCGCTTCACGCGATCTAGGCGCACAGCAAGATATGCAATCGCCGTTGTGCCAAGGTCCTCCACTCATATCGAGGATCTCGCAGCGGATCCAGCTGCGTTGCCACTTTCTGCTATGCGCTTGTTACTTGTGCGGTTCTGACTCCGCCGTCGCAAAGACATCGATGGATCGGCTGGTGGGTTTGTGCGATGAGTTCCTTCCAGTCTGCGCGTGGTGCGATCTCTGTTTCTAGCGGCTAGGGATGCATCGCTCGATTGCTTGATTCTTCGTGGTGCGATCGTCCAAGGGATCACGCCGGGTTTGCGAACGATGGCAACTCGCTGCTGCCGCTCTGTATTCTTACTGTCGCAAGGTGGCTTTTCTTACTAACCATTATCTTTCCTGGGTACTGGTCACTGTAGTAAGGCACATGGATTGATCGGCTTCCAGCATTCTTATTCCCAATCATGGCTTCAGTCAATAGACAGCCGGGGAGGGTGAGGGCCCCGGTACAACGCGCAACCCATCTAGGACCCAAGCCTGGCAATCCCCGCCGCCAGCCATCGCACCTTTCGGTCTCCCTGGTGCACAATTCGGAGGATGACAAGAGTCACCGTTCCGCAAACAACAGCAACACATCAAATGAGGACGCCTCGTTGGTCTCGAACAAAGCCACACTGAGCGACACACCCTCCCGACTCGCATTCTTGCAGGGCAAGACTAGCTCCGGTGAAAGCAGCAATGCGGAGGGCTGGTTCGACAGGTCCAACAACCAGCTCCATCGGGATGCTGCAGCCTCACCATATGCCGACAGCGACCCGCCATTCTTCATGCGCAATTCCTCGTCATCTCAGTCGCCGCCAGATGGCAGCCACATGCTGCCACACCGGCCAGGACTGATGGAGCTGGGTACTGATGGTAACAGCAACGAGGAGTACAGGAGTGTCATCGATGATCTGACTGTGGAGAACCAGAAATTGAAGAGAAGGCTGAAGAAATACGAGAAGCTACATGACTCCCACTTGAAGGACGAGAAGCTCTTTGAGATTCGCGTGCATGGGCTACCGGTCGACAAGAAGAGGGAGCTGGAGGAGATGCTCAGGAACTTCGCCTCGAACATGCACGCCCCGACGACACCGCATTCCAATCAATGGCTACGACGGACTCACCCGCGCTCAACACTCACAAGACTTCATCATCGCTTACGTCGCAATTCCCTTCCGACTCCGCCTATGCATCGATGTCGGCGTCCGGGCAAGGATCCCTAGCACCCTCTGCGAGCGACAGTAAGCACAGTCGCTTTGCACCTACTGCGAAGTCACGGCATCAGAATATCCAATCGTACTTGCATCGCATTCCAGAAGGACTCATGCCGCAGCAGAACCCGACAGTAATGAGCGAGCATACGAAGCAGAAAGTGGTTGTCAGTCGACTGGAGCAGATCTTCGCCGGCAAAGGCGCAGCTGCAGGACCTCATCACCAGGCATTGCAGCAACAGGATGTCTCGCAATCCGCCGCGCACGCAGATCGGTCAGCGATGAAGGAGCAGGGACGTGCTGCGAGGAATGAGGGCGTTCGAGAAGCACCCATCATGGAGAAGGAGACTGAAGATCCGATGGATTCGACAACGAATAATCCGACAAAGCTCGAGGAAAGTGTGCAGGCTGAGCAACTGCGCAAGGAACAGATCAGCGAACAGGACTTCAGCAGCGGCTCGCCGGATCACTCACAAAGGCCTACTAGGCCTCTGGATTTGGATCCCGACCGGGCACAAGTCCCAGCAGAAAACTTGCGATACATTCGACATCTCGGCTTCTCTCCACTGGACTTGGACTCGAGTCGATCGCCACAGGAAGGACACGGCTGGATTTACCTCAACGTACTTATCAATATGGCGCAGCTACACACCCTGAACGTGACGGCCGACTTCGTGCGAAAGTCTCTGGCAGATCTGAGCGACCGGCTGGAAGTATCGAATGACGGACGCAAAGTGCGCTGGAAGGGGCGTGGAAAGAAGAGTGCACCGAGTAGTCTCGGCAGTGTTGCATATCCACATAATTCATCTGCCGAGGACGAGACTGGTGCTTCGCCTAGGAAGCGCGTTAAGCTCGCGGATCCTAATGATGGCAGGACTAGCTCATATCAACGCGGTACTGCGTCTCAGTGGGGAAGCCGGGCAGACAACAGCAAGCTGCTTTACACGCCACTGTTCTACCACCGCGAAGATAGCGACGAGAGCGAGGCTTCTTCGACCGAAGGCGAGGACGAGAACATGTCGATGGGCTTCCAGCAACGAATAGCTGGAGATTCGTCGGGCATGACGGGCTCCAACGTCCGCACCACCACTACAAACAGCAAGAAGAAGGAGAAGCGCGAGGACGGTCCCATCATTTTCTACAACAACGCGCGCTTTCTGACGGACTTGAGTGGCGATAGCGGACCGCCTGACACGACCAGCGTGCCCATGTACAAGTTGGCCGACGTGCAACCCATCGGCAAGCCGCATGCTGCGCCTGGCACTAAGATGCTCGAGTCGAGAGGACCCCTCAGCGAGGTAAATGTCTCATCAGACTCCATGAACATGAACGAGAAGTCACCGTCAAGCCAAGCCGAGCTAGACTTCACTTCACTACCGACGCCAACCATGGCAGCACCCTCTGCCGCGATCTCTCCGACCCTCGAAGCCTCCGGGATCGGTGGCGTCTACCCAGCCGATCACTTCGCCGTCACCGTACAGACACGCCAGACCCACAGCACACCACGACAGTCACCCAGGCCCGTACCCTCCCGACTGGCTAAGATTCTCCAAGCCCGCAAACGCGACCGCGCTGCGCAAAGAAGCATTGCAACGCAGATCCTCGGTGTCAAACGCGTTGATCGCTTGCCCTCTGCCCTGCCGCCAGCCCTCTGCTACCTGCAATCAAACTCTTCCGACGAAGACGACACAGCCTCGAACTACTCCTCCTCCTCCGTCGCTCTCCCAGACGCCCTCCACGCCTCCACAGCCCCGCAATCCCTCGGCCTGCAAGATCACCACTCCGACTCCGAAGCTTCAGAGTCCTCATTCGACGAGTCTGACAACGAGTCCGACGGCTCGCTGGACTTGCTCGCTGCGGCCAGGGCTATGGACCCGAGGGTGTCATGGCGAGGGAAAGGGAGTACGATAGTCATATGGCTGAGCGGTTGGCGGAAGAGATCCCGGCTGGCAGCTCGGCGGCTACGGCTGGAGGGAGGGGTGGGAGTGGGTTTAATAGTCCAGGAAGTGAGGTGGGGGGCGTGGGGTATAGGAAGGCGGCGAGGGGGATGGGGGGCGGGTTCTAGGAACGAGGAGATGTGATGATGGACGGTCACTGGTACTTAGTTGGATCGTTCGACGGTACACTCGCTGGGAGAGTTTGTCCCTTGATTGTGGATCACTTTGTACCTGCTTGGGTTGGTGTACAAACGGCTCGCAATTCAAACCGAGACTCTACAGACGAGGAGATGAAAATTTGGATATTGTCCGTCTTTATGTATCACCATGTCTGTAACGGGTCAAAGGACTTTTACGTGTTCTCAATCCCGTCTGTCGCCGATACATGTACGGTAAAGGTACGTCGCTCATGGAAACCTTCATCCTTCCAACGGTCCGTGCATATCCAAACGTCGACGGCACTCCATCGCAGCGAACCCAAATGCCAACCTCCTGGACGTCTTGCAGCAAGAGCCATCGAGAGTGCTACCGCTAACCAACGACCTACACACCTGGCGTCAGCAGCGGAGCGCCAATGCGCGAGGTTACTGCCGGATCGTGAGCTTGACTGGGTGGCAAACGCCGGGCTTTTCAACGAAGCTACAACGACAGCGCGATCAAGCACACTCTGGACAGCTATCTCGGATCTAGATCTTACGGACCGGAACCACTGCTCGGATCTTTCGCTTTTATTACGCGCGATGTCCTACTCCCTGGACCCTTCCCTTTACGGCGACCGCGATGATGCCAAGGCGCCCCGTTACCCGGACACTTACCCTCAACCCGCGACGCTACACCACCAGGCGCAGCAACAGATCGGGATCCATCAGCTCCCAGGCGTTGCGCAAGTTGCGCCAATGATTACGGGTGGTGCTCCTACCCGTGACCCGGCTCCACCATCGATAGGCGGTCCGCCAGCCAATGGTGCCGTTCCGCCTCAGGAGGACGTCGACGACTTTTTGCGTAAGAAGCGTAAAGCGCGGGAGCATAAAGCTTGCTATCCTTGTAGGCAGAGGAAGGTGAAGTAAGTGGACCGTGCCTGCTCAGATCGATTTGACTTGCTCCGGTGGCGACTGTGCTGACCTCGCAATGATCAGGTGCGATCTCTCGCGGCCATGTCAGACCTGTCGAGACCGCGAGCACCCAGAGCTGTGCAATTATCACCCGCCTAACAAGCGACCGCAGCAGGAGCAGGCGGGCGCAGTCTACGGCGCCGACGATGCCATCGCCGGTGCTTCAGGCTCTGGCAATGTGACACTTAGTCGCCCACAGTTCGATCTCATCTGCCAGAAGCTCTCAACGCTCGAGGAGTCACTGGCAGATCTACGGCAGGAAGTCTGGCAGAACTCGCAGGCTCGTGCCCTAGATGTCGGTAATGGGGCCAACACGGCGTCGGGTACTGCCTCGCGAGACGCTTCAACAGCATTGCAGGACGGTAACGGAGACGGGATGCAGCAGTTCAGACGACACACTGAGATTCATGGCATTCATACCAGCAACGAAGCAGTAAGTCACGTGTCAGACGACACTGACAATGTCCATCGCTGACGTGGTGTGAAGGGGCAGACAGTACACTTCGGTGCTGCCAGTATTCCCGCTATCCTGGCCGCAATGCGAGACGGTACTGTAGACCAGAAGGAGATCTACGAGCGCTTCGGCAAGACTGTACTACCTATGTTCGGACTTGACAACGAGAGTGCTACGTACCCATTCGTCGACCTCTGGGGTCTACCGCATGGCTCGCTAGCGCGAGCGCAGGAGCTGGCGAAAGCGCTGCCTGCGGATGATCAGATGCTGACGCTCTTCCGATACTACCGTGATCTGGCACACGTGATTTTGCCTTGCGTTGTGTCCGTGGAAGAGCTCGAAGCCGAGCTGGAGGCATTCCTAGCGTATCGTTCGGCACACGGGAGATCATCAGGTGCTGTTTCCGAGACGATGATCTATGGTAGAGACTTCCACTGGCTGGGACTGTTGTTTGCTGTTCTGGCTAGTGGCGCGCAGACCTGTCAGATGCCGCGGAAGGAAAGGGAGTTGACATCGCAAGTTTACAGTAAGTGATTGCGGTCTAGACGGGTCTGTGTGGGTACTGACCATGCTCAGCATGCTGCGCATTCGAGTGTTTGCGCTTTGTCAACTTCCTCTCACGAGCGAACCTACAATCGCTACAGACGCTGCTCGTGGTCGAGAGCGTCCTCACGAACAACATGAACGCTGGCACAGCCTGGGTGCTCCATGGCCTGACGATCCGACTCGCACAAGGGCTCGGACTGCATCACCCTTGTCCTCCGAGTATACCCAGAGAGCTCGTCTATCCTCGGTCTCGGATCTGGTGGGCCATCGTGTGGAAGGACTCCATCCTCTCGATCATCTACGACCGCAGCACAGAGCCAACGACAGCAACGAAACATACCATGCCTATGCCCATGCACTACGGCCCTGTCAGCGCATACCACGCTGCAATGTACCCTCTCGTCAAGATCGGACTGGAGATCGTGCGCGATCGCGCTCGCACAAACGAAATGTCATCTATTGAGATTCACGACCAGATCGCCCATCAGCGTGATGCCGTCTCAAAGATCATGCGCGAAGCCGCAGACTACCTCCGTGACAGCCGAAAGTGTACCAACCCACGAGAAAACCTCGAGCACTGGGCGCTGTACCTACACTCCTCTTACTACCTTTCCGAGCTAGCTCGCTCAGCCATCTCACCTCGAGCAGACCCGCATCTAGCGAAAGCCTACCGGTCTCTCTGCGTGGAGAATCTCTCGAACACCGTGGAAGCTTTCCTTGGCCTCAATAACATCACATCATACGCCCGCTTCTCCTGGTCCGCCATCCACCGTGGTCTCGGCTCGGCCATCCTTCTTGGTATCCTAGGCGAGCACACCAAGAACGAACGCGCCAGGGATCTACTCGCTCGCTTCATCACAGCCATCCACGACATCACCGTCAACATTGACCCACAGGAGATCGCCGCGCCCCTGCAACGCGGTATAGCTGCGCTGCGCAGACTGAATATCCACGAGGCTGCGGGGAGCGAGTACTACCACGACTACGTTCCTGCGGAGGGTGCTAATGCCGATGGGCTGATCCTTGGCGTGGATGGGAGTCTGCAACTCGAGCCAGGATTGCAGGGAATCTGTACACGCCGCCGGACTCTGTGCCTGAGGGTGCTGGGGTGAAGAATGAGCATAGTCCTTATTCGGTGTTGAATACCATACTGGTGAGTCTAGTGTGTAGAGTTTGTTTGCGAAGAGACGTACTGACTTGTGACTGCAGTGGGGAAATGAGGATCCGCATAGCGGTACCAATGGGATGGGCGTGGTAGCTTGAGGGTTAGAGACCGTCTTTGCTTCGTGTGCAACTCGATCCCAACGCCTGTAGATCGAAGAAATATCGCAGCATGGTCTGCGATCCGCTAAACGAACGCCGTCTGTACAGAAGAAACGTCAAGTCACGTGTATCAAGTGACTCGAAAACCATAGTCCAGAAAGTCTATCACCTCCGAAATATCCTACAACTCATCCCTCACCCCTCCAGCCGGCCGTCCACTATCCCTCCCCAAATCCACCCCCGTCTTCTTCCGCCACTTCTCCCAAAGCGCGGAAAAGTCCTTCCCCATCCCCTTCTCCATCTGATCCGGCAGCACAACCACATACTCCACGTGCAGCGCGCCGAAACCCAGATCGCCACTCTCGCCTTGCTGCCATACGGGCATGCCTTCGTTCGCGATAATCTCCACCGTCCCTGGCTGGACCACCGTGCCAACTGGCCGCGAGAGCTGCACGATGTGGTTATCAAGATGCGTGAGATTGCGCGTCCAGCCACCCATCCACGCTTCCCGTAAGGAAAGCACTTCGCGCCAGAAGAGATTCGGCCCTTTGCGACGGAAGAAGGTGCCGTCTGTTTGCGTCTTTGCGTCGGCGCCGAGTTCGGGGTCTTTCTCCACGACGTTGACGACTAGATCCCCAGCTTCGAAGTCGGGCGACTCATCGCCTTCATTCTCGTAGTTCACCCTCACGCCCGCTGGCATGCCCCGTTCAATAACAAGCTCATACCCCTCCTCTGCCCTCACCACCCTCTGCCCCTTACACGTCGCGCACGCATGTTTCACTGTACTCCGCTGCCCCCCGCATTGATCGCACTGCATCTGTACCTGCTGGAAGATCCCCGGCGCGAGCATGTGTTTCTGCAAGATGGCGCCTTGGCCTTTGCATTTCGTGCACGTTTCTCGCACGCCGTCTTTACTCCCTGAGCCCTGGCAAGCGGAGCAGATGGCTTGTTTTTCTACTTTGAACTCATGCTCCGCTCCCACGTAGAAATCTCGTAGGGGCATGTGCACTCTGACCTCCATGTTTGGGCCTCGTCGTTGGCCGCGGCCAAAATGCCCTCCCCCGCCGAAGAACGAGCTGAAGACGTCGAATGGATCTCGACCGCCTCCTCGCTGTCCGCCCTGCTTATGCTGCGCTACGCCCTCATGACCGTACTGATTATATATCTTCCTCAGCTCCTCATCACTGAGTACATCGTAGGCCTCGCTGACTTCGACGAATTTCTCGTGGGCTGCTGGGTTGTCTGGGTTCTTGTCGGGGTGGTATTGCTTCGAAAGCTTCCGATATGCCTTCTTCAGCTGTCGCTCGTCGGCGTCTTTAGAGACATCGAGGATTTTGTAGTAGTCCTCGGCGGCGAGGACGAGGAGTGGCAAGAGGGCCAATAGACCAAAGAATAGAAGTCGAGATATCATCGTGAGAGGCGTGGTCGAATCCAAAGTCGCTGAGTTCAGACGGGAAGATGTCGAGTGCGGTCCTTATCGGGACATTATCGTGAAGGAAAGGTGGTTCGCAGGTATCCCAGAAGATAGAAGACTGTGTCGATTCGAGGTCCCGTGATCGCAGCAGAATTTCTAACGAGCGAATGACAACAAATTGACAAGTCAGGATATATGATAGTAGAAATGCAGTATGCAACTCATGTTTCATATCTTGAGGCTCAAGTAAAGCTGGCCAAATCGCCTAGCGTCATCTCACAAGCGCAAGGTACAAACTCCCCCTTATCTCCGTTATGAAAGCCAATATGAGACGCATTGAATACATGGGTGCATGTGTCATGGCTTGTATGATGAAGTGTGTTAGCACGTGCGTGTCGCTTCAACATCGCTCGTGTACGCTACATGACCGTTCTGTCAACGACCTCGCATGACTATGCTGGCCCGCTTGTCTCCGCAGTTGGCCCCACGATGGCCGTGATCTCGTCGCGACCCAACTCGACTAAGCGATTACGGCGAGCGAGTCCCTCTGCCATCGATTACATGGCCCAGGTAACGTCGCTCGGCTCTCGCAATCGGTCGCGCAATCATTTTTATGTCTCGCTCGCCAGGTGCGGAATCTGAGGTCCATATCTCGGCCTCACCTCTTTTCATCGCCTCAGAACAGCCCTAGCAAATCCTGATTACTCTTCTTTCCACTCGCTCCATCCAACTGCGTCTGTGCCGGTGGCGGCTGCGCTCCGTTCCCATTCATACTCATTCCCGCAAATCCATTCATCAGGTCCTCGTCCCCAAACCCACCCTGCCCACCCACAGCACCCGGTGCTCCATTCCCGAACATGCCCATCAAATCGCCCATACCTCCACTCGCAGCACCGTTTCCATTGCCGAACCCACCATTGCTGCCCGTTGGACTAATCGCACGTTGCGGTGTACCCGCTAGACCTTCTAGCCCAGTGCCGCCCGCTGAAGGGGTTTTGGAGAGGGACGCAGGCGCTGCGCCATCAAAGTCGATGTCCAGTAGGTTCTCGGCTGTGGTGGCTGTGCCGCTGTTCTTTCCTGCGACAGCGGCGCTGACTGCGCTGGCAGCTATGGGGTTCTCGCGTGCTTCTTCCCGCGCTTCCTCGATGGCGGCTGCTTGTAGTGCTGAGCTTCTGCCTTTGCCCAAGAAGCTGGAGGGGACTTTGTGGTAGACGCTTGATAGTGTGCTGAGATTCGGTAGGAGCTGTTCTAGTAGTGCCGGCGGTAGTACGGGTATCGTGGAGGTTATCTGTGGTCGAGGCGAGAGGACGATGGACTTCGCTATTTGTGGATCGGAAGAGAGGAGTCGCCAGTAGACGTATGCTCGATCACGGAGATCGGGGTTATCGGATGATGATGTTGCGGCTTGCAAGACCTTGTGTACGAGCCCTTGTGCTGCGTCGGGAGTCTTGAGGAAGAGCTTCACTACTGCTGTAAGAATCTGAAGTTGTGTCTGAAGATCTCGTCAGCTTCCACCAATGCTTCGCAGATGTACCATCACTCAACATACCTGCGTGAACTCTTCATCAAACCCCTCCACAAACCCTCCCAGTATCTCCGCAGCATTCGAGATCTTCTCGGCATACTCGCCCACGATCCAAATCAAACTACCCCTCGCAAGCGGCTCATCCAAATCATCAATACACTGACATAACGTCGGAATGATCCCCTCATAACCCGGATACCGTCGGAAGATATCCTTGATCACCACAATGACTTCCTGCACCACATACCCAACCTTAGTGTTGATCAGCTCTAGTAGCACATTCACGGCCTTCTCAGCGCACGAATCGATCTTAATCGCCACTTGACCGATGGCACGGACAGCTTTCCGCACGAAATCCATGTCGACTTCAAGGGCGTATTCTTTGAGTTCTGCGAGGAGGGTATCGGCGTTCTGGGCATTTGCTATTCGGACCATGATCTCGAGTTTCGTAAGTTTGAGATATGGCGGGTCATTGTATTTGCAAAAGAAGACACGCATCTCCTTGTCAAGGATCCCAGGCTGCTTTTGGAGGAGGAGATCGATGTTCCGGAGTGCGACGTACTGGACTTCGGGTTTCGAGGACACCAGAGTAACAAGAGGAGGCGCCATCTTCTTGCTGTAGAGTGCTTGGAGCGTAGGATTCGAGATGTGCTGCATGTGTAGAAAGACAACCTTGACGGCCGCAAGCACAACAGCGGGATTCACGTGTTGGAATTGAGGGGAGACGCGCTCGCAGATGTGCTCTGCTTCCTTTGCGTCGAGGGCTTGATAGTCGGCCAAGGTTGTGAGTATAGTTATTCGTCCCCATTCTGTGCATTCCGCAAGGGCGAGAAGCATCTTCTTCAGCTTCGCGCTCGTGACGACCAGAGCTTGCGTCTCAGGTGCAGTCTCCATGATCTCCGACAGAGCTGTGATGGAGTTTGCTACGACCATGGGATTTGAGTCGCCGATCATCTCTTGTAAAATCTCAATGAAGCCTTCTTCTATTGCCAACGTAGGGTTCAGATCAAAGAGCTTTGCGACACACAGCGCTGCCGTCTTCCGTACATACGGCGACTCGTCCTTACACGTCTTCCGTAAAGGCTCCTCCATGTAGTCCACCATCTTCTCCACTCGGATACATCCCATCGTCCGTATAGCCAGCGCTCGTATCAAAGGATTCGGATCCTCTGTATCCTGCACGAACGTGTTCACAGCCAAGATGCACAAGTCCGGATGCGACTTTGCGTAGTTCATGAGGTACAAGTACACAAGCTTCTTCTGATCCAGATCCGGCGTCGCAATATTCTTCAGCACATCTGGGAACAGTGACGAGACATCTTTGCCCAGGGTCATGCTCATAAT
Source organism: Rachicladosporium sp. CCFEE 5018 (assembly GCA_002077045.2). Lineage (NCBI taxonomy): Eukaryota > Fungi > Ascomycota > Dothideomycetes > Cladosporiales > Cladosporiaceae > Rachicladosporium > Rachicladosporium sp. CCFEE 5018. The sequence goes on from KZ111174.1 coordinate 45,375, forward strand.
GGTCTTCTGGATCGCTTCCTTGCGCTCCCATGCATATTGCGAGACCAGACCTGATCGCAGCTCAAATGTTTCTCCCTTGCGCGGCGTGGCGAGCGCGCTCCGTAGCCTGTTGACTGCCATAACGTGTGATATGTGGCCGCAGCCTGGTGATCCTCGAGAGGAGGTCGCCTAGGTGTCCACATGCGAGTGCAACGATGTGGTCCGCTTTCCAGACTTCGTTCGAGGCAATTGAAGAGCTATGCCAGTCAAATACTGAAACGGGAATTTGGGGAACCGTCGGGGGAATATAGAGCAGAGCCTGTGTAGATTGACATACGAAATCAGTATTCCCATTGTTACCGTGAAGGTGTAGTCAGCAGCCCGCCAAGACATCGACTACTCCCTACAAGCATCACTACAAAGCTTCGACTACACTGCTACTCTTCAAGTAATGCGATCGATGGGTTGAGCTCGTCGTCGATAATCCTCTGTTTCACCCTTGAGCAGCATGGCAAGTCGATTTGGTCGCTATTCGATCAAATAACCTGCAAACATTGCCTCCTAGCCATCCAACCTGCCCAACCTCCGACGGCTCTTCGTCGAAGCTCGAACGGAAGCCGAAGAGAGCGCGTACTCGCGCAATGCAGTAACAAAAACCTGCGACTCGTCGCCAGACCTCGCTAACCGGAATCAGTTCTACAACCTTGTGCTCTTCATGTCTTCAGTCGCACTCTTCAGCCTAATGGCACAGAAAATGCACAGTCAACGATGAACCTCCTCGAGTAGCAGTCCACCATGGAATGCCCAGTCCAGGACTCCACGACAGATCACGGCCGAGATGCCAAAGCTCTAAACCCTAGACGTGCAAGCCAGAAACCACAAATGCTCCCGACGTACGCTCTAGCTCGAAGCATATACGACAAGTAGCCCACGAGATGAGGCTACTCTGCTAAGCTGGCGGCGAATGGCAATGTGACCACCGGAGTCGATCCCCCGACGGGGTCGCAGACACTGCTCGGATCTGTTCAGGCACTGGGAACCGGCCGTGGAAATTCGCTTCATGCATCTTGAAGATGGCTTCCTGCACCTCTCCTCCAGGTTGACTCATCGTCAAAAGCAAGCAGGCCATCGAGCAAACCAATCCCCAGCGAGCCATCATCTTTGCCTACCTTACAGCGGACATGCCCACTTCTGGGCCCGTGATGACCGACGCTCGCTCTGGCACTGCCCTTCGCCCTCAACAACCCGCGACATAAGCGACGGTCTCGACCTGACAATCATGCCGGTCACCATGCTACCTGTCCGGATCACCGAGCAATGGAGACTGGATGTTCCGATGCTGGACGAGTGGAAGCGACGAGACGAACTACCGACAGGGAAGAAATGCAGGAGGAGCTTGAGGTGGCACTCGCAGAGGCAATGCAGACGGAGAACGTAAGGCACGAGGGAACTCAACCGATGAAATATAAACTGCCATTACCATTACCTCCCTCCCGGACACAATGTGCCCAGCCCTTAATCTGCCCATCCATCACATCATTTAAACAGCAGTAGCAACCCTCTCCTCCTCCGCAACCGGGTAAGGCGCACTAGGCGCCTGCTCCTGCGCCCTCTCCATAGCCTCAACCCTCTGCTCATTACTCAAATGCTCCGACTGCGGTGGCCCCACATTCTGCACGCCACCCTCCTGATGCCCAGGCATAGCATTCACTCCCATCCTGCCGGCCTGGCTATGCACGGGATCGTTCCTCGCTTGCCATCCTCGCAGCCCAGTCTCGGCGTCGTTCAGCACCTCTCTCGCCTGCTCGCCGGCGGTGTACGCCGGGCGCTCTTCGCCTGGGACGATGGGCGTGTCGTCTAGGAGGTTCACGAGACGGCGGGCTTGCTGCGCGAGGAGGATCTGTTTCTCGGCGCGCTCGATCACTGCGGCGGTGTGGACATCGTAAGCTTCCTTGAACTTTTGGCGGGTGATGTTGGTGAGTTGGGCTTCGGCGACAAGGGATTGCGCTTCGGCGCGGACGAGCTCCTGTTCGAGGGTTACGAGCTTGGTGGATTCGGGTTCCTTGTACTTGAGCTTCTGGATCTCGTCTTGGATCTGTAGATGCTAGTCAGCCACCTCATTCCTTCAACAGGCACAGCAGCAGGTGATAGGGAGAAAGCATACCTTCTGCTTATGCGTTCGACTCGGCTGCACAGAGCTCTCCGTGTTACGGATTTGCTTCAACACACCCCTCGACTCCTCCAACCCCTGCGCGAACAGATCCTCCTGCTCCGCAATCTCAGCCAACAGCACACCAAGCTTATCGCTGATATCGCTCAGCGACTCGTCCTCCGTGCTCTCACCCCAGTCACTCAGCTGCGAGGCAATAGCAGCACTCTCCTTACCGGCCTGATCGTACGCGGAGATGGCATGGTTCTGAGACTTGATGAGTTTGTAGAGGCGCTTGGACAGCTCGGGCTGCTGAACGCCGCGGAGCGAGGAGAGGCCGAAGTGATGTTTTGCGCCACCGCTGGAGGCATGGGAGGAGGTGTTTTCGGATTTCTTGGAGCGGATGGAGAGGGAGCGGCCGACGTTCCTTGGAAGGAGGTCAGTTGCTGTACTCGAAGGAATGATTGATAATCGGGGTCGCAAGTCTTTCTAAGTGAAGCTTTGTTCACTTACATGATTGCGGTTAGCTCGACTTATAACTAGCTTCGTGTGATTCGCTAGACTTGCCGCAGGTGTTTCAAATTGATTGAAAAACGAAGTAAGCAAGGCAATGTTGATATCCCCATCGCGCACAGAGGAAGCAGCGGAAGCTACGTCACTGTGTCTCTCCGCGGTATCGCACGTGCCATCGTAATGCCTGTAAACAAGGATCGAGCACAACGGCTGTGCAGATCCCGGCAGATCGCAACTTCATCGCAGGAAGTATAGACGACAGTGACAATCTCTGCAGGCAAAGGTGTCACGACACAATGTAAAGGCGAACCGAGGACGGAGCCTGCGAAGACAGAGCCGCAAGAACGCAGGAACAGTCCATCGAAATGCACAGACGTCAGCCACCACGTGAAAGATAGAAAACACTCCAAACATCAAGCCAGCAGGCCCCACGCCGTAAAATTGGCAGGAGAGAGGAAAACAGATGCCACGACTTCGCTCCCGACAAAGTATCAGCATGGAGCTGATCCCATATGCCTATGAACCACTGCCTAGTCCAAGATGGATTCGTGTCTTGGACCTCGAACCTGCGATGAATGCGATAGATCCCTTGATCGCTAGCCTCCAAGAACTAGATCTGGGCACTCCTCTGCCGCCCGCACCACCGAGAGAAGGCCCAATTACCCCGTGGTTGTCGGAATAAACGACTCGGATTCAACGATGAAAGACTATTACCAACGACGAGATGACAATAGCCTAATCAAGTCTCGACGATGCAATACAACGCGCTATCCTACAGCTGGGCCATGGACAACGGCGAGACGCCCTTCAAACGAGAATGACCCTAAGCGGCAGACGACACCCATAACCCAGAATCTGGCAGAAGCCTTATCAAAGTACGACAAGCCAGAGACAGCACCTGTGGGTCGACACAGTCTGTATCAATCAGACGGACGTCGCGGAACGTAACGCGCAAGTGGCTATGATGTTCGAAATCTACACTCTGGCAAGACGCGTATTGATCTGGCTTGGCAATGCCAATGTCCAAGCGGCTGACTATATATTCTGGCATTTAGCTCATTGCATCCGAATACACAGGCTTCACGAGTACAATAGCCCCAGCGGAGCCGGCTGGGCCAGCAGCTCGGATGCAGTGCTTACCGCTCTCGAGGCATTCGTCAACATAAACGATCAAACCGGTTGCACACCGGAGACCTGTACAGTCGATCACGGCGACCGGGTCTTGGACACTGCTAACTTCGCACCTCGCTCGTTCGAGGGTAAGGCTCGGTTCCCGGAAGGCTTTGGAATGTGGCTTGCTGCAGACCATGAACGTGAGGCACAACTAAACAAGAACCTCAATATGATGATGTCGATGTTTCGTCGTAGATACTGGACTCGACGTTGGGTCGTGCAAGAAAATCGAGCACATATTGTTTCCGCCGGCGAAAGACACTTCTACTGGGGCATCTACTCCGTCGAGTCTAGCATTATGTCCACCGCGTTAGACATGCTGGATGTGATCAATTCGCATCTGACTAAACAGCGTCTGATCACCGTTGACACACTCGCAAGTCATGCGATGTCAGCACTGCGAATCATGGACACCGGAACCAGCGCACCAGATCTCTGTCAACTTCTCCGTTACTATTCTACTACGGAATGTGCGGACCCGCGCGATCGGCTCTACTCTCTGGTCGCCCTTGACAGAGATCATGGCATATCGGCGGACTACAACCTCTCGCTCCGAGAAGTCTGTATGAACCTCGCCAAAGCGCTCGTAGCTTACGGCGATTTCCGTGTTTTGATCGCCGCTAGACATCCAAGTCCCGATTCATCCTTGAACTTGCCATCATGGGTACCAGATCTGCGCTCCCCTTTCCTTCGCGGGCCGTTTGGAGGTATCGAGGGTGATCAAATGCGCATGCGTGGTCAGGTAGCCGATAGTGCTACGCTCTCATTCGAAACCTACATGCTAGGCGAGATACTCCTCGCGGGTCCTGACGCCGAGTATCGACAGATGGTAGAAATTGAGCCAAAAGGACTAGAAGGCGTTACTGGCTCGACACGCTTAACGAGGCTAAAGCTACGACTTGGCTCGACGGTTGCACCCGAGGCATGGCCAACTACTCGCAGCGGAGATAGCTTGTTTTGTCTGTATGAAGGCAGAGCCTCCGAATGGTACTGCAGCATCATGTGGCTGCGACCAGTCCCCTCGCAGTTGTCTACGTACCATCTGATGGCCGCCACTGACTCCTGTTGGATCGTAGGTGATGAGCTGCGGCGAGAGGACTTGAGAGTACGACCTGCTAGTAAGGCCACTGTGAGAATTGTGTGACGGTCTTGCACTGGCAGTGTCTTTGCAGCACGGTTTCAAGGTCCGGAACGTACAATGCGCGAGACAGAGACACATCCCAAATCGTACTAGCTTCAGCCTACTTCCTCCCTGTGCTCCTCCTCGGTTGCACCTCCTTCCAGTCCACCCCATGCCCTACTGAATTCCTTCCCACGCCAACCCCACGCAACACAATAATGGCTAGCGAGTAGCTTCCACTCCTCGACCTCATCTAGCCACTCAAGTCCCTCTACTCTCTCCCTCTCAGCCTTCGGGATCCATGCCTCACTGTCCCAGATTTGATTAACGTCCCTGGCGCCCCGGCCCTCGTCCAGACCGGCAAGCTTGAGCCGCTGCCGCTGTGTCTCAAGTGAGTGATGGCGTTTGAGCGTTTGCATGTGTATGCCTCGTGATCCCAGATTAGTGACCATAGTCTTGCCAAACGCATCATTAGGGCGTATCGGCTCGTACAGCACGAGTCCAACGGCAGACTGTAGACGCGAGGTAAAATACTCGATAACGGCCGACGCTGTATCAGGTGCCAGGTAGCAAAGACAACACTCACTGAGAATCAGCGTCGGCAGCGTCCAGTCGACTTCCAGCAACTCCGGTGGATCGGCGCCAGCAAGCTCTCTCAGATCTATCGCGTGCAAATGATGACCAGTACCATCACCGTACCTCTTCTCATGCAAAGAAAGCTCGCTTGAACGCTCGAAGGCTGCGCGTTTCGCCGCAATGTTTGCCTCGAAGTCAAGCTCATGGTATTGCACGTGATAATTCTGAGACATGCGGAAGTACCTGGCGTCTGAGCCAGCACCCAAGCTGATGATCTGTCTGCAAGCCTGGGTCTCGTCGTTCAGAGCAAGCTCCACCAAGTGTCGATGGCCTGAGAACGAACGTAGGTTCCACGATTGATGATCGGGTACCGTCGAGCGACGGATTTCCCATGCGGGCCTAATTCTTTTGTGTAGCGGTCCTTCAGGTAGCCCAGTTCGATTGCACTTAGCCGGCTGGAGGTGGCGTCGTTGTCCGTTTGCTGGATGATCCGGTCTCTTGTCTGAGCTTCGGACTCGAGTGGCAGTTTTATGGTGTCATCATTCTCGGGTATTGCTCGACCGCCGCGGCGAAAGCCACGACCTCGTAGACCACCGCGTCCACTTCGGATGGTGTTGAGATTAGGGATGTCAGCCATGTGTGAATCGTTGTTAGTAGAGTGAAGTGATGCGTGAGGCGCGTCAAAGCGCGTGTCAGCTCAGATTGGTAGGTTTAGCCGAGCTGTAGATTTTTGGGTGCTCTCGAAGTGAGGTCTATCAAGGAGAGGCTACCTCTGTCACCACTCTCAGCTACTGATCAACATCACAACGAACAATCGAGCACTATAGCGTCTTCATTCCAACTCGCATCACAGGCAGTATCGATTACTGAGCCCAGCGGGCAACACAGCATCCACACCGCGCTCCGGCGCATCAACCCTCAAGATGGGCGAAGACTCAAACCGAGAGCTGTACGCATCGTTGCTACGCAGCCATATCCTGACCTCTCACTAACATAAAGTACAGCTCCCGCATGTGGCGCATCCTCCGCAACACGAAGCAAATGTGCGCCGACCGCGGCTACCTCCTCACCGAAGACGAAATCAACATCTCCCTCTCTGACTTCGCCTCGCAGTACGGCGACGAGAACGGCTCGCCCTCCCGCGCAAAGATGGCTTTCACAGCCGCGCCCTCGGAAGCAATGCAAGCGCGCTACACACCCATAGCCCGACCCGGCGCAACAGAGATCCCGCAAGCGGAGATAGGCACGATACATGTCGAGTTCAGCGGTGATGCGAGCGTGGGGATCAAGCAGCTGAAGCAGTTCGCGCAGCTACTGGACGAGAAGAATTTCTATACTGGCATCTTTGTTACGGCTGCGAAACCTACGGCGTCGGCGCTCAAAATTATCCCTTCGCTTCTGCCGACTATCATGGAAGTGTTCAATGAGGATGATCTGCTGGTGAATATCAGCAAGCACGAGCTGGTGCCGAAGCATATTTTGTTGAGTCCTGAGGAAAAACGGTATCTGCTTACGCGATACCGGCTGAAGGAGACGCAGCTTCCGAGGATCAAGATCGATGATCCGATGGCGAGGTATTTGGGGTTGAGAAGGGCGCAGGTGGTCAAGATTATCAGGAAGAGTGAGACGGCGGGGAGGTATGCGAGTTATCGGTGGGCTATATGAGGAGTGTAGATGATGAAGTGGTCTGATTCCGCGAGTGTCACTTGATTCCAGCCACCGATTTGCTGGAACGACGACCAAGAACGGGCAGCTGCTCGCGAAGAGGCGCGAGGCTCGACCAGGCAATGGAGTACGGTCAGGCTGGGTATGAGGTTTCTGGCGTCGGCTGTGCGTTCTCATTGAACGTCCCAACACCCACGGCAAACGAGTGTATAGCTTGTACGATTGGAGAAGACTACACAGCTCGAACATCGGAAGCGTTGAACCCAGGCAGAGCGCATGTACGGTAGGAGTTCAAGATGACCGTCAGGTTCAAATGGGCACGGCATCAAGAAAGCAAGGCAAACGCAGAGGTGCAACGGTCGCAGCGAACGTTGACTCAGCTTCAACGAGGATATCCAAGCCGGCTCACCAGGAGATCATCGTGAGCACGACTCGAACAGGACTCCATCACCCCTGAACGGCCTGCTTGGCATTACAATAGAGCAGGTACGATGAAGACGCTCTTAATCACCACCGTGCAAGTTCCAACGCATTCAACACCTCATACAGGTAACATATTTCCTCTATTCCTCCGCAACGCAATAAACAAAACACATGCACGTATCAAAGATATGAGAAAAACATGCAAAAATGAAGAATTCTGAGCCTCTGGCCGCATCTCTGATCCGCCGGATACGCTAAGTTCGAACTCAGACCTCTCAATTCACAGGGAATAGGCTCTCGAAATGCCGCTCAATCCGGTAAGGGAGCTTGCGGCTACGGTCATTACCACCTGGCCACGCAACGATGGGCCAATCGCTTTAATGGGCTTGTGGCGAACGAGGATAATCGTAGTTATATAGTACGACGATGACGTAGTTGGTATAGATTTGTTAGCACGGTGTGCGCATATGGTTTTCGACAGCGCGTAATGAGACTCTATCCCGATCGGCGACATGGTGTCTGTGCTCGTAAGATGTTGGAGTTGAGGCACGTGACGCATATGTTTGCCCGAGGCGAATGGAGCCTCTCCAGACTTCCGGCAGCAGGCGCGATCCGAAGTGCGGAGAGAGCTTCAAACCATCCCAGCCCGCTGAACCGAGTGCGCTACATCCCCGAAGCTCGGCTGGCGGTCATCATAATGTCACAGCAGGATGTAAATGTAGATATTATAGGTAAGGAACTTCCATTTCTCCTCCTTCTCAACACCTATCTTGTGTCGCGATATCGTCGTTCCTGATTCGCTCAACTGCCCCACCATGGCACCTCGGCACATCACAGACGATGTGTACGAATCCTCCATCAAGGACCCAAGCAAATTCTGGGCACACCAGGCGCAACAGTTGACGTGGCACAAGTCACCTACTAGCACATTCCGCAATACCAACAGGAAGCTCAAAGGCGGCAACTCCCACGAGAGCTGGCAATGGTTCCCTGACGGCGAAATCAGCACGAGCTACAACTGCATAGACCGACATGTCGAAGCAGGCAACGGCGACAAGACAGCCATCATCTGGGACAGTCCCGTATCAGGCAGCAAGCAGAAGATCAGCTATGCCGAGCTACAGGAAGAGGTCGCGACACTAGCGGGCGTGCTGAGGGAAGAGGGTGTAGGAAAGGGAGATGTAGTCTTGGTGTACATGCCCATGATACCTGCGGCGCTGATTGGCATACTGGCAACTGTACGGCTGGGAGCGATACATGCAGTGGTGTTTGGAGGATTCAGTGCAGCGTCGCTAAGCCAGAGGATCGAGGCTAGTCAGCCGAAGGTCATACTCACAGCATCGTGTGGCATCGAAGGAGCCAAGGGACCGATACCATATCAGCCCATGGTACGAGGAGCGATCAAGCAGTATCCACACAAGCCGACGCGGACAATCGTATGGCAGCGAGAGCAAAGCAAGTGGAGCGATCTCCAAGAATCGGCAGGCGAACGAGACTGGACAGCACTCACAGCCGCCGCAAAAAACGAGGCCTCAAAGCCGAAAACGTACCCATAAGCAGCAACGACGGCCTCTACATCATCTATACCTCCGGCACAACTGGGCTCCCCAAAGGCGTTCTCCGCGAAGCCGGCGGCCACGCTGTTGGTCTCAACCTCAGCATCAGGTATATGTTCGGGATCAAGGGCCCGGAGACGTGATGTTCACTGCTTCGGATATTGGCTGGGTGGTAGGGCATTCATACATTCTGTACGCTCCTCTGCTGGCTGGTGCGACGACTGTGCTGTTTGAGGGCAAGCCAGTAGGCACACCGGACGCAAGTACGTTTTGGAGAATACTGAAGGAGCATAAGGTTACGAGTATGTTCACTGCGCCTACGGCGTTGCGGGCAATAAGGAAGGAAGATCCAGAGAGCAAGCTCTTCTTGGCCCATGCAAAGGACAACGGACTGCGAAATCTGAGAGCTCTTTTCCTTGCAGGCGAACGCAGCGAACCGGCGATTGTGTCCATGTACGACAAGCTCCTGGGAGCGCACTGCGCTCCGAACGCGACAGTAATAGACAATTGGTGGTCATCCGAGTCCGGTTCCCCGATGACGGGCACACCTCTACTTGCCTCATCCGGCCTCTCCTTCCATGACGCCTCCGGTCCGGCGCCCCTTCCCATCAAGCCTGGCTCCGCAGGCAAGCCCGCGCCAGGCTTCGACGTCCGAATCGTCGATGACGACGGGAAGCCGCTTTCTCAAGGTAGTATGGGTAACATCGTCCTGGGTCTACCACTTGCGCCCACAGGGTTGACGACGTTGTGGAACGACCATGAGAGATTCTACAAGTCTTACCTCAAGCGTTTCGACGGCAATTGGATAGATACTGGAGACGCGGGAATGATCGATGCGGATGGGTATGTGCATGTCATGAGTCGGAGCGACGATATCATCAATGTCGCCGCCCACCGCCTCAGCACCGGCGCAATCGAACAAGCGATCGGTGGCCACCCCAAAATCACAGAAGCAGCAGTCGTCTCCATTCCCGACAACCTCAAGGGCCACGGGATCTTCGCTTTCATCGCCATCCCCGACCCCCCCTCCGACCTAATCAAAGACCTAAACGCCCGCCTCAGAGAATCCATCGGCCCCATTGCATCTCTCAGCGGTTTCATCGCAGCCCCTGGCATCATCCCAAGACCCGCAGCGGCAAGACGTTGCGCCGAGTACTGAAAGAGATTCTGGAGAATGCTGTGGAAGGGCAATTCGACAAGGATGTGACTGTACCGGCGACGGTGGAGGATCCGAGTGTGGTTGAGAAGGCGAAGGAGGCTGTGAAGGAGTATTTCACGAGTGGGGAGGGGGCGAAGATGAGGGCGAAGTTGTAGATGGGTCAAAACAGTGTGTACGTATGTACTAGTAATGAAACGCCTTTGATACCAGGTCCATCACAGGGCATAAAACTGAGGCTAGCGGACAGAGGCTAGAAAGCGGTATAGGTGATGTAAGAAGCGGATCGGATCTGGGAAACCTTCTACGAGCGTTGCGCTGCTCGCGCTGCTCTGAACCTCACTGGCATTGCGCACGGTCGGACACGTTGCGCGCTCACAACGGCGTGCTGGCAATATACCCTAGAGAGATCAAGATCAGCGTGCCAACATCACCGGCACACGTTCCTTATCCCACGCATATTGACGTGTGCTGCTCGATAGAACACTTGAATAAGAAGCGCTTCGAGTCTCTGACGAGAGCTGCGTGCATCCCCCGCTACTATGCTATCTGGCTGCCTTACATCCGACTGCACCTACCATCCAAATTGCAAGCAAACTGCTCAGAAAGCTTGCACCGCCGGACCTGGCACAGTGTAGTTGTTGAGATTGTTGTAGATATCAATCAAGACGCCTGGACTACTCAAATCGTCAGCATGCCATCTATGTGCTCGCAAGAAGTTGGGTACTCACTCGGTGCGCTTGTAGAAGCTTGTCGCAGCGATCCCGCCGGACACGGTCTTAGAGCCGGACCCAGTGACCATGAGGTTCACGCACCTGCCAAGCTTGTCAGTCCTGATTTTATGCTATTAACGGCCACATGCAATCGGCCTCACTGTGGGTAGTTCTGCGCTCCGTTATCGCTCCTTGCAGCGTGCAGCGAGATGATCTCGTGTCGCAGCACGTACGCACCGGGCTTGAGCGTCGCCGGGATGGTCGTGGTCCAGGAGTTGTTGCTTGAGACGAGCGTGTCTGTACCCCAGGTGCCGGGCGAGGGACCGCTCTTGAGACCGACTTGGTCGAGCTTGGAGAACAGGAGGGACTCTTTGGTCACGGTGGAGCAGTTGTTGTTCGCGCAAGGGGCGAGGTAGTCGATCACGGGACCTTTGTGGCCTACAGATCGGAATGTCAGCGACTAGGCACACCAATACTCCCCTTGATTGGCGACGCTGGAGAGGACTCGATACGTACCGGCTGGCCAAGTGTTCCAGACTAGAGGAGTGATCAGCTTGAGTCTCTTTCCGATTTCAATGTATGCTGGACTGCTCACAAAGCTGCACGGTCTGTCCAGCTACGACTGGCAAATGCGTCTTGCCCGGCTTGCTACCCTTGTGGCACTACACGTCATGATTAGCAACTTTGCTGGCCGCATTGTCCAGTCAGAAGACGCACAATGATATCGCTGCCCTGGTACGTATCAGGCATCACGAAGCCACTACACTCCTATCAGCCCTCTTCAAGGAAAACACTCTCAAGACCGTCGCTGGTCTCGAGATATTGGAGCGCACCTGTCAAGAGCCGTGGTCGACCACCCAGGCACCGCTGGTGGCGTTGTGGTGTAGTAGTCAAGGAGATCGTAGCCGCGATAGAACTTGCCACCAGTCTTGAAGAGGTTCACAAAGCCGTGAGCTTGGACTTGGGAGGCGAAAGCCACGACCGCCAGAGTGGATGTGGAGAGATGCATTGTGAAGATGGCCGAAGATGTTCGAATGCGCACTGAGCGACTTTAAGCGACTTTGCGAGAATCTTTGGGTAGTGCAGTGCTCCCAGAGGATATAAGAACGACTGCCTGCGCTCATCTGTTTCATCGATGCCCTAAGCAGTATTGCCTCCTATATTGATTCGGTCCCGGTCGAAGCTGGCGCTCTCCGCATACTTGGAAGTCAGATCTGTTCTCGCATCGCACAAGGAAGACCGTCTTGCACTACGCTAGAAGAGCTCGAGACCAGCTCGCAGCACTTGGCAAGCCAAAATACCATTCTTCCGTCCACCAGACCATCGTTACGGTCTGCAAGACCCTCGGCTCAGAAGAGACAATGGCTCGCGATCCAGGCATCTGGACTGCACGAAGACGGAGCACGGTCACCGTGGCTGCGGTCTGTAGCCGGTGCGTCGGACCGCACACTTTATCTGACATTGAGGCGATCTTGGCAAACGGTTCAAGAGTGGAGTACCGAGTCACGCAGAAGTACGCCGATCTTGGAGATCGCATCGCGTCACAGAGTGGTTCATCAGGTATGTAGTTACGAAAATTCGTAACTGTACTGGGAGAGAATACAGCCCGCGGACCGCAGGCTTCACTGAGGTTCTCCTTTCGTACGCGCAGGCAACCACTCCCCAAACAACGTCCCAATGCCTTGCCAGTCGCCCTCGATCGTCTCGGCCTTATCATTATCGACGAACACTGGGTTATTGTTTCCGCCGAAATCTATCACCCACGCATCTAATGTCTCGTCGATGATAACGTTGCCCGCATTGACATCGCCCCAGATTATGCCATTTGCATGTAAGACCTCCACTGTATCCCCAACCTGCTGTTGCCACTTAGGATGCAGTGTAGTCTGTGACCAGATCTGAGGACTCAGAAGGTCGATGCCGAAGGATGAGGGAGAGATGAGGTCTAGCAGTACACCCACGATGCACTCTTCCTCCGCGCTGCCCGATAAGACGATAGCATGCAGCCTCGATACCCTACACTCCGCGCTGACTAATCCCCTTTCACGAATATTTAGCAGTATCCGCAACTCTCGATCGAACTCCCGCTCGCGAGCATACATCCGTAGCTTGAGGAACTTGAGCTGCCCAGCCTCAAGTCGCACTGTACCTTGCACAGTCCCTGAGTGAGCTTGATCGTCGACGTGCACTGCGACATCCCGAGTCTGAATATGTGGGACTGAAGTGTGGGACGCTAGCTGCTCGTGCAGCCGCGAAGGAAAGATACTGAACGCTGGCGTGAACGTGCATGTCTCCGAACCGATGATCTCAACAGCTCCATCACTGCCTGTGCCAAGGATCTCGAGCTCGTAAGTCGGCGAGCGTACGAGCTCCTCCAGCGAACAGCCACGGAGAGAGTTGACAGGCGCAAGCTTCTCGATGAACGGCATGCAATACTCGCAGATGAAGTGGAGAGGCTCCATGTGGTCGATGAGCCGGCCATCCTCGCACTTATCGAGCAGTGCGAGGTACGAGGTGCCGAAAGTCGTGTTTGTAATCTTGTCGTGATGGACAGTGACATTGAACTGCGTGTAGCCGCGCATAATCATCACCCAGGTCTTGTCTTGCTCAGCGCAGCCGCCTTGGACGGAGTATGGTTCTGTCATGGCGCCCAATTCGTGACTTCGAGAGCCTGAAAGATTTGATCGTCATCCTGCGAGTCAACACGGGGTTCTAAGCGGAGTGCGTTCCGTCGAGGGGAAGGGAGAATGTCTCGAGATGTCATCAGACATCACACAGCCTCGGATGCATCGAAAGCAGCCTGATCGTTACCATCGATGGGAAGAGTCAGGTGTCTGCTTCTAACAAATGAAGGCGGGAAAAGCAAGCTCGTAGAATGGGGAGAGCCAAGGAATTGCACAGCAAGCAAAGAGTGTCTGATGAATGTAGTATTGAAGAATGCTATCAAAGCTGTGACACACCTGCTCACGGCCCTCCACTGAGTCCACTGATGTACTCCCAAGCCCTCTCTGCCACCGACACGATCAATGCCGAAGGGTTCGTGGTCATCATACCCGGGAAGACGGAGGCATCGACAACGAAGATCTACGAAGTATGTCAGCACTGGTCCGCTTCCGCCATGTAATCCGAAGACAGAACTTACGTTGTCGGTACCGTAGACCCTGGTGTTGGTGTCCACCACAGCAGTTCCACCAGTCAGTCCACTGTCCGTGCCCATCTTGGCCGTTCCGATCCAGTGGTTCGCAGTGCGCCGACTAACAGTATTCGGGTAATTCGCCACAAAATCCTCAACCTTCGTAGTACTGTTGGGATAAACCATCGTCAACCGCGGGTTCTTCGCAATCACAGCCTGCAAGTTCTTGATCCCCTGCACAATTGCCGCGACATCCTCGGCCGTGTTAACGTACGGCAACGTGGAAACGGTCATGGACAGATCGGGGTTGATGGTCATGCGGCCGCGGGAGGTCTTGCCACGACCGAGGTATTGCGAGATTGTCATGGAGGTGTTGTCGGCGAAGCCGGCGGAGCCTTCTACGCGAGCGGTCCATTGAAGTTGGCGGGTGTTGCCATCGGAGCCGGCGATCGTGTCGAAGAAGACGGGACCGATGTTGGGTGCGGATTGGGCTAGGATACCGGTGCGCCCGTTGAGGTAGGAGTTCTTGTCCGCGGCGATGGGGTTGTTGTAAGCGGCGTAGAAGTCGTAGAAGACAGAGTCCTTGTCTTGGATGACGGTGTCGGTGTTAGTGTGGTCGCCGAGGTTATAGCCGACAGGGAGGTTCAGCCATTGTGAAGAGGAGATCATGGTTGCGCCGTCGGTGGCGCTGGCTTTGACGACATTGAGTTGATCGGTAGGACCGATGCCTGAGCGGAGGAGGATCTTGGAGGTGCCGAAGACGCCGGCAGAGACAATTACTCGGCCCTTGGCGGTGAGGTTGATGGTGCCACACTTGCCGTTTGAGTTGAAGGGCTCGAGTTGGACACCGGTAGCGTGGCCGTTTGTGCGGATAATACGCCTCACGCCAGTGTTCATGATCAGCTTGAAGTTCGAGCGTGCCATGGCTTCAACCAGATACGTGGCCATCGGCCCTCCTCGCTCGCCGTTGGAGAACATGTAAGGCGTCTGGGTATAAGTCTTTGACTTAGCACCCGGGTTCGCGTTCGCATCGACGCTTGACCATCCGGCAGCTGAAAGTGCCGTTGCAAGACTGTTGAAACCTTGACGAAGGTAGGTCTTGCCATCCTTCGATGGGTAGTATGTGCCCGGGATCTTTTGGAACACTCTGGTGATAGCCTGGGACATCTCTCCCGACCTCCAGCCAGGTGGAAAGTTGACATCGAAATCAGCTGGATTGGCTCTCCACCACAGACCAGCGTTGATGGCGGTACCGCCACCGAGAACGCAACCGGCAATCGAAGAAGCGTCAGGGCATGCAATGCCTACGGCGTCGGCCCAGATCTGGTTGCACAGTCCGGGGACGTCGAAGCGAGTTAGGTTCGTGCCAGACAACCACGATGGGCCCACCGTGCCGCCCCAGCGGCCGGAGGAAGGTGGTCCCTTCTCGATGAGCAGCACCTTCTTGTTGTCCTCCGACAGCTTCGCAGCGATCGGAATACCTCCAGCACCAGCTCCAACGATGATATAGTCGTAAGCGTCAGTGGGCGCAGCCTGACTAGCAGCACATGCAGTAGATGTGGGCTTAGCAGATGTAGTAGCACTTGCGGTAGTGCTTGAGGTTGGCGCAGGAGTGGCTTTGGCAGCCCAGCTGCTGTACGCACTGTTGCGTGCGGTTGCCACGGAACCGACAGCAATGTCGTAGTACACGTGCTGGTCGAAGCTGGAAGCCGGGTCCGAGGGCGTGACGGGCAGAGCGGTGTGCGCCGCCCAGCCAAGTGCCAAATTAGCGCCGGAAGCTGTAGACGGGATGTTCGAAGCATCGACACCACCTTGCGACCAGGTCCAGCAGTTCTGGCATCGGTAGATGAGCTCCATGGTCGTACTGTTGACGGTCGCGGAAATCTGTGTGAGAGTCGCATTGCCGGTGTAGACATCAGGAAGGACGTAGCCAGTGGCGTATCTGAAGGAGGTGGTGATCTTGTTGCCATTGGGCCACGCAACGAGCAGTAGGTTGCCGGTCATGCCAGACCCATGAGAGATACCGCCATACCCTGCGCCGGAGCTCAATCCCAGTGAGATGCGACCAATGTATTCATTCTGGTATGCTGTTTGTGTCGCTGGCGGCAAAGCAATGCCGAATCTGTAGCCATTGGGACCCGCCTCACTGGATACATCGAAGTTCAAGAATGAGATGCCGGTCTTTGAGTCTGTGTAGGTTTGCGCGGCGGCAGTAGCGGCCAACAGGCCAACGAGCGAAATGGACTTCATGGCGACCAGGCCGGGTATGAGAAACGAAGGTCGAAAGAGTCAACCGGTGCGGAAGGAATATACAGGACAGCCAGTGGCCGTAATGATATATGGAAGGACTGCCAGTGCCATGGCTGCGTGTGCCGTCCATCAGGCATGCGATACTCCGGTCTGTCTCAAGTGACCAGTTTCGCGTATAGTCCGTCTCCGTACTTGGCGTCCGTGATGAATAAAGTTAGAGCATGCACCCCTGTTCAGCCATGTGCATGGAAATATATTGATCGTCCGCCATCCGCGGCTAGATCGCTGTGGGGCGTGGCTGAGGCACGTTTCAGACGGGAGTACATCAGCCGTGTCACTTTCTCTTGGCAGCGTTATGCGTGTGAGATGACCGCTTTC
Source organism: Rachicladosporium sp. CCFEE 5018 (assembly GCA_002077045.2). NCBI lineage: Eukaryota > Fungi > Ascomycota > Dothideomycetes > Cladosporiales > Cladosporiaceae > Rachicladosporium > Rachicladosporium sp. CCFEE 5018. Next base: position 62,159 of record KZ111174.1, read on the forward strand.
TGCCTCTCTACGCAGGCCGCCAATGCCCATATAGCCCGACGTGTATCACCATGTCTCTTGGCCATAGGAAGCAGAGAAAGCTGAGCACATTGTATGAGCGGTTCGTGTTGTTCACGAGACAATGCGCCGGCAGTGAACCTGGTCCTACCAGTAGCCAGTTCCCGCATCTTCAAGGCCTCGTCTCATGCATCCTGGCAGATTAATATCAATTGCGTGTTCCCATGACCTTGCACCAGGGCGAGCTTATCTTCACTCAAGCTTTGCGGCTGCATGGACAGCGTTCCCAAAGACGTCCATTCGAGATCCTGGCGACTCATCTGGCAAGTGCTTCGATGCATAGGGATGCCACGTCGTCATCTCAATGTAAGTATGCATGTGTATATCGGCAAGCCGTAGCTTGTGCAGTGGATCCTCGTTATCCCGTCCAATCTCATTGACATGGCCCATCTGCCGTCTCGTGGTGGCCAGATGCATGCGTCTCGCAGGATTCGTCTGTCCGCTCACAGGCTTTCATGCTCAAGGCCTGTGGCCGTTCTCCCTCGCCATGGACAATTGCGACATGCCGCTCTGCGCCGACGAGAGCCCGCTTTCCGTACTCCCGAATCCCTGCCTGCCGAAATGACCTCCAATAGCATTGCCTTCGGCAGTCATTCCATCGTGTGTCCTCGACGTCACCGGCGCAATCTCCGAGATCGAATTCAGCCTTGAGAGCCGGTTTCCAGTACCCGAAGACGTGCTGTCACTGATCACGTCATCTAGCAGTGTAGACTCTAATCGATCTGAGGATGTTAGAGACGCAGCGCCGGAGTTCAGTGACATTAGTCCTTTCTTCGACAGTGGCTGAGATCTTGCGAATCGCCGTGCAGCGCACTCAATGACATCGATGATTGTTTGCCGTTGCTCTGAGCGTCCTACGAGATGCGAAGGGAGCTTGAAGAAGCTCGACACATCATGCGTGGCGACTTTGAAGTTGCTCAAAGCCTCGGTGTCGCCATCTGTGAGGATCTTCTTCAGACTCACCAAATCGTGCTTGACGCCTGAGGCGCTGTTGTAGCGATCCTCGATGGACTTGTGGGTCATCTTTTGGATGACTGAGGAGATGGCGTCCGGTACGTCGGAGCGGATGCTGGTAGCAGGAGGGATGCGTCGGGAGAGGACGTTCTGCATTATCTCGAGTGGTGTCGAGCCAGCGAAGGCAGGGCGCCCCGTCAGCATCGTCCAGAAGATGATGCCAAGGGAGTAGATATCTGTGCGTGAGTCTGGTTCTGCTGGTAAGCGGCCAGTCTGTTCGGGTGCAATAAATTGTAGCTTGTGCTCGACTCCGCGTTCGGCTGTAAGGCTCGACCACCCTGCGGAAGTCAAGCCATGTTCGAAGCTTCGAGCTCCTGAGCCGAAATTGATGAGCTTGACGACGTTCGTTTCACGGTTGTAGTGAAAGGCATCGCTACGTATCTCTCCGTGTACTTGACCATGGGCGTGATGCAAGATCTCACAGCACTCGCTTGCACCAATGGCGAAATTCAGAAATGTCAAGAGCGGCACAGGTGCTTGGCCTTCTTGCATCCACGCTTCGCCAGAAGCTCGGTAGTTGTTAGGACCCATTATGACAAGATCCTTCAGGTAGTCGCGTCCTGGCGCCTCAACCATACTGACAGCTAAGGCTTTGTCGCCAGGTTGCTTTGGCGGCAGCCGATGGAAGCTCAATGGCTTGACGAAGTGTATGTTGTCATCGTCTGACAGCTTCCTAAGCGACAGGGCTTGCTTGTACTCCCTCTCCAGTCGTAGTGTATGCTTCGACACTCGTGCCACCACCCACCGCTGCTTTGGGTAATCGCCCGCTGGTGAAGTCACCGTCGAGATGCTTGCATCGTCGCTGGCCGAGTAGTCAGACTTTGTCCTCAAGCTGTACGGTCTCGAGCCGTCTGTACCCTGGGCCAGGCCAGGGACAATGACTGCAGGCTTCTCTTTCGAAGGTTTCGACCTCCCGATATAGTGCCAGTTGTCGTAGGATGATTGGAAGGGACTGAAGCTCTCGTCGAAGTCGTAATCGGGCACGCCATCGCGGAGTCGCTCAAACATGCGAGCCACTCGCTCGGGGGCGATCTGCTTGGGCTGCTGCTTCCTCGCTGTGCGCTCGTCCATAGTGGGCTGTTTCAGGCGCGCTGTCACAGACAAGATCTCAATGCCGACAGTGTTCGCCGTTCGGTCAGGCTATCAAGAGGGCGTCCGTCGCATCCGGCAAAGTCTTCGCCATCTCACGTCGCATTCGCAGCAGTGATGCGGCTTAATTGCGTTCAGATTATCTGCTGGAAGGTTCAAGTGCACCTTGACCTCGCGGCTCAGTACGGGTCGGAGCTACCCTTCGAATATCGCCGACCAGCACCTTGGAAAATCAATGCCATATACAAGTACATATACAATACGGATGAGACTTGAAATATGCTTCAGTCCCACTAGTACGAGTGCCAGCTGTCTGACCCGTTCGGAGACAGGCATGACCGTCGTCGTCGCGATGCCGGCCTCGTAGCCCTATAGACGACTGTAGCGCGATCGACTGTGGGGTGCCGACGAACGTGCACAGCTGCAGGTCCGCAAGGCATGTGGAGACCATTGCCATTCTGAACGATTGCTCGACGAACATATCCGCACATGGCTTCTATCCTTTGATTTGCTGACGACGTTGGCAAACTGCGATTCGCCTTGCACAAGTCTGCGGCAGCCATGACCCGAGCGACTTGAAACGCAGCTCAGTGGACACAGCTGCCATGACTTGCTTCCCGCACACGTTCATGATACGAGCAACACCACATGGCGGATCCAGCGGAAGAGCCGGCAGACAACGCTTCAATCCACGATAAGCCGTCAGAAGACGAGCAGCAGTCATTGGCGAAACCACGCGAACTACCCGCGGATCTTCCTCGATCACTGGACGACCGCAGGAATGTCCCAAGCTACGGACAAGAGACCGAGTACTACGATGCATGGCAGGGTGAGATGAAGCAGCACTAGTATTTTCAACATCACAGCTGAGCATTGTCAATGGCAGGCCAATCCCAATTCCTCACCGCGCCACCCTTAGCTACTCCCATCAACTTCAACCTCTCCCTCCACGAACCGGATGACGAGGGCACTTTTGGTGGCAATGACGAAGCACGCATAGCTCAAATGCTTGCCTCCAAGCAAACTAAAGCTGACGACAGCGATGCCTCCGAGACCGCCGAAGACGATGTCGTACAAGATAAGAAGCTGTCGAGTGACCAGAAGACAGCTGCACTACAGGACTTCCTCTTCATGGCTGCTAGCAATGGCGATGCAGCGCGAGTACAGCGTCTCACTCGCGGCGAAGCGGCAGCTTTGATCGACATCAATGCGGTGGACGCTGAGGGGACTCCACCTCTTGTGTACGCCAGCTGCTTCGGCCACAGGGATGTCGTGCTGGCACTGCTGAACGCTGGTGCAGTCGTTGATAAGCAGGACAAGAATCTGTGGACAGCGCTCATGTGGTCCATGACCAACAGCCACAAGGACATCGCGAAGACACTACTGGATCACGGTGCATCGACTGACTTGAAGTCGTCAAGTGGACGAACAGCACTGGACTTCGTACCGCCGAACAGCGATATGTCTGAGTTTCTGCAGCACAATGGCTACAGCATCGGGAACGCTGGCGTGACCGACGATTTCTACGTGGCTGGACTCTCCCAAGACCGGTACGAGGAGGAGATGGCGGACAACGAAATGAGGAGACGGATGATGATGGAGAGTGCGATGAACCTTGAGGTAGACCTGGGTAATCTTGGATTGAATGAGCCTCCTGAAGAGCACGACCACGAGGAAGAGGGACAAGACTTCGCATGGGACCGATGTCTGAACGATCAGATGTTTGTGTTCATGGAGAGTGATATCGAGCGAATACTGAACGTCGTTGTGACGAATATGACGCCACAGAGATCTGCCAGTCAGAAGCCGATACCTGCGAATCTCATTTTCTTAGGCGCGCGGTATGCCTTCTATCACGCAAATCGAGAGTTGCTAGCCGACTGGCTCGTCTCAGCACAAGAGAAGATCTACGCAGTCGTCGACAAGTATCAGTGGGACATGACGATCCTTGCTTTCTGGATCTCGAACGCTACGCTGCTGTTGTACTACCTAAAGAAAGACACCGGCCTGACCCAGGAGACAACCCAATTCCAAGCGCAGATGGCCGAGCTGATCCATGAGATCTATATCTTGATCATCAGAGACGCAGAGAGGCGTATGGACAAGGTCCTCGATACCGCGATCCTCGATCATGAGACCATCCCAGGCTTCGAGGAGATCCAGTTCCAGAACGAGTGGAAGTTCTTGCGATCGAAGACGAAAGTCAAGCCTGAGCCTGTACAGAAGAGCTTTAGACCACCAAGTCCGAAGAAGAAGGCTCAGATCAGCCCACGAAACATCACTAGTCTGCTCAGCTCAACACTCTTTGTTTTGGACTTGTACGACGTGCACTCGGTGATTACCGCGCAGATCTTGTCGCAGTTGCACTACTGGCTTGGGGCCGAGATCTTCAACCGCATCATGAGCAACAAGCGATATTTGGCTCGTACAAAAGCGATGCAGATCCGGATGAATATCTCGATGCTCGAAGACTGGGCGCGGACTAACAATCGGCAGCCTGAGATCTCTCATGACGACAATACATCACCCGTGAGCGAAAGCACAGTCGATGCAGCCAGACGCCATCTCGCGCCGGTAGTGCAGCTGCTTCAGTGGCTGCAGTGCTTCTCGAGTATTGGCGAGGACAAGGACGCTATGGAAGCGACACTTCAGCAGCTGCCGAATCTGTCTACTAAGCAGCTTCTGCACGCTGTTAAGCACTACCGCGCAGAAGTCGGCGAGAAGACATTGTCACGACCGACGCTTAGACACGTTCAGGAAGTCAGGACTCGCTCGAAGACACCGGCCGATCCGCCGGCCTCGCCGACGAAGAATGGCACTGCACCGCCGACGCCCATGTCGCCTGGTGGCGGCGATGGTGCTTTCGGAGATGCAGACGACGACGTCGTGCCTGAAACGAACTTGCTGAACCCGGCACTGTTGCTGCCTTTTCATCTTCCGACATCGACAGACATGCTAGTGAGCTATGGCGCTGGCTTTGGTGGTATGAACAGGGAGAGGGAGAGACACTACGTGCCATCTGTGCCTCCCGAGATCTTGAGCAAGCTCGATCCTGGGAGTGGTAATGGGTCCGTATACGAAAATGCGAGATGGAGTGATAGCTCATGAGGCGGTCAGAATGACGACGATATGACCGCAATCGAACAACACCCATGAATGGCAGTCTCAATGATTGCATCAACTTCACGAAGCATATGCTGTCCGCCGCAGTCCGTTATTCACGACCAAAAGACTGCTGCACGGCGCATCGGCCAGCTCCGCGTGTGGCAGGCCCCACATTGCGTTATCGGCTGGACTTTCCAGTGCCCGCGTCGACATAAGGTGACCAATTCAGCAGTACAGTACGTTGCATAGCTAATACACTCACATCAGCATGGAAATCCAAGCACTCACTTCGGGAGCGGTTGAGCATCTCACCAACGCGAAGACCAAGTCCGACGACAAGGTCACCTTTGTGCCCGCTGACGAGATCGACAAAACATTCAAATCAGACAGTATAGGTATGCCGCACTTCCCATAACGCATGCAGCCTGGTGTTTTGCTGACAGCATAAGTACAGACCTCATATCCTCCGCACTCTCCTCTCGCATCCTCTCCTTCTCCGACGAATGGTTCGCCGAAGCTTCGAACCTCACTAACCCCAAACCACCAGTACGGAAACTCGGCGTCTTCACATTCGCCGGCGCCTGGTACGATGGCTGGGAGACACGGCGGCATAACCCGGAAGAGTTCGACTGGGTAGTCATAAAGCTAGGCGTGGCTTCAGGGAAGGTGAAGGGCATTGAAGTGGACACATTCGGCTTCAGCGGAAACCAGGCGCCAGAGGTAGGCGTACAGGGCTGCTTCGTGACGGACGAGGCGAAAGAAAAGGAAGCAGGCAAGAAGGACTTTGCAGGATGGGAAGCAATTCTGGAGAAGCAAGAATGCGGCCCTAGCCAACGCCATGGCTGGCTACTACCCGAGAGCGCAAGGCAAAAGGCATACACCCACGTTCGCCTACAAATGTTCCCCGACGGCGGCATTGCGCGCTTCCGCCTGTATGGCTCCGTTGTCCCTGTCCTTCCCCAGGAGCTCTCTACAGTCTTCGACCTGGCAGCTACAGTCAACGGCGGCGTGGCTGTCAGTTGCTCAGACCAGCACTTCGGCACGAAAGACAACTTACTCCTCCCTGGTCGGGGCGTCGACATGGGCGACGGTTGGGAGACGAAGCGCTCGAGAGGGGAGCATGTGGATTGGGTGGTCATCAAACTTGGGACGGCTGGGATTATTGAGAAGGTAGTGGTGGATACTGCGCACTTTCGAGGCAACTTCCCACAGAAGGTACAGGTCTTCGCCGCCACTGCTGAAGGGGGCGTACCGGAGGGCGGGAGTGAGAGGTGGGTGGAGATCTTGGCACCGCAGAAGACCGGCCCGGACAAGGAGCATGAATACGAGGGAGAGCTGCTGAAGAGTGGAGGGGAGAAGTACGGCTTTGTGAAGATGGTCATTATACCTGATGGAGGCGTGAAGAGGATCAGGGTGTTCGGCCGGCAGGGTTAGCCTTCTCGACAGCAGGCCGTTGTTGGCGCTGACTTGAGGCTCCCTCGGGCTGTGCATGGCAGATGCGTATCATACAGACATATAAACGCCCAGCATCGATCGATCCAAGGCATTTGTTTCGGCTTCTGATAAGCGTGCCGTGAGATCTTGCAGTCTTGGCTACATGAAATCCAATGATCAAGTTAATGCATTTCTGCTATCACCGCTCTTGCCTTCCAAGAGCATTCATGTCCACCTCGGCCATTCATTCATCTAGCTGTCCGTTCCACATATCCCGACCCCAAACCCTTCGATACTCCCACAACACAGCGCGCCCATTCCGCCTTCCGCGTGAAGCTCCCACGCACGCCAAGCCCTGCACCGCATCGAAGTTACACCGATGCAATGCAACTAGCACGACTCCGCACTTATCGCGTCAACCTCACCCGTTCGTCACCGTTCGAGCTGCCCTATCTGGACCCCAGCTCAGATCAATCGCGTATCATTGTGATGTGGGCGACATGATGCGGAAGCCTCGCCGTCATAAGGTTGAAGCTTGACAGTATGGTATTGCTGTATTTGTTTTCCACTCCATCTCTACTCACGAGAAGTATTCCTCGTAACAGCGTTACTTCTAATCTCCTTGCTGTCTGCTTGACTTCGCTCGTCCAACTGAATCTCCGATACTCATTCAAGGTTATCATTTGACGCGTGGTTATCATGGCCGACTCACCAGACGCCGAGAAACGTTCAATTGACCCTGAAGTCGAAAAGGCGTTGCCAGCTCCTCTTGCAGATGCTATTCGTCGTGGCAGCGTCCCGGAAGATATCTTGAAGCACTCCCACGATGCCGACGAGGCGCTGAAGGCCTTTGCTAGTCACGACGGGCAGGTGCTACAGCTCGATGAGGCCACGAACAAACGACTGCTGAGGAAGATTGACTGGAACTTGATGCCTGTGAGTAGTTCTTCAGTGCACTATGGGGAGCTGACGTAGCAGGTCGGGGAGGTTGAGGCTGATTCGGACTTTGGTAGATCATGTGTGTGGTCTATGGCTTGAACTATCTGGACAAGACTAGCATGTAAGTCCGTGAAAATACCCATTTTAGGAACCTTACCATGCTTACCAACGTTACTTTAGATCCTACGCATCCGTCATGGGCATCAAGAAGGACATTGGCCTCGTGGGTGACAATTACCAATGGTAAGAGCGCAGTATCTGATCCAAGTGTATTGTGACGACCGCTGACTTGTTCCGCGATCACAGGCTCGGCTCTATGTTCTACTTCGGTTACATAGCGGTATGGAGACCTTGCATTTGCTGTCGATCTGCTACGCGTTCGTTGCTGACATTTTGATACAGTGGGAGTACCCAACAAATCGACTGCTGCAACGCCTGCCTTTGGGCAAGTACAGCTCGTTCAACGTGATTATGTGGGGCGCTACGCTTGCATGCTTTGCTGCAGTCAGCAACTTCGCTGGTGCTGTTGCTGTGCGCTTCTTCCTGGGCGTGTTCGAGGTAAGCTGACATCCTAGTCCTCAATTGACTCGTGACTGACGATTATAGGCTGCTGTTACGCCTGGCTTCGCACTACTCACATCTCGTTAGGTGAGTGCCTCGGAACACACACTTAGACGATCTCGACTGACTTCTCCCAGTTTCTCCAATGCTGTGTCCGGAGAGAGGAGCTCATGTATGCGATACTGACATCCAGGTACAGAATGGTACACCAAAGCAGAGCAAGGTACTCGCGTAGGCATTTGGTTCTCATTCAACGGCTGGGCACAGATCTTCGGCGGCCTCGTCGCGTATGCCATCAGCAAAGGCACCACGCAGCATCCAGCATCGCTCGCTGGCTGGAAGATCGGTAAGTCATGTCCGACTTGCGCAACTTTGGTACGATACTGACGCCGGATCAGTCTTTCTCTTCATTGGTCTGCTGACCTCAACCATCGGGGTGATCTTCTTGTTCGTTGTTCCGGACAGTCAGCTGAACGCTCGATGGCTGAGCAAGGGTGACCGCATACTCGCAATTGAGCGTGTACGCATCAACCAGCAGGGCATCGGTAAGTACTTCATAGGCCTCGGACTAGATACAACAGCTACTGATGATCACGTGACCAAAGGGAACAAACACTTCAAGATGTATCAGCTACGAGAAGCACTTATCGATCCATTGACTTGGGCTTTCGTATTCTACGCCCTTGTTGCTGACATCCCTAATGGTGGAATATCGAACTTCTTCTCCCAGCTGATCACATCCTTCGGCTACACTTCCGAGCAGTCCCTCCTCTACGGCACACCAGGCGGCATCGTCGAAGTCGTCGCCCTCGTAGTCTGCGGCTACCTCGGTGATCGCTACAAGAACCGCATTCTCATAGCTACTTCTGGCCTGGTAATCGCCATCTTGGGTATGGCTCTCATCGTCGGTCTGCCGCTCAAGAGCAACAGCGGTAGACTGGCAGGTTACTATCTCACTCAAGCCTCTCCAACACCCTTCGTGGCCTTCCTGTCCCTGATTGCAAGCAATGTGGCTGGGTATACGAAGAAGACTACGGTGGCTGCACTGTACCTCATTGGGTACTGCATTGGGAACATAATTGGACCTCAGGTATGTTTGTTTCCCGCGCTTTGCTTACCGACCTTACTCACATTCTCCAGGTCTTCCGACCCAAGGATGCACCACGCTACGTTCCGGCGGAAATTACGATCATTGCTTGCTGGGCGGTGTGTCTCGTTGACATGTTCTTCATTTACTGGTACTGTCGGAGGCAGAACAGCCAAAAGGCAACGCTGCGAGCACAGCCCGGCTACGTCAAATTGGAAAACCAAGAGTTCTTGGATCTTACTGACAGGGAGAACCCGGAGTTTGTGTACACTTTGTAGTACGAGTATTCAGGTCTATGATATGGCTGTCTGCGGCACGACCTCAATACTACTCCGACTCAAGCGCTGTCGTGTTGAACAGCCGTGCCCCTGTATCAGTGACTCCCTTCCCCGTGTACTTGTTGTCTGACAACTGCAGTGCGACAATAGCAATATCGTTCTTGAGCGCCATCTTGCGAATAGAACCTCCCGGACGCACTGCATCAGCCTGTACCACGCCTGCCACTACCACGACTGGCACCGACACACGGCGAGCACGGATGTGCGTTACAAACTCTGCGATTGAAGCGCCACTGTTGACGACAGAGTCGACCAGGATGACTGCTTTGCACCGATCAAGATGCTTGAGTGTCATATCTGCCGGACTCTTGGCGTGCAAGAACATCACCTCTGAAAAAACATTGCTGACACCCATAGCCATAGGCTCGCCCCCACGCATCAAGGGTACGATCAGGATCTGTTCCTCGTGTTGCAGACGATGACCAACGTCCAACTTCCCATGTACGTTGAGCATAGTGCACTCGCTGAGGCCGAGCACCTCAGACACGTACTCGGTGGCGAGGTCAGATAAACACACTTTTGCAAAGTGGCAGATTGCTTGGAGAGAAATTCGTTCATGACCGTGGTGACGCGATGCTCGTTGAGTGCTGGCGACTGTAGATGGAAGCGCTGAATGAGCGACGCAATCACTTCGGCGACCTTAATTGGTGACATCTGCTCGATACGCAGAACGGAGAGCAAGATCCGATTACGGTAGCAAATAGGCTCCAGTTCCTTGACCTCCTTTGCAGCCCAGCGATTGATCTCTGCGGCCGTGAGAGGAACCCGGGCACGAGTGTCATCTCTACACCGCTGCTCGATCTCCTCACCACTGGCAGAGAGATAGATGATGTGGGTGTAGTGACGAGTTTCCGCTGCTGAGAAGACAACACCCGGGGATTCTGCACCGGCGTTCAGGAAGGAGTAGTGCCCAGTGACGATGCCCGTTTTGCCACTCGCGGTGCACTCTCCAGCAATGTTGGCAATTGCTTGAGCGCGGAAGAGATTGTTCGTGTTGCCGTCGGCATTTCTGAAGGTATCGAGAGAGCCACCAGCAGCATTGGCGACCATTTCGGAACCTTCATAAAAAGCGAAAGCATCGTGAGGTAGCCATTCCTTGAGCAGATTCAACAGGGTAGTCTTACCGATGCCAGGTAGACCATACAGTCCGATGATTTTTGCGGGAGTCTGGGTAGCCATGTCGTCGCTGCGATGTCGAGAGGGACGGTTGATGGAGACCTTTCCTATCAGATATGCATGAGTGGGTGTGATCAATCACCTTGCGCTGTCCGCCTGCAGTCTGTGAAGGCAACCAAAGCCATGTCTCACGCATTATCGCTTTGTCCAGGACGTTAGGGTGCTTGCTGGATTGTTCTAAGGACTATCAGGAGTTCGTACGTACATGTAAGGAATCTGCGAGATATAGCGACTTATTGTTAGCTTCACAAATATATGAAAGTACAAGAACGTATCGCTCGCGGGCGAGTAGGGCAGATCAGCTTTGGATTGAGATGGCTAGTCAACGTCGGGTCCGTACAATGCGTCTGGACTGTGCTAGTCCCCAAACATGATAAATGCATATCAAATGCTCGTTGCAATGCTCTTTGTGCCATGCATTAAAACACCACATCCCTCTAGTCTTCGATAGGCTGCACAAACACCACAGGTCCCTCATACATCTTCCTTCCTTTGACGACGTAGTAGATCATGGCACTGACCAATACTCCCGTGAACATGACCATGGCCCAGTTCATACTTTGTGGCGTGACGGG
>KZ111174.1:80113-91561 GCA_002077045.2 Rachicladosporium sp. CCFEE 5018
TCCAAGTATAAGTAGTGGAGTGACCGATAATATCCATTAGCAGACAGCTCGATCGGGAACTAATGGGAAGGAACGAACGGAGCGAGGAAGGCGCGACTTGAAGGTCTCGTAGCTTGTCGGTCTCATCAGCGACAGCAAGCCGCTATTCCGGCACTACTAGCCTAGTACTCCGTTCTTGCTTCGAACTACTTTCGAGGGAGCGCCCATATGTGGGTTGAAGGAGCCTACAGGGATCGGACGCCGCTGCTGTGCAGCTCGTCTCGGTAGACAGGAGCTATCCCTATAGCAGTACGATTTCCGCACTATGGCGAAGTAGAGGTGGCAGGTAGATGTCCCGAATCCTCACCAACTGCAGCGACGAGGCTTCGACATGGCTTCTGTCGTACAAGAGTACGGCTACTTGACCCTCGCGTTCTGCAGGTAAGCGAGAGACATACACAATGCTTACACCGTCCGGCGTGCTACCGAAGGGTACAGTCTAAGTTGCCTTCCAGCGCATCATGGGATGCTGCGTCAGAATGCCTCGGACCTGGTCAGACCCTCTGGGATTGCGACTGTAGGCGCTATCGTCGATTGCAGGGCATCTTGAATGCAGGCAGGCTTGCAGATAGTGCGCCGGACATCCCAGCCGCGGTAGCGCGAGCCGTTCTGCTGGGTCGTGGGGGACCTCTAGTGTGCACTGATGATGAGAGGATCGGGAGATGTAGGCTGGAAACCACAGCACAAGTTGTGAGGTATGTTTGACACGGCGTCTGTTCATCGGCGTAGATAGATGCGTTTCTCTCTCAGGTAGCCACGGTGCCTCACAGTCAAGAAGGGCGTGAGGTAAACAAGCGATGTCAGTCGCGGAACCTTACGCAAATATTGGAAGCCGTGCGGACCTTCCGTGGGGAGAAGCCGCATACACCGGCAGTTGTTTGCTGCCGCGAAAAGGTGGAGTTTTGCAAGACTTCATCTCTCTCACACAGCCTCCCTAACCAAATTCAGGCTGCGCGGGGCGCCTTCATATGACCATGCATTCGGCGAAATCGACCAGGAAAGCGTCGATCGATCGTACAGCAATCACCAGCGATTTAGCATCTGGCGCAGCGTCGGTGTAGTACACGTCCTCCTAGTATCGCCATTGCGTGAGAGTGATGGAACTGCCACAGTCTGGCATATGCAGCATGACCGTAGTGCCTCACGCGCGCGGCGCAGAAAGGACACAAGGATGCGACGCTCGAGCTTGTCCGAGTTGATTGGCTTGGAATGTAGATGTGTGGCACAGAGGCGCCTTGGTTCGGGTTGACAGCAATCCGCCCAGTGCTCGCACGGCTTCTCGGTGAGACACTCCGGATGTTGCATGGACAGAAACGTACCATCGAGAGGATCACAATTTGCTGCGATCTTGCACTACGCACGACCATGGCCATCGTCGCTTGGCGGCAGCGTCTTCAGTGTTGGCGAGGCTCGAACCAATTGCCGCAGGATCGGGAGCTGTCGATTGCAGCGCTGATCGAACAGGTTCCTGCAGGCTCAGTCAGTCCCCTGCGATGCGATGTCGTGTTTGAGAGCGACTGCGTTGATCGTCGTCAGGTGACTCAATGGCTGTTATCAGCCTTGTTGTGCAAGCGGAGTTTCACAAAATCTCGAACAACTTCTGTTCAACAAAACTGGCGCGTCGACTCGATAAGCGGTCGAAGTCGATCTCAGCGTTCCGATGACCACTGAGAAATTGAAGCTCAACCGCCTGGACAATCGCTTCTCGTGTAGACCGTAATGGCGACAGGATCAGACCCGACAGGCGCTGAGTCGACGTGGAGCCACGTAATATCGCAACAAAATCACGGCGCTCTCGTGTCGATCGCGACGAGTCTGTTGCTGGCAGGAACGGTGCTGTTACTGATCATTCGATTGGCAATCAGATGGCCTTGGAAGAAGCTTGTCGGATGGGACGATGCAGCGGCTGTGATTGGCAGTGCGAGTATAGCCGCGGGTCACTGAATGCGCAAAACGCTGACTTCCTCGCAGCTCCTTGCAGTCGGGCAGAGTGTCACAATGTATAGAGCCGTCTACCATGGACTGGGCCGGCACAGTGAAGAACTGGAAGTGCATGCGTTGGAGCAGATGGAGAAGGTGCGATGCTGAGCACATGATAAACTTGTGGTGGCGACGCTGCTGACCACACTGTAGGCTATCTACACAGGCGATCTATTGTTCATTTGCGTAGTCTCGGCGTCGAAGCTGGCAGTCTCGCTGCTGCTGTATCGGCTGTCCAGCGTGCCGAGGACTATCATGGCCGCGCATATCCTAATGACTTTTGTCGGAATCTGGAGCGTTGCCTCACTTCTGGCAGTATCCCTTCGCCCGAGAATTCCGACCCCGTGGACTCTCAGACCAGCGGATGCATCGCATCTGGTATAGAAAACATGTTGTTGATGGGCGGGGCAACAGTAGCTGACAACGCACTAGATCACTGCTTGGACAGGCATAGGCGCAGTGAGCTGTCTCGTCGAGTTCGCCTTCATGGCTTTCCCCGTTTTCCTGGTCTATGGACTACAGATGCCTCTAGCCTCGAAGTTGACGGTCGTCACGGGCTTCGCATTCCGCCTGCCGTAAGTCCCTAGGCGTATCACTGCTTCCGTGTGCTGACCAGATACAGTGTCATTGTCTTCACTATTCTCCGCTTCGACGCCTTCCGCAACACTCTAGGAAACGTCGCCGATATCTCGTGGACATACGTCTTACTAGCCATCTACACCGAGCTCGAGATGCACGCCTCACTCATGGCCGCGACAATTCCCTGCATGCACATCTTCCTGCGAAGTTTCAACACTGGCTTTCTCGCCACTACAGCACTGCAAGTCGACTCGAATGGCACCATGTCAGCGACCAAAGGCGAAAGCTCGTACGCGATGAAGACAGTGCGAAGTCGGCACAGGCAGAACTCGCAAGCGCGGTCATGGGATCGGGACCCCATCCACGAACGTGGCAAGAGTCCGATGAAGTTGAATCCGGAACAGGGGCACACTGTTAGCAACATCACGCATCGAGATCGGCGGGCAGACGATGAAGTTGACACGGGAAGTGTTGAGAGCGATGGGTCGGACAGGATCATGGTCCGGAAGACTGTACAGATTGACTATAGTAGGGCAACAAGCCGCTGAAGTCTTCTATCTGCAGGACATCGTACCGACACCGCGTAGTGGTTGGCTATGCTGAAGCCACAGAGGCACCTCTCCGCTGCAGCCTCGCCACGTCAGTCTGCTTCTCTCAGTCGCTCCTTCGTTGATCAGTTCGTGACACGCAAAGTCACCCGACGCCATGCTCACAGATCTTCAACTCCCGAAACTCTTCGCGATCCTCAAAGCGATCTGATCGTCTGTACTGGTACTCCTGCTTGCCTCTCCTGCCATGCGGCGGCAGAGTATCGTGCCTCAGTGTACCAACATCCATCGCCTCCTGGAAGATGCTCCTGCTAGAACGACCAGGCCTAACGTGTTCGCGAAGGTACTCTTCATGTGCCTTGTCCTTTGCTACGGGAGTTCCAGTGTCATCACAGTCCTCGATGCGCTTCTCGGCGTACCCCACGAGCTGTGCATGGTCCATGACGAAGGTTGTATAGCTTGTCGAGGTCGCTGTATGTCACTCAGCTTGCTGTATGTCGTCGGAGGGGCTGTAGGATGTTCAAGTCACAGGCTTGAAGATTAAGTGTAGTAGATGCACCTTACACTGAGCTTAATCAGTCTTGAGCAGATTGCACGTGCCATTATAGTGAAGTGAGCGAAAGCCGAAAGTGTAGCGGATGCAGAGACCGAAGTGAAGTGAAGTTAAGTGCAATAAAGTCCGCCGCGCATGTGACAGCACGTGAAGACATCATTCATGGATAACATTACCTACACCCACTTCTCATCTCCAACCTTCACTTACACCCTCATCTCGACACAGTCGGCTTACTCCTCATATTCACAACCGGTGGCGGCCCTTCGGTATCCGGATACGGCAGCGCCTGCCTTAGCGATCCAAGATCCATGCCAACGAATGTCCGCGGACCATGCTGCCCATATCCCTGCCCCGGACCAATCTCCTGCAGAGGCGTCTTAGGCGGTAGTGGTGGAGGCTCGGCACGCCAGTACTCGCCTCGATGCTCGCCACTCGTCCGAGGGGAAGGCTCTTGACCGATCGAAGGGCGTACTGGGGCGTAGGCGGGTGATGTGTAGGGCGATGCGGGATTGTGAGGTGATGAGGTACGACGCTGGGATTGCATGAGCGTGGTGACGGCTTCGGGGTACTCGTCGCTGGAAATAATGCTGTACTTCTGGTCTGCGATGCTGGGTCTGTGTTCGTAGGGCTGACCTGGTCCTCGGCCGCCTGTGAGTGAAGTGTAGGGTTCGCTGCCTGGCAGCTCAATCGCCATGGGATTCGCAGGTGGAGGGACTGGTGGCCCAGATGATTGCGGTCGATCCCATGAGTTCTGCCAGCTGTGGCGCGTAGATGTGAGGGATCCTGGACCGTCAAGATTCCGTCGCACTTCAGCGCGTTCTTGGCGAACCTTTGCGAAGTGGATCTTCGCCAGTCGCATGGAAGCGTTGTAAACCATTGATTGCACTTCTGGTCTTCCAAGATACGTTCGCGTGCTCATACTGATATCGCTCAACCGATTCCACTCGTTCATACCGAACTCGCCGACACCGACTTCGACGTTCAGCCGGATGTAGTTCTCTGGGTTGACTTGTCTTCTAGTCAGATGTTCCCGGACCATGTAACCGTGCGTTTCCTCGCACCCCTCGATCTTCTGCGCTAGTCGCCTTCGCGCTTCGGCGAACTCGCCCATCGAGCCGCCAATGAAGCTTTCGAACCACTCATGCTGTTGCGCTTGGTTGTTTGCAGGTCGCTTGCCTGTGCCTATGCTCACGAAGACACCCACGTCTCGACCAGGCCACTCATTGATGACGGCCTCATCCAATGCAAATGGCGCAGGATTGAACTTGCCTGATCCATCATCGTGGTACACTGACTGCCCGATCTGAATCGGTTTGAACGCCAGCCCGATCGCAGATGTCGCGCGTCCAGCCTGCCAGATGGTGCAATTCACATCCGGTGCTGGCTCTTTCCGCGAGTCATACGATCGCAACAGTATCGGCGGTCCAGCAGCTCTCGTGCCTTTCAGCTGTGACGCCACCGCAGTCTTCGTCCTGTTTTCCCGAGTATCATACAGTAGTGCATTCGGGTTGCCCCATCTCGCAGCGCCGAAATGTCGTGTAGGCACGACAGGACTCATGCCCACCTGGCTGTACCGGCTGCTCTGGCTGAGAGATCTTGAGGGTATTCCTGTACTGCTTGCGCCGAATGCACTCGTAGGTGTGTCCGGCTGCATCGGCGTCGCATTCGCCAAGGTGTCATTCCCCTCATCCTCATAGATCGTATGCTCTCTGACACAGTCTCTGATTGCCTCCTCGAGCTTGCTCGCCTTGAACAGCGTGCTTTTGTAAGGAATCCCTCCTATAGTCTTGTCGCTTTCAAACACCCGCCTTGTCATGCGAACATACACATCCTTGCATGTATCGATGTCTAAGCGTAGTCTACCCAGCATGATTGCAATCAAACCTCCAGTGCCCGTGCCAACAATGAGATCAAAGTAGTCTGCCGGTCGGGGGATCTCATTGCGCTTAGGCGCGCGACCTTCGATCTCAACGAACATGCGGTGCATGAGTTCTTGCAGGATGATGAACATCGAGTAGCCGCGCACGCCGCCGCCATCGAGGGAGAGTATGCGCAATGGCGGGCCTTTTGTCGTGTCCTTCCTGCGCAGTCTGCTGGGGTCGTCCATATTGAAAGTGAGTTTCCTACCTTCGGCGCGAAGGCCGCGAGCAAGGTGTCGTGCTCAGCAGAGCTTTCCGCTCAGCAGCCAGAGTAGTAGGATAACCTCCAAGCGCAAGTGATCGCCAAGTGCCGAGAGGATTTGCGCAAGGAGTAACTCGATGATATTGTGGCAGAGAGGTGGGCCGCGAATGCTCTTCTAGTTGGATGTGTAGCTGGAAGTTTGCGCGCGCTGTCAAAGGTTAGGCGGCTGCAGTTTCGTTCGCCTTGGAGGCAGCCCAGTGACCAAGGCGGATGATGTATACCGTAGCAGTGGTGAATGATGTCTCGCCTGTGCTCACTTCTAGGCGCGCCTTCTATGATATGGTGTCCTGTGATCCAACGATGTCGTAGCGCCGACAAACCTGTGATATCTGCAAGCCGGCTATCCCGATGCGAATCTCACTTCACTTACGAACATGTCCGTTTGGCAGGCACGATCGCGTGGTGGGGCAGGAACGACGGGGCTGACGTCGTGGTGGCTGTGCAGCAGGCAACCTTGTCCGCCAAGGTCATCTTCGAAACAGCATGCATACTCGCACCACGACAGCGACGCGACACTGGTCCTGTCGTGCATGTGGACCATAAAAGAAACTATGGAGGGCCAGGCTGTGTTTGTACCTGGCTCAGGTCTTGGGATGGCCAAGCGAGCACGATGCAAGAAAGTACATCGCGAATGGCATTCCTGGACCAGACTCGGGCACCATGTCAAAGAGCACCAGTCGCGTCTGCAGGACTTACCGCGGACGCGCAGGTACAGATAGAGGGCCACGACATTTGAATCGCGATGGATAGTGCTGACTGAAGACGTCCCTCGACGAAGCTTGACAAGCGCCTGGCCGAACCCCTCCATTTGTCGGATGTAAGCCCCGCAAGACGGCCATTGGGAAGTACATGTAGGTCTCACGCCCTGTGACGATTCCATTTCCTTTCACAAGTTTCCATATCGTGTTGGGAAAATCGCGTACGTTATCAGAGCTGCACGGCATACTCACGCTCAACATGAAGATCGAAGCGCTGCTCACCTACCCCATTAAGGGCCTGCGCGCCCATTCCCTAGACTCGGCTGAACTAACAAAACATGGCTTTGCTTACGATCGGCGATTCATGCTGCTCGAGGTCAAGAAGGGCGAAGATGGCAGTCCAACTCTCAGAAATATGGCCATTGCACACGATCCGAGAGGCTCTCGATTCTTTCCTAAGATCCAGCAGCCCTCCGACTACAATGCCAAAGATGGGAAGATAACCGTAGTTTTCAAGCCGCCTCCTGGAGAAGGCGAGGAGAAGACACTGGAGATTCCTCTCGAGCTGTCGACCGAGGGTCTGGAGGTGACTGAGGTGACGATGCACAAGAGTCCCACCAAGGCATATCAGATGCCCGAGGAATACTGCAAATGGTTCACCGATTGCTTCGGGTACGAAGTCATTCTCGTCTACCTGGGCGAGCACCTTCGGCCTGTGCTCATGTCGTCCACACACGCGGACGCCACCACGCAGCAACCTGCATCCGGAGGCAGCACAGGCTGGCTGTCGAGCATCACTTCCACCGCGACCTCAATCCTATCGTCCGTGACGAACAACGCAGAAGAATCTAAAGTCACATTCGCAGACTGCGCGCCCTACCTTGTCGTCTCCTCAGCCTCAATGCCAGATCTGCACCGCCGCTTTCCTGAGCCCATGAAAGCAGATATCATGAAATTCCGCCCCAACATAATAGTCTCCGACGCCGAGAAGCCGTGGGAAGAAGACTACTGGGGCGAGATTGCCATAGGCGGTGCCGAAGGCGCGAAGATCGAGTGCATTCACAATTGTGGCAGGTGCAAGAGTGTGAACATTGACTACGAGACTGGGAAGCCAGCGACGGATGAGAGTGGGAAGTTGCTGGCGAAGATGCAGAGTGATCGGCGGGTTGATAAGGGGGTGAAGTATAGCCCGATCTTTGGAAGGTACAGCTTCTTGGAGGCGGGAAGTGAGGGGAAGACGGTGAAGGTGGGGGATGAAGTTATGGTCACGAAGAGGAACGAGGAGCATACGAGATTTGGTAGGGCGATCAATGCCATAGATTCCATGAGTTCATCACTAACATATCTCAGACTGGAAAGGGCTCGCGACCACCTAGCCTCATCCACCACGTCTTGCCACGCGCTCACCTCCTGAACCTCTCGTCAAATCTCAGGCTATCCTTCTTCGCCTCCCACAGCTCTTTCAGCTCCGAGATCAATCCATGCGCACTACTCAGCTCCCTGACAAGCGCCACAAACCTGCTCCTGTCACGTCTCACAGCCACCAACAGGCTCTCGATCGCCCTTAAACTGACTCCCAGTTTCTCCATCGTCGTCCTTACATCTTCTGGCGCCAGCTTCGCCTCACCATCGCCGACTCTACTTAGCAGGCTGGGGAAGCCAGCAGCTTCGAAGTCCTCTTTGACTTCGAGAATTCGCTGTGCATACTTCCGGAATACAACGCCGTCGGGTCTTGGTCTCGCGTCTGGATTCTGTTTCCGTTCCGAAGGAACCACTCCATCCCAATCTATGATCGCGGTCCAGAGATGTGGAATCAATGCCGGATCGCAGTAGAGCAATATGCGGCGCACATCATCCTCGAACACGGTTTCGAATGTTGCGGTATAGTCTACAGCAGCTTTAAGGGAGTCGTGGAGCGATCGAGCTGCTTGAGGCCAGGCGTTGTTAAGCGAAGTGGACCTGGAGAATCTTCGAGGCGGTGAGCGACGGTACGCTCGGGACGATGTGACGGGCGTCTGAGGCGGCGGGGAGCGGCGACGTTGACGGAATGAGCTGACTGATGAGACGCTTGGTGAGCGGACGGGGGTTGGACGATCATCAAACAGCTGGGCTAACGGATCGAACGGAGTTGGGGTCGTGTAAGGTGCGGCGAAGGGCGAGGCTAGTACTGGAGCTGTCGCGTTGTAAGGTCGCATGAGTCCTGCGGGCCAAAAGGCTCCGGGTGGAGGACCATACATGCTGTTCAGAATATTGGCAGCAGGAGCGCTGTTTTGTCTGCTCAGTTGTTGCAACTGTGCAGCATGAGCGAGGTCGCGGCGTTGGCGATATGGGAAGGTCTGGGCTGGGAAGGGAAACATAGTGCTTGCACAAAGGACGTGTCATGAAGGAGAGACGAACTACGCAGCTGCTGTAGTCATACCTTTACCTTGGGCATCGAGGTGCGAATACAGGCTCAGCGGGCGAGCTGTCAAAGCTTGACAAACGTGAGTTACGACAGCCATGTCGCAATCGATACGGCAAGCTCGTACTGCGACTCGAATGTAGTGCGACTGTACGGATGTCAATCGACTGGTATGGTAGCAAACTCAGTCCACGATGGTGTTCTGCGCGTGAAGTCACTTTAGCCTGCACTCGGCCCGATCACCCCCGATCAAAGTCCATAACCACCCCCCCTCTGTGTAAACCATGTCTAACGCCCACGATGCACAGCGATGCTTCGTCGCACCAATGCCTTAGCCACAGCATCATCGCTGCGGTTCCGTGGCCCTTCCTCCCTTTCCGTACAATGCCTCATTCCCTCGACACGGTCACGAGGACTCGCCTCCGAAGCAGCCACTAATAACAGTCCTCGCTATGCCGTCCTGGGCAGCGGCATCACTGGCCTTGCCACAGCCTACTTTATTACTCAACAGATCCCGCGGGCGAAGGTCACCGTCTTCGAGGCCAAGGATCGGATCGGAGGATGGTTGGCTAGTAAGAGGGTAGAGGTCAAGGATGGGACGATCTTGTTCGAGGGAGGGCCGAGAACTCTACGGCCGGCGCAGAATGGAGTGTTGGCGGCGAGGCTGGTATGGCCACTATGTTGAGGAACTGCGAGAAAGTACACGGGCTGACTGGTCGTATGTAGATCCAGGAGCTAGACCTGGGCAAAGATGCGATCTTCACCCAGAACAGCTCGCCAGCTGCGATCAATCGTTACTTGTACTACCCTGATCGACTAGTCCGCATGCCGCATCCTTCTTTCGGCGTCTGGGAGAACTTCCGTACCCTTATGTCAGAGCCCGTGTTCGCGACTGCTATCTGGTCGGGATTGAAAGAGTTCTTCAAAGAGCCCAGGAGTGCTAAGATTACGGATGAGAGTATCGCCAGCTTTTTCTCCCGACGTCTGAGTAGAGAGATGGTCGATCGCATTCTCTCTGGAGTCATACATGGCATCTATGCTGGCGACGTGGAGCAGCTGAGCGCGAAGAGTCTGTTCCCGAAGCTATATCGGGACGAAGTGACACAGACGAGTATCATAAAGGGCATGCTGATGTCCGCTACCGAGGGTCTGGAGATGCCAAAGCGGGAAGGGGACTTTCTGGCGGAGATGAAAGCATTTGCTTGGGATCCGCTGCTCAAGGCGACGTTGAAGGACACGAGTGTGTTCACTTTTCGAGATGGTATGGGCATGCTCTCGGATGCGTTGGCGAGGAAGCTGTGGGCAAGCGAGAACGTGGAGTTCAAGACTTCTACACCTGTCAAGTCACTCGCGCCGACCGAGAACAAAACGGGCATCGACATCACGACGTTCACCAACGCTGAAGCTCAACGCTTCGACCACATCGTCTCCTGCCTTTCACCCGATCATCTCAACGCCCTTGCACCGCCCACAACGACCATCGCTCCAGAGACACCATCGGTGACAGTCATGACAGTGAATCTCTATTTCCGCGAGCCAAACCTCCACCCTGCCGGTTTCGGCTACTTGATCCCTCGCGCCACAACTTTCGAACAGAACCCTGAGCGCGCCCTTGGCGTAGTCTTCGATACAGCATACGCACCCTCATTCATGGACACCGATTCCGCAACGTGGCATACAGCCGACATGGATGTCTTGAAAGCTCAGCGAGAAGCTGGCCGGATGATCAACGTAAATGACTTTGGGTGGTATAACTTTCCTGAGAAACCCGTCGTCCAAGACACCGTGCCCAATCGTGGAACGAAGCTCACTGTTATGCTGGGAGGACACTGGTGGAATGACTGGCCCGCCTACCCCAACGAGAAGGAGGGGCTAGCTATGGCGAGATCGATCCTCAAACGCCATCTGAACATAACGCAAGAGCCCGAAGCTTTCCAAGTAAACCTTCAGAAAGACTGTATCCCGCAGTACACTGTCGGCCACGAGGCACGACTGATGAAAGCGCATAACGAGCTTTGGAAAAGCTACAAAGGCCGGCTCCGCGTGGCAGGAAGCTGGATTCAGGGTGTGGGCGTCAATGACTGCTTGCGGAGTGCGTATGATGTTGTGAAGGGATTGCGGGATGGAAGGGATGGGACAGGTCTGGAGCAGATTGGGCGGGACGAGTATGTGAGGCTGAAACCTGTGAGGAGGGTCCAGGAGACGGACAGTGCGTGAAGCGCCCAATGTCGAGATATATGCAAGCGAAAAGCACTTTCTATCGTACGCTTGTCCCTTGGCGGCAGCAATTTACGAAACCTCAGACAGGCCACCGACCTTGGACTCGCATGGGTGTTTGGTCATTGTGTGATTGATAGTGCGAAAGGCCCCTCGACCTGCTGCGTACCTTCGCTTCTCCGGAAGTCTGAAACGCTGCGCTGCTTCTATAACGTGCCTCAGTGCAATCGCTTGACCGTGAGACGCTGA
>KZ111174.1:91661-107598 GCA_002077045.2 Rachicladosporium sp. CCFEE 5018
CTTTCCCCGTTTTCCTGGTCTATGGACTACAGATGCCTCTAGCCTCGAAGTTGACGGTCGTCACGGGCTTCGCATTCCGCCTGCCGTAAGTCCCTAGGCGCATCACTGCTTCCGTGTGCTGACCAGATACAGTGTCATTGTCTTCACTATTCTCCGCTTCGACGCCTTCCGCAACACTCTAGGAAACGTCGCCGATATCTCGTGGACATACGTCTTACTAGCCATCTACACCGAGCTCGAGATGCACGCCTCACTCATGGCCGCGACAATTCCCTGCATGCACATCTTCCTGCGAAGTTTCAACACTGGCTTTCTCGCCACTACAGCACTGCAAGTCGACTCGAATGGCACTATGTCAGCGACGAAGGGTGAGAGCTCGTACGCGATGAAGACTGTACGAAGTCGGCATACGCAGAACTCGCAAGAGCGGTCATGGAATCGGGACCCGATCCACGAAGGTGGCAAGAGTCCGATGAAGTTGAACCCAGAACAGAGTCACACTGTTAGCAACATCACGCATCGAGATCGGCGGGCAGACGATGAAGTTGACACGGGAAGTGTTGAGAGCGATGGGTCGGACAGGATCATGGTCCGGAAGACTGTACAGATTGACTATAGTAGGGCAACAAGCCGCTGAAGTCTTCTATCTGCAGGACATCGTATCGACACCGCGTAGAGGTTGGCTATGCCGAAGCCACACAGGCACCTCTCCGCTGCAGCCTCGCCACGTCAGTCTGCTTCTCTCAGTCGCTCCTTCGTTGATCA
Source organism: Rachicladosporium sp. CCFEE 5018 (assembly GCA_002077045.2). Classification (NCBI taxonomy): domain Eukaryota; kingdom Fungi; phylum Ascomycota; class Dothideomycetes; order Cladosporiales; family Cladosporiaceae; genus Rachicladosporium; species Rachicladosporium sp. CCFEE 5018. Next base: position 92,427 of record KZ111174.1, read on the forward strand.
GTTCGTGACACGCAAAGTCACCCGACGCCATGCTCACAAATCTTCAACTCCCGAAACTCTTCGCGATCCTCAAAGCGATCTGATCGTCTGTACTGGTACTCCTGCTTGCCTCTCCTGCCATGCGGCGGCAGAGTATCGTGCCTCAGTGTACCAACATCCATCGCCTCCTGGAAGATGCTCCTGCTAGAACGACCAGGCCTAACGTGTTCGCGAAGGTACTCTTCATGTGCCTTGTCCTTTGCTAGGCGAGTTCCAGTGTCATCACAGTCCTCGATGCGCTTCTCGGCGTACCCCACGAGCTGTGCATGGTCCATGACGAAGGTTGTATATCTTGTCGAGGTCGCTGTATGTCACTCAGCTTGCTGTATGTCGTCGGAGGGTCTGTACGATGTCCAAGTCACAGGCTTGAAGATTAGTTGTAGTAGCTGCACCTTACACTGAGCTTGATCAGTCTTGAGCAGATTGCACGTGCCGTTATAGTGAAGTGAGCGAAAGTCGAACGTGTAGCGGATGCAGAGACCGAAGTGAAGTGAAGTGAAGTGCCATAAAGTCCGCCGCGCATGCGCCAGCACGTGAAGTCATCATTTATGATACACATTACCTACTCCCACCCATCACTTCCGCCGCTCACTCGCACCCTTATCGCGACACAGTTGGCTTACTCCTCATGTTCACCACCGGTGGCGGCCCTTCAGTATCCGGATACGGCAGCGCTTGCCGCAAAGATCCAAGACCCATGCCCACGAACGTCCGCGGACCATGCTGTCCATACCCTTGCCCCGGCCCAATTTCCTGCAATGGTGTCTTGGGTGGTAGTGGTGGAGGCTCGGCACGCCAGTACTCGCCCCGATGCTCGCCACTCGTCCGCGGAGAGGGCTCCTGACCGATCGAAGGGCGTGGTAGGGCGTAGGGTGGTGAGCTGTAGGGCGACGCGGGGTTGTGGGGGGATGAGGTATTGTGCTGGGATTGCGTGGGCGTGGTGACGGCTTCGGGATACTCGTCGCTGGAAATGATGCTGTATTTCTGGTCGGCGATACTGGGTCTGTGCTCATAGGGTTGGCCCGGTCCTCGGCCGCCTGTGGGTGAAGTGTAGGGTTCGCTACCAGGCAGCTCGATAGCCATAGGATTTGCTGGTGGAGGTACTGGTGGTCCAGATGATTGCGGTCGGTCCCATGAGTTCTGCCAGCTGTGGCGTGTGGATGTGAGGGATCCTGGGCCGTCGAGGTTCCGTCGTACTTCGGCGCGCTCTTGGCGGACTTTTGCGAAGTGTATCTTAGCTAGTCGCATGGAAGCGTTGTAGACCATTGATTGCACTTCTGGTCTTCCAAGATACGTTCGCGTGCTCATACTGATATCGCTCAATCGGTTCCACTCGTTCATACCGAACTCGCCGACACCGACTTCGACGTTCAGCCGGATGTAGTTCTCTGGGTTGACTTGTCTTCTAGTCAGATGTTCCCGGACCATGTACTCGTGCGTTTCCTCGCACCCCTCGATCTTCTGCGCTAGTCGCCTTCGCGCTTCGGCGAACTCGCCCATCGAGCCGCCAATGAAGCTTTCGAACCACTCATGCTGTTGCGCTTGGTTGTTTGCAGGTCGCTTGCCTGTGCCTATGCTCACGAAAACACCCACGTCTCGACCAGGCCACTCATTGATGACTGCCTCATCTAATGCGAACGGCGCAGGATTGAACTTGCCCGATCCATCATCATGATACACTGACTGCCCGATCTGAATCGGCTTGAACGCCAGACCGATCGCGGACGTGGCTCGACCTGCCTGCCATATCGTACAGTTGACGTCCGGCGCAGGCTCTTTCCGCGAATCATACGATCGCAACATTATTGGTGGTCCAGCCGCTCTGGTGCCTTTTAGCTGTGATGCAACCGCTGTCTTCGTCCTATGTTCCCTCGTATCATACAAGAGCGCGTTCGGATTACCCCATCTTGCGGCGCCAAAATGTCGCGTAGGCACAACAGGACTCATGCCCACCTGACTATATCGACTACTCTGACTGAGTGATCTCGACGGTATACCTGTACTGCTTGCGCCGAATGCACTCGTAGGTGTGTCCGGCTGCATCGGCGTCGCATTCGCCAAGGTGTCATTGCCCTCATCCTCATAGATCGTATGCTCTCTCACACAATCTCTGATCGCCTCCTCGAGCTTGCTCGCTTTGAACAGCGTGCTTTTGTAAGGAATTCCTCCTATGGTCTTGTCGCTTTCGAACACCCGCCTCGTCATGCGCACATACACATCCTTACAGGTGTCGATGTCCAAGCGTAGTCTGCCCAGCATGATCGCGATCAAACCTCCGGTGCCTGTGCCAACAATGAGATCAAAGTAATCTGCCGGTCGCGGGATCTCATTGCGCTTAGGTGCGCGACCTTCGATCTCGACGAACATGCGATGCATGAGTTCCTGCAGGATAATGAACATTGAGTAGCCGCGTACGCCGCCGCCATCGAGGGAAAGTATGCGCAGTGGCGGGCCTTTGGTGGTGTCCTTCCTGCGCAGTCTGCTGGGGTCGTCCATATTGAAAGTGAGTTTCCTACGTTCGGCGCAAAGGCCGCGAGCAAGGTGTCGTGCTCAGCAGAGTCTTCCGCTCAGCAATCAGAGCAGTAAGATAACCTCGAGGCGCTAGAGGTCGCCAAATGGCGAGAGGGTTTGCGCAAGGAGTAACTCGATGATCTTGTGGCAGACAAGTGGGCCGCGAATGCTCGTCTTGTTGGATGTGTGGCTGGATGTTTGCGCGCGCTGTCGAAGTTTAGGCGGCTGCAAGATCGTTCGCCTTGGAGGCAGCCCAGTGACCAAGGCGGATGACAGGTGCCGTAGCAGTCGTGAATGGTGTCGCGCTCTTACTCACTACTAGGCGCGCCTTGGACGAGATGGTGTCCTTTGATCCAACGGTTCCGTAGCGCCGAGAGATTTGTGCTATGTGCAGGCCGGCTATCCCGAAACGAATCTCACTTCACTTACGAACATGTCCGTTTGACAGGCACGATCGCGTGGTGGGGCAGGAACGATGGGGCTGACGTCGTGGTGGCTGTGCAGCAGGCAACCTGGTCCGCCAAGGTCATCTTCGAAACACCATGCATACTTGCACCACAACAACGACATGAGAACGGCCCTCCCACGCATGACAGGGACATAAGCAAGATGTAGATGCCCGAATTACGCTCATGGACCTCGCTCAGGTCTTGACACGGCAAAGAGGGCGCGATCTAAGAGAGAATATGTCGAATGGCACCCATGGATTACGGTAGGCAGCGCATTAATTGAAGAGAACCTGTCGCGTCTGCAAGACCCGATACCAACGCGCAGGGCCATGTAGAGCTCCAGAAGGCAACGACAATTCAATCGTAATGGATCTTGCTGACTCGAGACGTCCGTCGACGAGCTCGACAAGCGTCTGGCCGAACCCCTCCATTTGTCGGATGTGAGCCCCGCAACGCGGTCACTGGGGATTACATGTAGGTTGTTACGCCCTTCGTCGACTTCATCTCCTTTCCCAAGTTCCCGCATATTGTTATAAAGATCGGGGACATTGTCAGAGCTTCACGGGTTCCTTACGCTCAATATGAAGATCGAAGCGCTGCTCACCTACCCTATCAAGGGTTTGCGCGCTCACTCCCTGGACTCGGTTGAACTAACAAAACATGGCTTCGCGTACGACCGCCGCTTCATGCTGCTCGAGGTCAAGACCGGCGAAGATGGCAGTCCGACTCTAAGAAACATGGCCATCGCACATGATCCGAGAGACTCTCGATTCTTTCCCAAGCTGCACCAACCCTCGGAGTACAATGCTAAAGATGGCAAGATCGCCGTGACTTTCAAGCCCCCACCTGGTGAAGGCGACGAGAAGACGCTCGAAATACCACTGGAGCCGTCGACGGATGGCCTGGAGGTGACGGAAGTGACGATGCACAAGAGTCCCACGAAAGCGTACCAGATGCCCGAGGAATACTGCAAATGGTTCAGCGAATGCTTCGGCTACGAAGTAATTCTCGTCTACCTAGGCGAGCACCTCCGTCCCGTGCTCATGTCGTCCACACACGCGGACGCCGCCACGCAGCAACCTGCATCTGGAGGCAGCGCGGGCTGGCTGTCCAGCATAACATCCACCGCCACATCGATCCTCTCCTCCGTGACGAACAACGCCGAAGAGTCCAAAGTCACCTTCGCAGACTGTGCGCCGTACCTCGTCGTCTCCTCAGCCTCAATGCCAGATCTCCACCGCCGCTTCCCAGAACCCATGAAAGCAGACATCATGAAGTTCCGTCCCAACATCATAGTTTCCGATGCCGAAAAGCCATGGGAAGAAGACTACTGGGGTGAGATCTCGATTGGTGGTGACAGCGGCGCGAAAATCGAGTGCATCCACAATTGTGGGCGGTGCAAGAGTGTGAACATCGATTACGAGACTGGCAAGCCGGCTACGGACGAGAGCGGGAAGTTATTGGCGAAGATGCAGAGTGATCGCAGGGTTGATATGGGGGTAAAGTATAGCCCGATCTTTGGAAGGTACAGCTTTTTGTAGGCGGGGAGTGCGGGCAAGACTGTGAGAGTTGGAGATGAGGTTGTCGTTACGAAGAGGAACGAAGAGCATACGCGATTTGGTACGGCGATGATGTCTCGTCGATTCGTAATTTCATTACTAACATATGCCAGACTGGAAAGGACTTGCAACCACATAGCCTCCTTCACCTGACCTCGCCATACGCTCACCTTCGAAACCTATCGTCAAACCTCTGGCCAACGTTCTTCGACTCCCACAACTCCCTTAGTTCCAAAATCATCCCATGCGCACTATTCAACTCTTTGACAAGCGACACGAACCGCCCTTTCTCCCGCCTGACAGCTCCAAAGAGCCCCTCGATCGCCCGCAGGCTTACACTAAGCTTCTCCATCGTAGTCCTGACATCTTCTGGCGCCAATTTCGCATTGCCATCTCGCGCATAGCCCACTCCGGGGAAGCCAGCGGCATCGAAGTCTTCCTTGGCCTCCAACACTCGCTGAGCATACTTCCGAAATACGACGCTGTCGGCTCTCGGTCGCGCATCCGGATTCTCCACAAGTTCTGATGGCACGACACCGTCCCAGTCTACCATTGCGGCCCAGAGATGCGGGATCAATGCGGGATCGCAGTAAAGCGAGATACGACGCACGTCCTCATCGAATACGCCTTCGAATGTTGTACTAAAGTCCAGGGCGGCTTTCAAGGAGTCGTGCAGCGATCGAGCTGCTTGAGGCCAAGCAGTGTTATGGGAAGTTGAGCGAGAGTACTGTCGGGGTGGCCTGCGGCGGTACTGGCGAGATGGCGTGATTGGAGTCTGAGGTGGCGGCGAGCGAGGGCGTTGACGGAAGGAGCTAACGGACGAGATACTTGGTGAGCGAATCGGGTTGGGCCGGTCATCGAACAAGTGGGCTAACGGATCGAAAGGAGCTGGACTCGTGAACGGTACGCCGAAGGGCGCTGCCAGGGCTGGAGCAGCTGCAGTGTATGGTCGCATCATGCCACCGGGCCAGAAGCCTACAGGAGGTGGACCATACACGCTGTTGAGAACGCTTCCAGCAGGTGTGCTGTTTTGTCTGCTTAGTTGTTGGAGCTGAGCGGCGCGGGCGAGATCGCGCCGCTGGCGATATGGGAAGGTCTGACTTGGAAAGGGAAACATAGTGCTTGCACAAAGGACATTTCATGAAGCAGAGACCGACTACCCAGCTGCTGTACTCATGCCTTTACCATCGCCATGATCGGGTGGCGACTTCAGGCTCAGCGAGCAAGCTGTTCACTGTCAAAGCTTGACAAACGCGGGTTACCACAGCCATGTCGCAGTTGATACGGCATGCTCGTACTGCCACGTAAATGTAGTGCGACTGTACGAATGTCAGTCGACTGGTATGGTAGCAAACACTCAGTCCATGATGGTGTTCTGAGTGTGAAGTCACTTTAGCCTACACCCGGGCCGATCACCCCCGATCAATGCCCATACCACCCCCCCTTCGTGTGCACCATGTCCAATGCTCACGATGCACAGCGATGCTTCGTCGCACCAATGCCCTGACCACAGCATCACCGCTGCGGTTCCGCGGCGCCTCCACCCCTTCCATACAATGCCTCATCCCCTCGAAACGGTCCCGGGGACTCGCCTCCGAAGCCCCCATCAATAATAGTCCCCGCTACGCTGTCCTGGGCAGTGGCATCACCGGTCTCGCCACAGCCTACTTTGTTAGTCAACAGATCCCCCGGGCGAAAGTCACGGTCTTCGAGGCGAAAGATAGGATTGGAGGATGGCTGGCTAGTAAACGGGTGGACGTCAAGGATGGCACAATACTGTTTGAAGGGGGTCCAAGGACCCTAAGACCAGCGCAAAATGGGGTGTTGGCGGCGAGGCTGGTATGGCCACTGATTCGCAAGGGTTCGGGAGGATTTGGGCTGACAGGCATGGCATAGATCCAGGAGCTCGACTTGGGCAAAGATGCGATCTTCACGCAGAACAGCTCGCCAGCCGCGATCAATCGATACTTGTACTACCCGAATCGACTGGTCCGCATGCCACACCCTTCTTTCGGCGTGTGGGAGAACTTTCGTACTCTTACGTCAGAGCCCGTGTTCGCCACTGCTGTCTGGTCGGGGTTGAAAGAGTTCTTCAAAGAGCCCAGGAGTGCTAAGATCACAGACGAGAGTATCGCCAGTTTTTTCTCACGGCGTTTGAGCAAAGAGATGGTCGATCGGATTCTTTCCGGGGTCATACACGGGATCTACGCTGGAGACGTGGAGCAGCTGAGCGCGAAGAGCTTGTTTCCCAAGCTTTACAGGGATGAAGTGACGCAGACGAGTATCATCAAGGGCATGCTCATGTCTGCTACTGAGGGCCTAGAGATGCCGAAGCGGGAGGGGGAATTTCTGGCTGAGATGAAGGCGTTTGCTTGGGATCCGCTGCTCAAGGCTACGCTAAAGGACACTAGTGTATTCACTTTCCGCGATGGAATGGGTATGCTCTCGGACGCACTGGCGAGGAAACTGTGGGCGAACGAGAACGTGGAATTCAAGACTTCTACACCTGTCAAGTCACTCGCGCCCACCGAGAACAAGACCGGCATCGACATCACGACGTTCACGAACGCTGAGGCTCAACGCTTCGATCACGTCGTCTCCTGCCTTTCACCTGATCATCTCAACGCCCTCGCACCACCCACGACGACCATCGCCCCAGAGACTCCATCGGTGACGGTGATGACAGTAAACCTCTACTTCCGCGAACCCGACCTCCATCCTCCCGGTTTCGGCTATCTCATCCCGCGCGCCACGCCCTTCGAGCAGAACCCCGAACGCGCTTTAGGCGTCGTCTTCGACACAACCTACGCGCCTTCTTACATGGACACCGACTCCGCAACGTGGCACACAGCTGATATGGACGTCCTAAAAGCGCAAAGAGAGGCTGGCCGGATGATTAATGTGAATGATTTTGGGTGGTACAACTTCCCCGAGAAACCCGTCGTCCAAGATACCGTGCCCAATCGTGGAACGAAGCTTACTGTAATGCTGGGGGGACACTGGTGGAATGACTGGCCTGCTTATCCCGACGAGAAGGAGGGGCTAGCTATGGCGAGATCGATCCTCAAACGCCATCTGAACATAACGCAAGAGCCCGAAGCTTTCCAAGTAAACCTCCAGAAAGACTGTATCCCGCAGTACACTGTCGGCCACGAGGCACGACTGATGAAGGCGCATAACGAGCTTTGGAAAAGCTACAAAGGCCGGCTCCGCGTGGCAGGAAGCTGGATTCAGGGTGTGGGCGTCAATGACTGCTTGCGGAGTGCGTATGATGTTGTGAAGGGATTGCGGGATGGAAGCGATGGGACAGGTCTGGAGCAGATTGGGCGGGACGAGTATGTGAGGCTGAAACCTGTGAGGAGGGTCCAGGAGACGGACAGTGCGTGAAGCGCCCAATGTCGAGATATATGCAAGCGAAAAGCACTTTCTATCGTACGCTCGTCCCTTGGCGGCAGCAATTTACGAAACCTCAGACAGGCCACCGACCTTGGACTCGCATGGGTGTTTGGTCATTGTGTGATTGATAGTGCGAAAGTCCCCTCGACCTGCTGCGTACCTTCGCTTCTCCGGAAGTCTGAAACGCTGCGCTGCTTCTATAACGTGCCTCAGTGCAATCGCTTGACCGTGAGACGCTGATCGGATTTGCGTTGGACTGAACGCTCCGGTCTCTACAGCGTCTCTCACGAGCGCGGTGATGATTTCTCGCGTTACTACGGCCAAGTCGAAAGCAGCACTTGAACCGTTTCAGACATCTGGAGAAGCGAAGGTTACTGTGAACGCAGGATACAAGACGAGCCTTCCTTTGGGACGCGGATAGGCCACGTGCATGTATCGTGTCGGCCGTCATCTCAGCTCAAAGACGGTCTCTCGACCGCGCATGGCGTGGAATATGGCTTCGACTTCACCATGCACAATGCCTTGGAGGTACGCTGGGCCCACGAGTTGGTGGCGCCCCTGCAAATCACTGCGCAAGATCACTGGGAACGGCGCTCCATGTAGCGCCGCTACAGTATCCCCCTTGCGCATGACACGAGGGCCTAAGCCGGGTTTCCCACCTTCGGTCAAGAAAATACAGCGATTGCTCGCGTGGCCGAAATAACATGATGCCGCTGCTTCGTGCTCGGCGCGCGCGCTCTCCGCCGGCTCCCTGGGTTCGCTGAGATAGGTGACAAACTCTTGTGCTGCGTCAATGTCGCGAGTATCTGCTCGAGTCCCGTCGGGACGGTCTCCGGCAATCAGTGCTTCGGCAACTGCACGAAAGGATACGTCGCACAAGCCTGCTTTTGCCTTGCAGAAGCCTTTCAAGAGTATGCAGAATTTGCAGAATTGTCCAAATTCGTTTCTTAGCGGCGGCGTGACTTCATCGACACTACCGACTATGATGCCCTGAACGTGCAGAATCGTTAAATTTGCATCTTCCCTGTCGATAGGATAGACTCCAGCGGGAGTATAGGAACGACCATGATCACCAGGCAAACCGTCACCGTCAAGCCCGCTGTCCCACTCCCGGTCGACGCGTACAGCCGAGGACGGTATGCCGCTAGAATCAAGGTCGTCGTCGCGATGGTGTATATCGCGGAAGAGCCATAGGTTCCGGCTCTCCTCGATAGCTCAACGTGTCGCAATCGCCAGTACCTCGGCCAACGGCTTGGTGTAATCTGGCCGCAAGTTGGAAACTTGATCCCGAGATAATAAGCCCGCGGTAGCATACACTCCGTCTCTAAGTTCAGTCTTCTCAAAAATGTGGCCGCATTGGATGAGATCGGAGATATTTACGCTCCATCCAGCATACCACCCGTGCTCGCGGTCGACGAATTCGAACAGACGAGACCCACAACTGCGCCCAGCGGTAGCCGCTGGTGACAACTTGATATTCCACTCTTTATACTGGTCCCATCGGATGGCACGCAGGACGTCTAAAAGCTCAAGCTCGATGGACCCCAGCAAAGCTACGTTTCGAGGGGCCAGTGCAACCTCCTGCAGGACCCAGAGGCGTCTGAACAACGCATCAGCGTCCATGCGGTCAACAGGAGTTCGACGTACCTTAGCAAGGGCAGTTCTAACAATGCTATCTCAGCATCTCTGTCGACTTTGAATGCAAAAGGAGTCGCGGACCACTTCAATGACGCGCCATTGTTTGACAGTGTGGCACCCAGCGACCTGAAATGATCCGTATCCGAACTTGCATCTTGGTTAATGTCATCAATGGTTTCGAGGACCCGGAAGTCATGTCTTCTTCAAGCATGCCCAGGAAGACTAAATTGCATGATGATCCAGAGTAGATACCTCCCATGCACACAACCTGTGCGCTGCGCTCATGTATGTCAACTTGATTGATACAGACCGCATCAATCCAAAGAACCCGTTCACGGTCAACATGGCGAACCCGCTTGAGTACCGTTTCGGTGTTCGCGGGCACCAGCAGAAGTTGGTCATTCACCAAGATCTCAGCTACGGGTGTTGGGTCACCCCATGCATAGGAAATGGTCTCGTAACGTGGGCGTTGATCGTCCGACAGATCGGCATGGCGCAAGTAGGCGTAAATGGGTTGGCTGCCCTCCCCAGGCGAGACGTGGAGCAGCCTGAAGCTCTTGGCCGCCAGAGGGCGGTAAACCAGGTTCGCTGCCATCTACGCTGCAGAGCTCATAGTATGCATCGATGTAACAAAGACGAAGCTCACAATGACTAGACGGAAAGGATCATTGTAAGGTAGCCTGACGAGTACAGAGGTACGGTCAGGTGGTTGCGAACTTGCTTCTTCTGCGTTCCGAAGAGGCGGAGTGATGCAGCCGCGGGGGACAGCTCGATCGCGCATGACTACAGTAGCCACCTTGCGCATCTGACATTTTGGTATGCCTCGATTTGTGCTCCCATATGTTGCATCCGAAGTCGAGATCAAGGGTAGGGGAACGTTCGAGTGAAAGTTAGTCACGTGCGAGTCCCACTTTAACGACCTGCCTCCTATGTAGTAAAGTGCCTTCACCTGCAATCTGCCTTTCGCCCACTTGCTATCGAACGGACATATTTGTTGCACAGCGGGATTGACAACTCAGCCTCGTGCCGCGCAAGGCAAACATCCAGCCTTCTGTACGCCCCGAGCAGTGAGCGTGGACAGCTTTACAGGCGGCCTTACGAAGCGAGCTCCCAGCTTCGAGCTCCGGCGAGGCTACATCTGGTGCTAGCACTGGTGTCAAAGCAGATGCGCTTTATGTCTTTCATTCACTAAACAGCCACTGGCATGCCACAGGACTGACTGGTGACAACGTTTCGAGGATTAGCACGAGGGGATGGCCCATTCGCGGACATCGAGACCCAGTAGGCAGGACCAGCAAAGCATGCCGGGACTGAACTCCAGTCAGCGATCATGGACTGATCCCTCTGGCATGCACTTCACAGTGAAGACTACTTCCTACACCAGCCCTGGCCTCTCATTCGCTCTCAACGGGGGGAGTACATCTTTCGCCTCACCCGATGCGACAAGATCGAGCAATGCTGGCGCCGGCCTGGTAGGAGGGCTGCTGGGCGGTGCACTCGGACTGTTGGACGGTATGATGTCGCTACAGCGGCAGCAGCAGCAACGTCGAGCTCAGCGGACGATCAACGGGGCAACGAGCCAACCAGTACTGCCTGTCTTCGTCGAGGAGAGTGATGAGAGCGACTCGAATACATCCTTTGAGAACGAGTCGGATCATGATGGTAACACGAGGTCGCGGGGTTCAGTCTTCGGGAAGCTGCGGACGAGGCTACAGAGCGGTTTACCACAGCAAGGGAACACTCGAGGTATGGACGGCCGGCAGCGGACTGCTACACGGGGACGACAGGACGAGAAGCCGCAGATGCGCGCGCGAGAGGTCTCGGTACCGTCTATGGAGAGTGATGCGGCCGCTTTCTCCACACGTGGCAGGCTTGACCAGGACGAGATATCGTACATCAATGGTGCACTCATTGAGCTGGAGCAGTCTGTGGAGCGTCAGAAGCAATCCTACCTCCGGGCCAAGAGGCGGTACCAGCAAGCCTCGCAGCGGACCATGATCGAGTCGCTGTACATAGAAGATTTGCTAGACGAGATGACATCGCGCGAGCAGTCCTACACCCGAGGCACACAGCGGCTGGAGGAGCTGAAGCGCATAGCTAGGGACGCTGCAAGGCGATCACGGCCGAGACCAGAGACTCGTCAGACTGCACCGCAGCAGCGTCCGAGGGCACAGCCGGAGCTCTATACTCATCAAGTGCCGTTGCCACATAGCTCAGCAACATACTCAAGACCTCAGACAGCCAACATCGACCCTCTCTTCCAAGCATTCCAGTCTTTCGGCAGCTTCGGCACATCCGCGCAGCCAAATGTATTCGATCGTCTATTTGATCAGATGGAAGCGGATCTGGGTGCAAGGAGCAATACGAATGGCTTCTACTTCACCACTAGTGGTACAGTACCGAGACAGCACCCTACTTTCAGTTCCACCCGCCCTACGTACACCTCGACAGGACCAGCACCAGGTCCAATACCAAGCTACACGACGTACAATGTGGTTCCGGACCCGCCACTTCAGACGTTTCCCAACGCACTGAGACCCGATGAGGCACTCAATCTCTACGAGACCTACAACAATCGATGGCGCGCTCTTACTTCGATCGATGCTCTTGTACCGTATCCCACGCGCTCGCTCAAGGCTGCGAGCCTGCTGGATCCGACCACAATCCCGCATCCCACCGCGCCTGACTGGTCGTCCGAGCAGATCATGCAAGCGAACACTCAGCTGTTCTTCTTGCTTGCGTTCAAGCTGCAGCCGGTGGTCATGCCCAATGGGACTATTCAGGTTGATCGCGCGAATGTGCTGGAGACAAATGTGACTGCGCTGAAGGCTGCTCTGAAGAAGGAAAAGATGCGCTGGCACTCGGATACGCTGGGTAGGCGTAATGGCGGCGGCACTCTAGTCAATGGTGGCCTGCAGAAAGATGAGAAGGCCAGGGCAGTCTTCCACGGAGTGTGTGGGTTGATGGAGATCATTAACGGCAATGCCTGATGAATTCTGATGGGCGGTGATGGTTTGACGTTCCTATGATACCAGGATTAATTTTAGTGTAGCGCGAGTAAACGAACATGAACTTAAACGACACCGGCTGCCAAAGCGCAGGCCTTTGACTGAACAACGATCGAAAGACTCGACTCTACAGTCACTAGAGACACAGCGTGGCCCAGTCAATGTTGACCAGAACAGCAGTACACGCGTTGAATCTGCAGGTCTTTCTTATGCTGCATCCTCTCTGGAAGTAAGTACACTTCCTCTCCGACACCTTGTCTAAGCTTCCTCATTTCTTGTTATGGATCGTCCACATCAGCAGCCAGACACTGGCCAATACGCACAGCAACCAGAGCATGGCCAGCAGCCCGGATACTTTGACCAGGCAGCAGCGGACCCTCAAGCGCCTGATATGCAGTACGCACAACAACCAGCTTGTGCAGGTGGACAGCCGCAAGCATATTATCAAGGTAGTCAGCATGGAAGTCAGCATGGTCCTCCCCAGAATCAGTATCAGCAGCAGCCACTGGACCCCCATATGCACTACCAACAGGTACCTCATTATCCTAATCAGCCGGATGCGCCGTACGCTGGGCAGACCGCATCGCAAGTCGCTCCGCAGATGTATCAGCAAGCGCCTGAGCAGCAAGCACAGTATGCTGATCCACAAACTTATCAGGTGGAACTTCAACAGCAGCAGCACGGACAGTATCTACCAGAGCCTGGCTTTGAACCTCAGCAGCCGCAGTACATGCCGCGGTCTGATCCTGGACAGCAGCAAAACCATGCTCAGCAGCCTGGAAAGCCGGTGCCACAGCCATACCCTGCACCAGCTGTCTCGCAGAGGAGCCGACATGCCGGGCCTGGAAACGGAGGAGCGCAAACGGCATCTCGAGCATCACAAGCGAACGCGTTCCCGCCGAGTGTACCGTCGTTGACGTCGAGTCTGACATCAACAGCGCGCCCTGCTGTTGCGCCTTCGAGCCACGGATCTCAGCGCACCCATCGTAGCCATCGGTCACAGGGACCTCAGCAGTTCCCTCCGCAGCCTCAAACGCTTCCGCAGATGACTGAGTTTGTGCGAGCGCCTGCGCAGGCGGCTGAGTACCAGCAAGGATCTCCTCAAGCTGCGCAATATGCTCAGGCTCCTCCGCAGGCTGCCGCGTACCAGCAAAGTCCTGCGCAAACCGTTCAGCACCCTCAGCTAGCACCGCGAGCTAGTGTTCACCCGGCAGCTCCACCAGTCGTCGACCCGAGACATGTACATTTTCGGCAACCGTCCACCTCGACCATCCCACAACAACAGCCCTACAACGCTGTCCCTCCCCCTACCAACCCAGCTGCTGGGCTGAATTCCACTCAACGCGCTGCTCTTCGCGAACGGGACCTCCAGTCCGCCCATCAGCGCATCACATCACTCCAGTCCGAACGCGAAGCCGCGGACGTGGCCCTTGCATACCAAGAATCTCTCCGGCATGCCAAAGATCCAGACGACGCGATGCTCCGCCGTGTGCTGCGGCTATCACTGAATGACTACACGGCGCAATTTGGGATGGACGAGGAAGCCCAGGTTGCTGAAGCGTTGAAGAGATCGCAGGGTGATGCGCCTGACATGGACGACGAGGAGTTGAGACAGCAGATCCATGTAGCGCAGATGAGGAGTCTAGAGGAGCTGGCTGAGCGGCTGCAGAGGAGAGCCATTTCTGTCGAGGACGTGGGTGGAGCGTCTAGAGTAGGTGGAAGCTCGAGACGACACGGCAACTCGCGCAGAGGTGGCGAAGCAGACTCCCACGCCAGCTCTATGAGATCGGAGACTGCTAGATCCAGCACTGCACGGGATTGCACACCGAGACCGCACAGAGACAGGACGTCACATGTACGATCACCCTTGGCGAATGCGGTTCCGCAATTTGACGTTGGCTCAGTCCGCTCGTGGGCTCCGACACCGACGTTCCAGGATCCGCCTCTGGCCTCTGCCCCTACGTTCGTCAGCTACGATCCGCAGATCGTCTCCCAGTCGCACCCTGGCATTCCTCCGCCAAGGCCGCTTACCCCAACGCCACCAGTCAGTATGGACGCTGCGCAGCATGCCAGGAATGTCGAGGAGTCAGAGAGGGCTAGACTCTTTGCTGAGCATGCGCGTAGGTATGGTGGACAGGAAGGGGACGCAAACGGAGGAGACCAGGCTCAGACGGTGGATGGCAGTGCGTATGATGTGCGTACGGTCCATCCAGGGCAGAGTTCGAGGAGTGGTTATTTTGGGGCTGATCGTCAGCAATAATGTGGGACACAAGCTTACACGTAGATAAGGTGTAGACCATTGACCGTATGGATGATGTGTAATCATGCCAATGACTCGTGAACAGCTCTGCGTCTCCATATTGTTCATGTAGACATTATTATGAGTATCCCCGGTATAGCCGATTCTATTCTGTGCATCCAGCGCACTCCACGCCATGGAAGACATGTCGCTGTCCATATGAACTCTGTCAACTCGAATACCGCCTTCGTGGCCAGCTTCATCCGACTAGGGCGTCATACTTCCGCTCTTTGCCCTTGCTCTCGACTTTACCGCCGCCAAAGGCTTCAAGCT
>KZ111174.1:121614-198572 GCA_002077045.2 Rachicladosporium sp. CCFEE 5018
GCTAGCTCTACCCCGAGCAATCTAACAGCGAATGCTTCCATGCGAAGAGAATGACGATCAAGGTCTGACATTGTGATACAAAGAGCGCGGACCTGGACAATAGGCCATCCGTCATTTTGTGCGGACTGACGAGATGCGACAGAGGGAATGCAGTGGCTCGTCGGAACAATTCCGATCGCTTACGAGCTGCAGTCAACTCTATGCACGAGCACAAGGTGGGGAGATATGATATGAAATGTGCAAACGGACACTTCGAAGGCTTTTGCCGTTCTACTGTGATTTATTGAGACCAAACCCACATCATTGCCACACTTCAGCGCAAGCATGTCTGATCCAAGTCTCTACACCTATGAGTCTCCGCTCGTAGGCTGGGAAGGCGGCAAGCCGTTGTCAGAGTAAGAACAGCTTCACCGACACAATCGTGTGATTAGTCCCCACTGCTTACTCTCTTCGCAGCGAACCCATTAAGGAAGGGCCGGACGCCAAATCCCCGCCGAACCCGTCTCCCACTCGCCCAAGCGAAGCCTACCACACCTTCACTTCCCCAATCTCAAACGACACCCGTGGCGGGTTCGATATCCATATCTACTACGTCTCTTCACTTCCTTCCGAGCTCCAATTCGCCCGCGAACTGCACACCCGCATCCGCCGCGAGTTCCCGGAGTTGAGGATCTACCGCACGTTCGATGAGCCTTTCGGTCCGCATCCCGTGGGGATGTTTGAGGTGAATGTCTTTGATCCGAAGCAGTTTGGGGCGTTCGTAGGATGGCTGGTGGTGAATCGTGGCCCGCTGAGCGCGTTGGTGCATCCTAACACTGGGGATGATTTGAGAGATGTGAGTATCATTTTTCATCGGGCATAGTGAAACAGCTGCTGATGATGACATCTCTTTAGCATACGCAGCTAGCTACATGGTGAGTATCGAAGTGGTTAAGCGACGAGTCTGAACAACTGCTGACCGTTTTCAGGATGGGTCAGCCGTACCCGTTGCAACTCGGAGCCTTGAGGGCAGTCTTGCACAAGCGCCGCGCGTCACAAATTGCCATGGCTGGGAACTACTAGTATCAGTGGTCGCTGTTATCGCTGTTCATAAGTCGCTGTTCGGTACATATGCTGGGCTCGTGCTCCTTGTTTCGGACTCAGTCTTCTTCCCACTATCCCGCCTTGTCGTCATAGACCGTCCTGCAGTGGCTCTGCGCGCATTCGCCGTTCGCGCCTCAATCTTCCTCATTGTCCCTCCCTCAGCCTTCAAGCTGCTGCGCTAAGCGTGTCGTGACCTGCGTCGTCTTTCGAGACGAAGAGATCGAGCCTTGCGGCGCAGCGCTGACGGGGTGCCATCTAATCAAAGCGGAGCTCGATATCCGCGGACACCCTCTTGATCGTGCCTCTGGCGTTCGCGTATGCCCGGGCTTCATGCACCCCAATCCACAAGCTCCATTTGGCAATCTCATCGGACCACATTTACCCCAATGCTTCCTGCCTGCGCCACTACGCTCTTCGCAATTCCCTCCAAGCTCATACCACTCAGTCTTGACTCCGAATGCTTGATCTTCGCGATTTCAAACACATGCTTCAAGCTCACCTCTCCCACACTGCCTAGCCCAGCGTTTCCAGGTGCTGCACTTTTGTCGAAATTTGCCTTCCCTTTGCCCTCGGCACCCAATCGTGAGTGCGGTCCGGCAACGTTACCAGCTCCACGGGTCTTATTCTTAGTCGCCTTCACACCTGCAGCGGCTAGTAAGAGCTGTGCGGTGGGTGGTGTTCGAAGTTCGAAGCTGAAGGTCCGATCCGGGCGGACTGTCACTCGCGCGGGGATTGGGGTGCCGACCACGTAGTTTGCTGTACGAGCGTTGAATTCCTGATCCCATTGTAAGTCGTTGCGCATTATATCATGAAGTCACTACACACCTTGCAGAAATCCATTGACTTCACGCCCTTGCTACCCAATGCTGGACCAACTGGAGGCGACGGGGAGGCTTGACCAGCGCCGACAATCAACTTCACGATCTGATCGTTGGCCATCATCTTACGCGCCATGATAGGCGATTCTCTTTGGCCGTACGGCCGAGGTGTCCTAGGTATGGGAAGTCCTGCGATGACTTCACTTCAACATGCAATGGCTTCCGAATTCGTCTGGAACCGCGGGAAAGAACAGCCGCCGCACGTGACCTTAGAAACTCTAATTTCCAGGCCTTACCATCCCAGGAACCGGTTTCATCGAGAGGGCTTTCGATGGTGTGGGGGATGCCACTGGCGCTATATCTGGCAGCACCTTAATCCCTGATCAAACGCCCCCGCGAACTAGGGTGACGCTGGAAGTCACCACCAATGTGCGGACATGGTCGCGTCCATGCCCAAGCGATCGACAATAGCAAGATCCCCGACATTTCGGCATTACCATGGCCCACTTCTGCAGACGCACTCTGTACGACTTGCAGTGCTTGCGCGCTACTCGCGCCAACACACGCTCCGGCGGCACTTGACTTCACTGGCCCCCTGGCTGATATCTAATACAAGGCACCCCCTGAGAAGCCTATCTGCCCGCGTCTCGGGTCACACAGCGCGATGCAGTGAGACACATCCTCATTTCCTATTGTCGCTCGGCTCGGTCAGCCCAAATGGTGTCGTCGTTGGTGGCATGCCCCTCCAAGCCTGTTAGTTCTGATCCTTCGCCGTGCAGTGCGCAGGATGGATGTCTCCTGGACTTCCGGCGTGTTGCTTGCTAGACCTCCTGTGTCTGTCCATGGATCATGCACTAGGCGACCTGTAAGCGTTTCGCACCTGACACTGAACCTCAAACCTCAGACGGATATATGACCTCCCAGAAGCCCGGTATGGATCTGGTAAGTGGCTTGCGTTACGCCCACGAAGATATTCTTGTACTACCTCACTGCCGTCTTTACAAGATCTTCATAGTCCTGTCGCTAATGACATATGCTTCTGACACAGGCTGAGCAAACATCTAGTTTCATACCACTGAGGCGCACCAGCCCTGATCAAGGAGGTGATCATGTGAGGGACAGTATCCGCGAACAGGATCACACACACCTCGACGGCTCAGGCACTGGCTCTGTCGCACCTGAAGACGACGAGAGCCCTGCCCTATGGGCTGACGTTGAGACCCGGCCGAAACGACGTAGGAAGTCCAAGCGACTGACCAGTGAACGGCTGCACAAGCGTAAAGCGGAAGTACTGAAGCCAGAAAGCGATACAGGACGCTTCTGGCCAAAGCTGAGTCGCATTCTGGAGTCTAGTGAAGTGAGCCTGAGCTCAAAGACTGGTGCACGCGCGTCGGAACGAGAAGAACACGGCGAGAAGTCTTCACGGCGGACACGAGCGTCGGGAGACATTGAAGCATACAAGGACTCGTCCGCCCTGAGATCTGGTGGCGTCCCACGACGACCATTCGTGATCTCCCGGGCTAATCCGTCGCTTCTCTCGGTCTCATCGGCGTTGACGAGTGCCTCTAGCAGGTCCAGTGGCAGCAACTCCACTATCACACAACGGACCTACGATAGGCGGAGGAGCAGAGTGCACGGGATGCCATCAGCAAGCGCTCGGCACAGTAGCGTGAGCTCGATATCTTCGAGCCGTGGTCCGCCCTCACTGGCAGCACTGCAAAGTGCACTCTCGTTACATGCGGACGAGCATCGCGACAGCCACTCGATGCGGTCGTCGTCATCGTCAGTGTCCTCACACTATCAGCCTTCGGACGCAGGCTCGAGCGACGCACCAGATACCCCATCATCGCGCTCAAGCTTTCCGTCGCCCACTGCGACTCGGAGCGGCAGTGTGGCTGAGCTGCGACGCAAGTACGATCCACAGTACTCTGGTCATGAGAGCTCGCGTGGTAGCAGCCCGAAATCAGCGGTACGATCGTCACGACGGCAGCCGAGTGTGAGCGACGTGATTGAGGACGATGAAGAAGACGAGCCTGAACCAAGGTCATCTCCTCCATCTGCGCCATCCGACTTGCGCTCGCATCGAGATCAGCATACTTCGCCCGACTCGTATGCCCACTACCAACACAGCAGCGAGTACCCACATTATCTGCGAGACCCTCAGCAACATACCGACTACTATCAATACCCACCTCAACACTACATACAACCACACTACACCACCTATCGCTCTCACTCAACCTCATCTCACAGATCCGATGGCTCGTCGCCACCGCAGCCTTCACACCAGGCGCTGCAGCCATACTACCAACCACCTCATCCACCTCACGCCCCTTCTCCGCCGTCCGCAGTTCCCTCGCTCCACTACCCACAACCCCTACCACTAGCACCGGAGCCACCTAGTCTTCCTCCAAACGCACCTCCGCACGGCTACGACCGCCTCGCGCGTGCTATCGCCAGCGAATCACCGGGCTCGGCCCCACCGCTCTACAGAAAGTTCGGCCATCTGCACCATCGGATTCTGCTGCACCTGCAAGATGAGCTTGCTGAGCTCGAGGAGCAGTTGGCATCACTAGACGCTATGGCTTCACATCTTGCCCAGCCGTTACACTCGTCTGGTCAGTCCGAGGTGGAAGTAGCAGAGCAGTCGGTTCCCGCTTCGAGACGGCAGGAGAGGTATTTGGGTGGCGTGTATGCTCAGCGAGTGGATCTGCTGGGCAAGATCTACTTGAAAATGGAGCAATACTCCAAAGCCGTGAAAGCGGCCAGCGAGGCTGAAGATGGTTGGGGCTGCGAGTCTCTGCAAGCTGGACAATCTGATGATGCCGCTGAGATTGCTATCGAAAGCTACCGGAAGCTGGTCCAGAACAACGCTGGGATCTGTGAGCCGGAGACGGGCTTTCTCGAGCGCAAAGACGACCTTATAATTCTTGGCCGTCGAAAGTCCACCGAACTTGTCGAAGTCCGAGGCTGGTGGGCGACGAACGGGAAGACAGCATTGGGAGCGTCGTTTGGGCTGCTTGGACTGTTACTGTTCCTGCCAGGCAGCTACCAACGACTCGTCCTGGGCATCGTGATCGGGGCTGCAGGAGCACTGGCTTTGCGTAAGCTGGATCGCGGAAAGCTGGCTCGGCTGTGGTCGTAGCAAAATCGCCGAGCGGAGAAACACTGCGGTGGAAAGCATCAGATGGGCACTGGTATCGGCGAAATTGTGGCGCATTTGGAGCATTGCGAATTACATTCGATGCATTTGGGCGGGAGGATATGAGCGGAACGATACCCATGGCTTTTGCATCTGCTCTTTACGTACAGGACTAGAAGACTCACGGCTCATAGCAGACCTGCGCTGTGCGCGGTCGAATCAACAACTACACTTGAGATCTGCCCATATGGACTTCGTTTTGTTCAGTAATCGCCATCCAACTGTCTCAGCGCCTTGCGGCAGCAGAAGAAGAAGCATTTATTACATATTATCACTAGCATACATGCCCATCGCTCGGTATGTACCCTCATACGCACAATGTACTCCATCCAGCCCGTGCGCTAGCCAGCGCTCAGGTCTTCGCTCCATAGCGGCCGTAATGTGTGTCCATCTATACAATATGCGCCGTTGGTGATCCCACCCGCTTGCTGTACTGCGCTGAAGTGCGCCACAAAATCTGCACCTGGCTGCCAAAGGGTGCGGGTGAGCTAGCAAAAAACGTGGTGAGGGCGATCTCGTCTGTCGAGTCGCCTTGCTTCACCCGTTCCTTACTCTCGGCATCTTCACAGCCACAAAGCCGCCCATAGAATTTCTCTTCTGCTTGCGGAGCTCCTAACTCTTTCCCATGAAGCTCTCGCCGTCACTAGCCAGTGTCTCCCCTTCCCAGCTGTCGTCACCAAGCACAGGACTTCGCATACCCGCACTCGGACTACGGCTGCTGTTGCTGCGTCCCGAACTGCTTGCCAATGTCCACTCGTCGCTGTCTCCGCCAATGACAGGGTACTTCTCCTCGTCCAGCTCAATACCAGTAGATCCATATGCGTACTCGTCCTTAGCCTCGCCGCACTCAATGTACTCGTAATCCCAGCGGAACATCTTACCCGCTTGCAGGCGCGGCAGGAATCGAGACTTTGCGATGAAGTAGGCGATGGCTGAGATGATAGAGCCGGCTACGAGATCGACTGCGTAGTGGTGCGAGAGGTACATCGTGCTCCACCAGAGCCAGAGAAGGTAGACTGTGAAGAGTGGCCGAAGCTTGGGAAAGGTGTGCGACATGAAGAGGACTTCGATCGTTGCGCAACCTGAGTGGAGGGAGGGAAAGGCGCCGAAAACCACTGGCGAGGCTGTGAAAGTGGAGGTGTATAGATCCACTCCGAGCAGCTTGTCGATCGCGGCAAGTCCTGCGGGTGATCCGGGCATGCTGTAGTCCGCCGGAGCCAGCCCGTACTTGTTCTCATACCAGGGTGGCGAGCAGGGAAAGAGGAGCTGGATCATGACGCCTATGATGTTCATGTATCCGAAAGCCCTCGCAAATGTTGGTGTCGTGCCCGGCGGCCCGAACAAAAACATTAGCCCTGAGCACACGAATGGCGCGCCGAAATGCGTCAGTCCGTACGGTATCCAAGCCACCACATCGAAGAACGTCGACTTGTGTGCGCTCAAGATGTTGCTCAGATTCGCTCCATACAGAATGTTCTCCAGCGCTGGAAGCACGCGGACCCAGATCGGTGGCCTATACTCGCCAGCCACAAACTTGCAAGCGTAGAAGAAGACTAGCCAGCCTGCTATGGGGAGGAAAGGCAGAGTGAATTGCCGCGTTAGAGGTACAAGGAGCGACAGCAGAAGTGCGGAAGCTATCAGCGTCTTTATGAAGGGTCCAGGCGACTGAATCACGCTAAGGGAGAATATCCCCAGGATAGCGAGGAAGATGTACTGCGCATCCCATGCGCTCCACTGATGCGTTCGTAGCGACCGTATCGTCTCCTGAGGGTTGAGCGATGTTTGGAGATGCGTTATCGTCGATGTAGGACTCTGCCGTGCTCTTATCCTCGACTTCGTTGATCTGAACTTCCTCCGTAATCGATGTGGTATTATCGTAGGCAGGCCAGGAAAGGAGACGGGAAACTTGGTTTTCGAGAAGAAGCGTTGGGTCGAGTCCTCCCCTCCCAGGGAGAAGTAGGTTGTCGCCATGTGTGAATGAGGTGTGCGCAATGTTTAGGTGTATCAAGAGGATCTCGTGTCTCAGGTCCACGAGAGAGTCCCTCGAAGATGTCGCCTAGTGCCAAGTTGGGCGCAGCACAGAGCTGTCGCACAGCACGAGACTTGGAAGTACAAGGTGTTGGCGCGGGGATCGGGACCTTTGTCGAAATGAACTTGATGCTGGGTACGCCGGAACAAAGGAAGGCAAGGCAAGAGGCTGATGGAGTGTTAGAGTGAGGACGGCTTCCGGAAGTGCTGCAGTGTAGGTCTGCGCGTGGCTACCACTACGCGAAGAGGAGCCCAATTTCATGGTAAGATGATGACGGGCCTCCCACGCGAGACCTCTCAGCTTCGGGGGCAAAACGCACCCGCGCCCGGTCATACGCGCTTGCTCAACTTTTGTCTTTATCTCTCACCCTCTACGTAGTGTTCAAACCTTCCCCAACATCACTAAATTCGATGATGTTCGCAGTCTGTTCAACATCAACTTTACTGCAACGATATATCTTCTCCCCACTATCATCACTGTTCGCCTCACCCAGCAAACGCCGTCAGCACAAGTCTGCACAGCTGACACAGCACCGGTGCTTTGAACATCCGATTTGCCAGGAGCTCATTTCGCACTCGCTTAGCGTGTTGGCACCGCGCCAATGCGCCCAGCCGTTACGCCGCACGCGACTAGCTCGCAGAAATCTGCGATGACTGAGCATGACCTCACTTGGCAAAGGATCGCAATGGCCGAGGTGAACTTCGAGGGGGCGCTTCATGTCGCTTCCTCGTAGTATCAATGGTGTCAGGCGCAGTCGTTGAGCGTGCGGGCTTCATTATGCTGCTAGAACGGCCATCGAGACTTCACATGCGACGCTGACCTCGGTCTCACGTCCTCGCGGTCTTGATGATGATCGCATGCATAGTTAGCGCACACACACAAAGAAACTTTCTGCACTGTATTGGCGCCACAGCTCATGCACGGCATCCGCGATCGTCCGGCACTCGTTCGGCGATATCTTTTGACGTGATTCCGCGCATCTGGAAGTGAGGAGCATCATTGTGGAATGTTACACTCCCTACAGCGCACAGGAATATGGTCGACGCGATGACCTGATCGGTGAATAATGGCAACCCGCCTCCACGCAGTTGCAGGTGACGTTCGAAGAAACTCGTAGAGTTGGGTCGCTCCTTCATCATCAAATGTTGGTGCACCTGTCCAGTCACAGTGTCGATGAGGCGGCATGGTACATTTGAACATGTACTGGCTTATAGCCTATTACACACGCATCGTGTGTTTGCGATCTATCGTCTATGGCAAGCCAGTGATCGGCTTCAGACTTCTTCATCTTCAAAGGGCCGCACATCCAAGCCCTTCTTCCCCAACACCTCTTTCACACCCTTCACAGTCCACTCCCCTCTGTGAAACATTCCCGCCCCGAGCGCAGCATCTACATCCGTTTCCGTGAAGACTTCAGCGAAGTGCTCCGCATTGCCTGCACCACTGCTTGCAATTACCGGGATCTTGACCGCAGCCTTCACACTTCGAATGAGTTCGAGATCGAAGCCTGAGTTCGTACCGTCGCGATCAATGCAGTTCAGCAAGATTTCACCAGCGCCCATTGCTTCGACTGCAGTGACGAGCTCGGTGACGGAGAGGTCGTGGGTTTTGCGGCCACCTTGGGACGTGCAGGCATACCAGCAGTGGGCTTCGCCATTTGGTCCAGGAAGGGAAGTAGAGATCGTAGCATGAGGTGTGTCAGATGCGGACGCAACGTAGACTCGTTTTGGGTCTATTGACACGACCACAGCTTGTGCGCCGTAGGCTTCGGAGATGGTCTCGATAGCGGTCTTGCCCGTGAGAGTGCGATTCGCGGCGTAGTACGCCTCTGCTGCAGTGACTGCATCGCTACCGATTGACACCTTGTCCGCTCCGGACTTGAAGTACAGTGTTGCGACTTCTAGTGCCGGCACACTCCGTCCAGTTGCGGGGTCTAGAGTGTCTCGAATGCCGCCACCTATCGTCAACGGCACGAACACCGTTGCGGCCGTCTGCCGGAGCACTTCCAGCATAGGTAGATCTTTCAGTGGCGTGTCGCGGAACGATGTGATGTTTAGGAACGTAACCTCATCCGCCCCTTGGTGGTAGTACTCCTGTGCCTTCTGCACAGGCTTGCCCAGGTTCCGTACAGCATTGGAGCCAGATTTCTCACGAACGTCGTATTGGTCGCCTTTCGTCACGACAAGATCGCCGGCATCGTTGGCGCGAACGTCAAGGCAGGCGATGATGCGGCGAGTGAGGCCTGGCGTACCTTGCGTAGACGACGCTGCAGATAGCGGAGCGGTCTTCTTGCCGGAAAGGAAGGCCTTGAGGACGCGCAGGCCGGCTGCCCCGCTCTTCTCGGGGTGGAACTGCGTTGCAAGAATGTTGTCCCGAGCGATTGCGCCAATGAACACTTCATTGCCATAGGTAGCTGTTGCTACCGTCCAGCCGTCACTCTCGAGCTCTCCTTCGCGATACGGAACAGCGTACGAGTGAACGTAGTAGTACTTGCTGTCAAGGCTTAGACCATAAACGCTTTGCGGCTTTGCATCAGAGCTTTTCGAGACAGTGCTTGCAGAGTTCCATCCGATATGAGGAACGCTCTTGTCACTGTTATCAAATCGCTCGAGTCGACCCTTGGCAACACCTAGTCCAGGCACAGCATTTGCCTCATCCGAACCTTCGAACAGTGCTTGGATGCCGACACATATACCCATGAACGGCTTGCGGACGCTATGTGGGCTTTCACAGGTTCAACGTAGCCAGCATTGGCGAATTGAGTAAGGCAATGGCCGAAGTGGCCAACGCCGGGCAGGATCAGCTTCTACATCGCGAAAAGGCCTGTCAGCCATCAGCATGACTCTTCACGTGGTATGGCAGCATCTCGTACCTCTGCTTTGGGGACATCATCTGGTGATCTGATCCATTCTACGTCCCAGCCCAACTTTTCGATCGCATTGACAAGCGACCTGATATTGCCGGCTGCGTAGTCGAGCAAGTGTACCGTCGGCATCTTGTTGGTCGTTTCAATCGACCACAAGGCGACTAAAACTTTCCTTCCAACTTGACATAAGGTCCAATCTCAAGTTGACTCACATACAAAGTTGCTCCTTCACTTTTGTGTGACACGGTTTTGAGTTGCGGTCGGCCCGCCGAAGCCGAAGTTCCGACTTGCGCCAGCCTAATCGACTTCGACAAATTCACGTCAAGCCCTCCAACATCAATACCTCCACTGCGAAGACTTTCACATCGTCAAGATGGTGCGCAAACTCAAGCATCATGAGCAGAAGCTCCTGCGTAAAGTCGACTTCGTCAGCTATCCCTCCGACAACACCCACCGCAGCGCAGAGATCATCCGCCGGTACTCCCTCATCAACCCAGCGGACTACAGCTCCTACAATCGTCTCGCTGGCCAGCTACGTCAGCTGGCACACCGCATAGCACTCCTTGGGCCCGAGTCACCGTTTCGGAGGAAGCAGGAAGATCAGCTACTGGAGAAGCTCCATGATCTGGGCCTACTAGGCATAGGCGGCGGCGGGAAGGGCAAGCTGAGTGATGTGGAGCGCAAGGTCACTGTTTCTGCCTTATGTCGGAGGAGACTGGGCGTGGTGATGACCAGACTGAGGATGGCGGAGCATGTCAGTGCAGCGAACAAGTTCATCGAACAGGGTCACGTGAGGGTGGGCACTGAGGTGGTTACGGATTCGGCGTTTCTGGTCACGAGGTAAAGTGTGATGAGTCTACAGGTGCAGAGGAAGTGCGCTGACGTAGATTTGCAGGAACATGGAAGACTTCGTAACTTGGGTCGATTCGTCCAAGATCAAGAAGTCGATCTACAAGTATCGGGATGCCATGGACGACTTTGACCTCCTATGAACGTAAAGTCTTGGCGCGGCACCTAGGTCATGCCACTGGACTACGCATGGGCGACTACGCGCGAGTATACTACTGCGAGCTGCTGTGTTGTATTCACCATGGAGGGGTGAAGCTTCGGGAACAAAGCCGCATGCCTGGGGCCGCCATGGAACATCACGTGATGACGCTAGTGAGCACCTGCAGGGGATATCTCTGTGCCCCACGCTTCGACCTGGTCCTCTTCCTCTTCCTCCACTACCTCCTCACGTTGTCTGCCACGCAACGATGAAGTGAGAAACATCACGCTGCCATCATCAGAGTCTGCGTCGGTCATCAAGAAGGAGCCACACTTCTGGTGCACACCTGCCACAAGTCCCTCAACTGTCACCTGATCCTCATCGCCATTGACATTGGGCTTCGACTACTCGTCGGCGTCATGGAGCGTGCTAATCAGTCCATGAATAGGAAGATGGCGGTACAGTCGATGGACGATAGCCAGTATTGCGACTTCCTCGCTGCCGCTGGCTACCACACACTGCCAACCATGCCGCCGGGCGTGTACATGACGACTCCACCGCCATCGCTGCCAGGCTCTCCTTCCGACAATAGCAAGTCGGAGGTGACTCACATGCATGCTGGCGGGATAGCTCGCGCCGCCTGGCTGACCCCTCCGCCGGATTCCTCCATATACCAAGCCTGGCCCTACGATGGGTCAAATGACGTGATCGACTCACCGTCGCCATACACAACGCCGATGCAGGACTGTGCGAGCTCGCCGTTAGTCCGCCCCACGTTTCCAGCACGTCAGACACGCTCCGCCGCTATCTTCTCACCAGCATCACCGTCGAAGATTTACGATGTTGCTACTCCACCGATGCTTGGCTCATACGCACGAAGTGCCTCGCTGCTTCCATCCATGCGTAATTCAGCTTCGACGTCGTCTCCAAGAGCCACACTGTCGTCCGTCGATCATTCCGCGAAGCGGCCCTCGGACTCAGAGCTCATGCCGCCGCCTGCTCGTCGTCTACGTCTTGACAACGCCACCCAGCCAATGCACAATCCAAGCACGCATGTGCAGTACCGTGACGTTGACGGACGCAGCAACACCGACCCGTCGATGCGGACACGCTATGGACTGCCACTATGGGTTGGGCCACACTGGGCTCCAGTCGAAACGGGGGTGGGGACATCTTTGGGAGTGGTTCAAAGCCCGACCATGATGGCTACCTTGCCGTTTGGTGGGCTGATTGAGGTGGCTGAGTACTACAAGTGATGCGAGCGGCGTGCATAGGGGTGTCTTGGTGGCGTTTTGGGGTTGGGTTCATTTAGTGCGCCGGTGACAGGCAGGCGAATAGGGATTTCTTGCAGGCGCGGGGTTACTGCAGCTCACACTGCGGATCAGAGTACATGCCTCCCGCTTTTACGCGGTCGAGATGAAGATGGAGTAAGAGAACGAAGTCAACGAGGTACGATGATGAGGGATTCGAAGAGCTAGCAGCAGAAAAGTGCATCAAGGCTGCAATCACATCCTCCCTCCCATTGATATTCGCAGCCTGCAGTACCGTAAGTCCCCTAGCTCCCGACGTTACGTGCACGTCCGCTCCAGCTTCCAGTAGCCGCTTGAGAACCTCTACATGACCCTTCTCGGCCGCTGCTCGCAAGGCAGTAGTACCGAACGTGTGACTTGCCTCTGCATTCACATCGGCTCCCGCTTGCAGTAGCATCTCCACGATTGCCAAGTCTCCGAATCGTGCTGCACCTTGGAGCGCGGTGATGCCGTTGGCTCGAGAGATGGGTGCGTTCACAACCGCACCCAAGCTTAGCAACGACTCCACGATCTCCCCGTGCCCATTCTCCGCAGCAGCAGCAAGAGCACTTCGCCCAAGATTATACGCTGCTGGTGCGTTGACCTCGGCGCCCCTTTTCAGCAAGACTCGGACGATGAACAAATCGCCGCCTTCGCTTGCGGCTTGCAGTGGCGTGCGGCCCATATACCTTGCGGGCGATAAGTTGACATACGCTCCAGCTTCCAGCAAGATCTCCATGGCCTCCCGTTTCCCAGCACCAGCTGCTAGCGTCAAGGCGGTACGTCCACCGTTGTTGCCGCCTGGTGCGTTTGGGTCTGCGCCGCAGGAGAGAAGAGTGCGAAGAATCTGAGGAGAGAGAGGCGAGAGAAGGGCGGCGGCTTGGAGGGGAGTGCGGCCGTACCAGCCTCGAGGACCCTCGTTGGGAGATGCACCAGACTGTACAAGAGAGATCAAGAGAGTGTGGTCTTGGGCTAGGATCGCGGACATCAGGGGCGTGGGTGGAAGGTCTTCGTCAGACTCTCCATCTCTCTCAGCCAGAATCTCTGATGTTCTGACATCTCCGGAAGATGGTATTTCTGACATAATTGAGACCGTTGTTAAGGACGGGAAGGTGATGAATTTTGTTCAAGCTCTGGATGATGTTGTGCCAGGGGAGAGATCAAAGTAGATGTTCCATACCTGGCCGCGGTCTTAAGATGTTACAGTAGCATGAAGCTATGTCAATTATCCGCTTCGTTATAGAGGCGATGCGGTGTGGTCACACGTCTACGTCTGCTCGCTTGTAGATTGTGCGTTGTAGATCGTTATCGTGAAGTTGGAGCCGACCTATTCATAGCGAGGATTTGCCGGGGTCATTTTGTGTCGATCTTGCCAAGGTGGCAGCAACATACTGTCTCGTCACTATCAAGCCTCTACACGACTTCCATATTGTCTCCGAAGCCAACGTAAGGAAAGGTAGGTGATACAAATGCTCGATATTCTACAAATCCATCGGCGGACCATGTCCAGCCCACTACTTCTTCGCCTTCCCCTTCGCCACTCCTCCCGCAAACCGTCCAAACTGCGCCAATCCCCCAGTCCTCGCGTTTCTCAGTCCAGCCTGCCCATTAATCATACCCTGATCCTTCGTGCCCTGCTGCGCGTGCCCCACGCCTCTCCCACTCGCTGCACTAGCAGGCCTTCTCTCCACTACCGCTTTCGCGCTTTCAGGCGACCCCGCCTCCTCGAGCTCTGCGTGCGGATTCAGTGCTCTTTGCTGTGCCTTGCGGAGTCGCTCCTGTGTAGTGCGGAACTTCTCCAGTAGCTCAGTCCAGCGTATGCCGCCGTCTTCGCGGGCTTTGAGTCGATTCTGGCGCTCGAAGGTCGAGACTGAAGAGGGTGTTGTTGGCACTGCGGCCCCGCGATTAGGGATGTGCAGGTAGCCTATTGCGGAGACGGAATTGAGTCTGTTTTTCAGGGCGGCGAAAGCGGAGGATTGTGGTAGTAGCATGAGTAGACCGTAGAGGCATTTGTAGAGGTGCGGGTAGCGCTCTGGCTCGAGAAGCTGCATGCGTAAGTAAGTGAACACTGGACTCTCTAGTAATTGCACAAGCTTGTCGATCTGGATGAGGGTTGTGACGGTCATCTCCATCTCAGCGAATAGCTTCAGTAGCTCGTAAGCCTGTTCGTAAGCTTGCGCTAGGAGGCATAGGGAGAATGTCGCTACAGCGTTCACGCACCAAGCGCGGAAGAGCGTGGTGAAGAAAGTCTGCGCATCCTTCGATGAGTCGAGGTTTCGTAGCCTTTTTCGGAGCTCGGACAACTCTGGAGCAGTGATGAGATTGCTGTTCAGATTCTGCACCATGATGGATGCAAATTCGATGTCGTCGATCTCAGGGTCTGGGCTGGGGTTCGCAGCGCTAGGATCAGAGGAAGAAGAGAGTATGTCGGCCATGGTGCGATAGATGCGTTCAGCACTGAGGGATGTGCAGAGTTGGCGGACAATCAGATTGCCGCGAGTCTCCAGGAGGCGTCGATCAGTGCAGAAGAGCTTCAGAAGGTTGACCATGAAAGAGGTGAAGTAAGAATCATCGCTGTTCTTCGAGATCTGACTCAGCAGGAGAAGATCTCGGGTTACTACCGCCTCGGCAGGATCTGATAGCGTCTTGAGCAGAGCAGGGAATGTGCCATCATGAATCGCGAGAATCCTTCGCGGACTTTTGCGATGTAGCATGATCAGCCATGCCAGTGCTGCCACACGCGTCGCCTCATGCTCGTGAAGAAATTGAAGCGTGAGCGCATTGACAGCAGCTTCGTAGTCGAAGTCGATATGTGCTTTGCTGGCGATGGATGCTGTCTCAGCAGGTGGCTCTGGTGTACGGCTGTCTGGTGTTCTTGGTAGCGGCTCTGCGGGCTCTGGACTTGGAGGCTTGCGAGTCAATCTGAGTGCGGGCGTGGATTCTCGTCGGCCATCAAGGTTTGTGGTAGCTTCTCTGAGTCGCCCAGGACCATTCGAGGGTGCGACTGATGCGGATCCGGACGGTGGAGGAGCAGCTTGCTCTGTGGGTTCTGGTTGTTTCGACGGCTCCTCGGGCAGTGACACAACATAGTTCATCAGTGCCTGATTGACTCTGCCAGCTGCTTGCTTCACCAGCTCGCCGTCAGAGCTCAGCGCTGGCAGCACCTGAGCGAGTAGTCGAGGCGTGAAGAGCAGGATGTCCTCGGGACAGATGTCAAGGAACGCCTCGATCCATTTGAGAGTTGTCAGCTGGATCTCTTCGTTCCGGGACTCACTCAGGAAGGTGACCAAGATGTCGAGTATCTTCTGGTACTCTATCTGCACGTCTTGACCAGGTATCCATTCGTCTTCTGGGTCGTCAAGGTCCGAGCCATTCTCGAGAGCAGCCGACACAGACGATGCGCTGTCAGGACGAGTGGTATCATCGGCAGGCGCATCGTCAGCTTCTGCGTTGTCGACTTCCGCATCGTCGGCAGCCTTGAGCTCGACCTTCAGTACACCAACGTCGGGGCTATCGATAGCAGTACTTGACCCACTTCTCCGTCGGCCGGCATCTTTACCCTTCTTACTTTCAGCGATGCCTTTCTTGACAGCTGAGATCTTCCTTATCTCCGACAAGAACTTGTCAAGAGCCTGCTTAGTAGTCGTATGCACGTCAATGTTCGTGTCGGTCAAGTACTTCAACAGTCCACCGAGGAAGCTCGGCAAGTATGCTACAAGCTCAAGATCGGGTATGGAGTCGAGTAGAGTGATCCAGCTGGTCAGGAAGCTTCGGGTGAATGGATTGAGCACATGGATCCGCTCTTGTAGTAGCGGTATGAACTTGGGCAATGAGAAAGCAGTCTCCGGCTCATGCCCTGAATCTGATCCATGCTCGATCGAGCTGCTGTCGACAATGATACTGGCGTAGGTCGCAGCTGACTCTGACACAATGTCCTTCACGAGTCGGTCCAGAAGCTCAGCACCATTCTTGACGGACAGCTCAGAATCAGCCGCCAGCTTGCACAGAGCGTCAAAGACATCATTGAAGTACAGCAAGATCTCGCCTTTCGCCACCTTGGCGATATTGTACATGCTTTCGCATGCGTAGTATCGCACACGAGCATCTTGGTCCAAGAAGCAGGCTAGAACTGGAGGTACTATCTCCTGTAGGTAGCGGGCGACTTCCTGCGCTTGTCAGTACCTGCGTGGACGATCACAGAACTTTTCGCCCGAGCCTACCGAGCCTAACGCTATGGCGGCCGCAGCCAGTCCAATGAGTCCGCCGTTCCGGGCATGAGGCTGGTGCACAGCATACGCATAGTCATGGCACAGCTGGTGGACGATCTTGGCTATCCGGTCGTGATTGTTGTCTGCAAGACAGCTGCGGATCAGAGCTTCAAGTCTGAATTGCAAGTATTAGAAGGTTCAGATAGGTCCTAGTCATTGCATGGTGCTCACTCTAGTGCTCCAGATTTCCGCTTGTCATAGAGCTTGTCTTGCAAGGCTTTCGAGACGGCTACGTCCATCTCGTCTCGACGGTGCCTTGTAGCACTTCGCCAACAATTGCTTTGCTCTCTGGAGCTATCTCATCGTATCGGGAATCACGCCGAGACCATATGGCGGACTGCGATAGTGTCGAGCAACAGGTCAGCTGGAACGATTGCTCACGCGAGGCAATTGGGCAATGGCTCCGTTAGAACAACAGATGCAGTCGCATTGACGTTGCTGTCGCGTGCGTACCCTTGTTCAGTAATCTGCAGCTACGAAGCTTGTTTGAGTCAGAGCTCCGATAGTGACTCCAATGCTATTTCGACATTCAATATATATAAGAGCCGACACCAACACTCGCACTGCTTCACAACACAACAGAAACAGCAAACAACATGGCGGACAAGCCAACGATCCACATCGACGAGGAAGTCGGCAGCGACTCGACCCTCCACGACGGATCCCAAACCAACCCATACAAATCCCTCCAATTCGCCTATCTACAACACACTGACACCGCTTCCTACGTAGTAAAGCGAAAAGACGAAGGCGAGGATGAAGCAAGCTACAAACCCGCCGCCAAAGCCGCTCTGAAGAAAGCAGTCAACTATTCCGACCAGCAAAAAAAGAAAGCCGGCAAGGAGAAGGAAATCGCTCTTCGCCAAAAGCAAGAGGACGATCAGCGAGAGAAAGCCCTCGAGGAAGCCAAGAAGATCGTCATCGAGGAGGATACATCACTCCCACGCGCCACTCGAATCACCCTCGGCGAGAAAGACCCCAGCAAAGTGAAACTCGGCTCCGGCGACCGCACCAAAGAAGTCGACTACACCTCCCCCAACCGCGGCACCCGTGTCCGCGTCTACGGCCGCGTGCACCGCGAGCGCAAGCAAGCCCAAGTCCTGTTCGTCACCCTGCGCGACGGCTATGGCTACATGCAATGCGTCTTCACGGGCCCGCTGGCGAAGACCTACGATGCCTTGACCCTCACGCGGGAGACCTCCATGATGATTATGGGCGAGATGTGGGAGGTCCCCGCTGGTGCTCACGCGCCAGATAACCGCGAGCTGCACGCCGATTACTTCGAGATCATCGGCAAAGCACCGGGAGGCGAAGAGGCGATTACCAACAAAGTCCAAGCAAAGGGTGACGCCCAAACCCTCCTCGACATGCGCCATCTCGTCCTCCGCGGCGAAGTCGCCAGCTCCGTAATGTTCGTCCGCGACGCCGTAGAACACGCTTTTAACACCGCCTACCACGACCTGCACTACGTCAAAGTCTCTCCTCCCGCTCTCGTGCAAACGCAAGTCGAAGGCGGCTCAACTCTCTTCTCTTTACCCTACTACGGCGAGCCAGCCTACCTAACGCAATCCTCGCAACTCTACCTCGAAACCGCAATCCCCTTTGCCGGCAACGTGTACTGCATAGAAAAATCTTTCCGCGCGGAGAAATCGCTCACCCGCCGCCACTTGTCGGAGTACACACACGTCGAAGCCGAACTCGACTTCATCACCTTCGACGACCTGCTCAACCACCTCGAATCCCTCATCTGCACAGTTCTGGACTTGGTATTCGCCAACCCCCGCATCGCAGCCATGCTGAAAGAACTCAATCCCACCTTCACCTTGCCCTCACGACCCTTCAAACGTCTCCGCTACGCCGACGCGATTGACTGGCTGAACGAGCACGAGATTCTAAACGAGGACGTCGAGCCCGAGGGTTCCCCTCCCAGGGCATTCGAATTCGGCGACGATATTGCTGAAGCGGCTGAACGCCGCATGACCGACATAATCGGCGTGCCGATCCTGCTCACGCATTTCCCCGCGCCGATTAAATCTTTCTACATGCCCCGCGACGCTGACGATGACCGCGTCACTGAGTCCGTGGATCTGCTCATGCCTGGCGTTGGCGAGATTGTGGGCGGGAGTATGAGGATGTATAAGTATGAGGAGCTCATGGCGGCTTATAAGCGGGAGGACATGGATCCTGCGCCTTACTACTGGTATACGGATATGAGGAAGTATGGGGGAAGTCCGCATGGGGGGTATGGACTTGGGTTGGAGAGGTTTCTGGCGTGGCTTTGTGGGCTGCATACGGTGCGGGAGGCGTGTTTGTATCCGAGGTATATGGGGAGGTGTAAGCCTTGAGGAGACTGACTGTAAGGGCTTTGGGTGAGGGTGCTAGGATTTGGAGCGAGAGGCGTAAGTGCGCCATGCCCATGGGCCACGAAGCAGAGACGGGAGCGTGTAGATGCAACCTGCTGGCCATCATTCAAGACGTAGACTCTGCGGGTGTGGCATGGCATGGCCGGGGCGATGACGGATTGACGAACCTGTAGCGCTTTCAAAAATACTATAGACACGCAGCGCCAGAGTCCAACGCTCGAACAACCACTGCTTCGCCGTCCCCTCTCACTGCTTCGATCATACAGCACCTCCCGTCGACTCCACTCGACCTCTCCCGCCCTTCCTCTCCGCTTCTTTGTATCTGCTCAATATAGTCCTCAGTAATGAATAGCCTTACCATAAGTAGCCATAGCCGCCTCCTTAAACGCCTCCGCAAGCGTCGGATGCGCATGACTAGTCCGTCCTACATCCTCCGTACTCGCACCGTACTCAAGCGCCAACGTCCCCTCAGCAATCATCTCCCCGGCATTAGGTCCAACAATATGCACTCCTAGAATCCGATCCGTCTCCGCGTCAGCCAGAAACTTCACCAACCCATCGGAGTCCTGGTTCGTTTTCGCGCGACTGTTGGCGCTGAAGGGGAAGCTGCCGGATTTGTATTTCACGCCCGCGGCTTTGAGTTCGGCTTCGTTTTGGCCTACCCAGGCGACTTCCGGGTGGGTGTACATGACTGAGGGGATGGCGTTGTAGTTTACGTGGCCGTGGGATTTGGTGATGTATTCGATTACCGCTACGGCTTCTTCTTCCGCTTTGTGTGCCAGCATAGGCCCGAAAGTACAGTCACCAATGACCCGAATGTGAGGGATCTTTGTGCGGTACTCTTGGTCGATCACCAGGCGGCCGCGGTTGTCGACTTCGAGCCCGATGTTCTCGAAGCCTAGGCCAGCTGTGTAGGGGCGTCGGCCGATAGCTACGAGGACCACGTCGGCGTTCAGGGTTTCTGCTTTACCGCCTTTGGCTGCTTCGACTTGGAGGGCTACTTCGGATGAGGAGGTATCGCCTGAGAGGACTTTGGTGTTGAGCTTGAACTTCATACCCTGCTTGGTGAGGATCTTCTGCGTGGCTTTGGAGATCTCGGCGTCCATGCCTGGGCCGCCGATTTGCCCTAAGAACTCGACTACGGTCACTTCGGCGCCGAGACGGGACCAGACGGAGCCCATTTCGAGGCCAATGATGCCGCCGCCGATGACGACCATTTTCTTGGGGACCTCCGTTAGGGCGATAGCTCCGGTTGATGTGATGACTTTCTTCTCGTCGATTGTGAGGCCCGGGAAGGGCGTGGCTTCGCTGCCGGTGGCGATGATGATGTTCTTGCCGCGGACGCTGGTCTCGCCGCCGTCTACGAGGTTCACGGCGACGGTGTGCTCATCTGCGAAGGCGCCGGTACCTTTGATATACTCGACGTTGTTCTTCTTGAAGAGGAACTCAATACCCTTCGTCAAACCGGATACGGAGGTCTCTTTCGCCTTCATCATGCCAGCGAGGTTGAGCTTGACGTCGCCAACATCGATGCCGCGCGACTTGGAGTCGTGGAGGATGGTGTGGTAGAGGTGGGAGTTGTTGAGGAGGGATTTGGAGGGTATGCAGCCGACGTTCAGACATGTGCCGCCGAGCGAGCCGCGCTTCTCTATGCATGCCACCTGGGACTGTCAGTACATTTGAATTTGGTAGAATTAGCGCGCATCCGTACCTTCAAGCCCTCCTGTCCTGCCTTGATGGCCGCGACATAGCCCGCCACGCCGCCACCGATGATTACCAAATCCTTCTCCTCTGCGCGAAGGTCAGTGCACTGCTACGTGTGCTCCTCGATATGTCAAGCCCATACCTGCAGGTGTCGCATATCCTCTTCGCTGCCGTAACCGCGACTGGACGAGAGATGTGCTGGGTATTGATCGTAGGACGGAGGTGCTCTGGTAGCTGTATGACAGGCAATTGCGTGCCGCCGCGCGCGGTATGAGTTGCTGCAACATTACGTCCAGCTGTGTGGGAGATATGGGATGGAGGGAAGCGGTATATGAAGCAACAATGAGGATTACTGAGCGAGCGGCGATGTTGCTGAGGTTTGTTCCGTAGACATCGAGAAGCTCCCAATCCAGCTTAGCACGATGCATCTTAATAAGCCCGTAACTGGCCGACCGTTGTTAGCCTTGCCGGCGAGTCGACCCGGACGCCGAGATCTACGATTAGATCTCAGATAACGGCAGACCTTCCTGAAAGCCCAGAACCTCCAAATTTATTGCTGAAGCTATTGTCAATACAGTCTGATCACCTCACGACTCGCATGCTTGCCCGATTGCGACCATTCGCTCCCAGTCGTAGTACACAATCCCGATCAGCCAGCATCCGCAACTCCAACCGCTCGACCAAAGGTCTTTCCCTCCCCACACCGGAGTATACCATGCCCAAACCCCCCCGGCCCACGAGCAATGGCGGCATCACAAAGTCCAATCCCTACGTCGGCGCCGCCGCTCGCAAACCCGCCAAATCTAGCGGAAGCAACAACAACATCTTCAAAATGAACACCGACATCGGGCAACACATCCTCAAAAACCCCGGCGTAGCCCAAGCCATAGTCGACAAAGCGGACCTCAAGCAATCAGACATCGTGCTCGAAATCGGTCCGGGAACAGGGAACTTGACGGCAAGGATTCTGGAGAAAGCGAAGAAAGTCATTGCCGTTGAGCAGGATCCCCGCATGGCGGCTGAAGTCACGAAACGATTTCAAGGCACGCCGCAAGGGAAACGATTGGAGTTGATTCTGGGGGATGCAATCAAGATGGAGAAGTTTCCGTACTTCGATGTCTGCATCTCCAACACGCCCTACCAAATTTCTTCGCCCTTGACCTTTCGCCTGCTTGCCACAAGTCCCAGTCCGCGCAGCTGCATACTCATGTTTCAGCGCGAGTTCGCTATGCGGCTCTTCGCTAAGCCAGGCGATAAGCTGTTCTCACGGCTTTCTGTCAATGCGCAGATGTGGGCGAAGGTCGATCATGTGATGAAAGTGGGGAAGAACAATTTCAATCCTCCGCCACAGGTGGAGAGCAATGTTGTGAGGATCACGCCGAAGAACCCGAGGCCAAGGGTGAGCTATGACGAATGGGACGGGCTGTTGCGGATCTGTTTCGTCAGGAAGAATAGGGTGTTGAGGCAGGCGTTTCTGGGGACGACGAGTGTGATGTACATGTTGGAGGGGAACTATCGAACTTTCTGCGCACAGAATGATATCCTACTGGACGACTCACCTCTCGATCCTGCTGCTGCGGAGGCATCGATGGCCGTTGATATGGCGCCGGCTGACGACGAAGCGGAGGAGCCGAGCGCGATGGATCTAGATGACGAAGACGATGTGCCATCGTTCTTTAAGGAGCCCGCACCGCGTACTAAGACTCCTGCTCGGAAAGCTCGAGGTCGGGTGTCAGCGCTGGTCAGAGCGAAGGTTAACAAGGTCTTGACGACCGACACACAGCTCGAGAACAAGCGAGCGAGACTGTGCGACGAGGGAGATTTCTTACGGATGCTGGTGGCATTCAACGAGGAGGGTATACATTTCGCATGATCAGGTGCGAAACTTTGCATTGTGAGGGTTAGCGATGGCGTTCAGGTACCTAGCATGCGATATCCTGCGTATGAGATGAGCTCGGTGGGCGAGAAGACTCACTTGAACTCTTTGGACTATAGCCTTGAAGCAAGAATTCGAGCATATATTGCTGCCGCATGATTGCCTAACCCCACTATGTCCTGTTCCTGTCCCGCATTCGTCACCCATGCAGGGACCTTCCAATGTTTCAGCCTACCTAGAGCTTACTTTATTTACCCAGCTCTGACTTCAACTTCAACTACCTCACTTCCCATTGCAATACCTTCTAGCAATCATGTCCCTCACTCTCCGCACCCTCCTCGCCCCCTCTCCCTCCACAACCCGCGGCTCCCCAACCCCCATTTCAGCCCACCCAAAAGGCACACACATAACCTACTGCGCCAACAAAACGATCTACGTCCGCTCCATCGACACCCCCTCAGACTGCAAACAATACACATCTCACACCGCCGCGCCGACCATAGCCCGCTTCTCCCCGAGCGGCTTCTATATCGCCTCAGGCGACACTTCGGGCACGGTCAAAATCTGGGATGCAGTAGGGTGCGAGAACACGAAAGGGAGTTATGAGGTTATAGCCGGACGGATCAGGGACGTGGCGTGGGATGGGGATTCAGCGAGGATTATAGCGGTGGGGGATGGGAGGGAGAGGTATGGGGCTTGTATTACGGCCGACTCTGGGAACAGCGTTGGCGAGATCAGCGGGCACGCGGGGCAGGTTAATTGCGTTGATGTTAGGAAGCAGAGGCCTATACGGGCTGTGACGGGGAGTGATGATGCGACGTTGTGCTGGTACCATGGCGTGCCTTTTAAGTTTCAGAGTAATGTAAGGGGAAAGCATGAGAAGTATGTGCTTGGGGTGCAATTCAGTCCTGATGGGGAGAGGTTTGTTAGTGTAGGCAGTGATCGGAAGATCTGGGTTTTTGAGGGGAAGACGGGGGAGGTGGTGAAGGAGGTGGGCAAGGGCGTGCATGCGGGGAGTGTGTTTGGGGTTAGCTGGGCGCCGGATAGTAAGAAGTTTGTTACTTGCTCCGGGGACCGGACGGTGAGGGTTTGGGATGCTGAAAGTGGCGAATGCACCCGATTCTGGCGGATGGGCGGCGAGAAGGGGACTGTGGGTGATCAGCAGGTTGGGGTTGTCTGGGTACCTGGGAGAGAGGATGGAATGATCATTTCGATTGATTTGGATGGAAATCTAAATTACTTCTGCGAAGGGCGGGAGGAGGGCCCCATCCTCACTGTGAGTGGGCATGCGAAGGCGATTACGGCTGCGGTGGCTGTGGCTGGCAGTGGAAAGATCTGGACTGCCTCGTCTGATGGACGGACGCTCGTCTGGGATTTGAAGAATGAAGTGGCGTATCCTATCGCCGGCGAGGGACACACATCATACGTCTCTGGTCTGGCAGCAACGAGCGATGGCTCGACAGTGTCGTCAATCGGCTGGGACGACACGCTACGAACCATCTCAACCTCAGAAAACAGCTTCGCCTCCTCACCTGCGAAAACGAACGGCCAACCCAAAGCCATCGCCTCAACAACAATCGACTCAAAACCCTACACCCTCATAGCCGACGGCCGCGGCATAACCCTCTACAGCGGTTCTTCAGAGATCACTCACCTGCAGGTGTCGAGTCCTCCAACAACGCTCTCCGCCCTCGGTCCCCTCATCGCAGCAGCCTCTTCCACCTCCCCCTCAATAACCCTCTACACCCTCACTCCCACCCTCACCCCCGCCCTCACACCAATCACAACTCTTCCCTCCCTACCCTCAAACCCCACAACCCTCGCCCTTTCCCCGCAATCCACACACCTCGCCGCCGGCCTGGCGAATGGCAAGATCCTCGTCTACCGCGCGCCGACGTCCCGGAATCCGGAATGGGAGCTTGAGACGAATCGCTGGAGTGCGCATAGTGGGCGGGTGAATAGTATTGCTTGGAGTGCGGATGGGAAGTTTGCTGTCAGTGGGGGGTTGGACACGCATGTTTTTGTTTGGAGTCTTGAGGATCCGGGACGGAGGGTGAAGGCGTTGAATGCGCATAAGGAGGGGGTTGGGGCTGTGTGTTGGGTGGGCGAGGGGGAGGTGGTGAGTTGTGGGGTTGATGGGGCGGTTAAGGCGTGGGATGTGCGGTGAGACACGCCAGACGATGTCGAGATTGATTGATGGATGTACAGCAAGCTCGTGGGTGACGACTGCATGGATGACACTGATATAGATTAGCGAACAGCGTTGAGCACAGTCGCATTGCTACAGACTTCATCTGCGTTGCAATGTCAGCCTCACTTGAGCGTAAGGACGATCTTCCCAACATTCAACCCAGCCTGCAATACTTCTAGAGCCTCCTGTACCTGATCCATCCCGTACACCCTTCCAACCACATCCTCGAAGCGCAGCCTCGTCGTCTCAATGAACCGATTCATCCTCTCAAACTCCTGCCGCGACCCGACATTTATCCCCCGCAGCGTAGCAGTCTTGTCAATCAACAAGCTCACAAACCCAGCCAGCGCAGCCGTATCCTGCTTGCCCAAGTAGCCGACCTGACTAATCGTACCACCTTTCTTTACAGCTTTGAGACTCTGCACCAGACTCTCCATCCCACCGTTCTCAACCACAAGGTCCACGCCCCTGCCACCAGTAAGCTCAAGTACATGCTCCTCCCACGCAGGGTCAGAGCGGTAGTTGACGCCCTGCACCTGTCCTTGGCAGCGCCCGCACGCCCGCGAGCTTGGAGTCGGACGACGAAGTGATGATCACTTTCCATCCAGCGGCTATAGCTAGTTTCGACGCCACCATACTCACGCCTCCCGTGCCTTGAAGTAGCACCTTTCGACCTGCTGGAAGCTCGCCCTGAGCGTTGATCAGTGAGCTCCATGCCGTCAGCCCGGCGTTAGGGAGGCACGCTGCCTCAGTCCAGTCCAGATGCGCTGGAATGCGGACGCAGACTTGCTCGTCCATTACTATGTGCGTAGCAAGAACGCCATCGATCTCGCCACCAAGCCAGCGCCGGGTCTGCTCATCGCCTGTGATGGCATCCTGGTCCAGGATCGGCGAGACGCGGGCGCCGAGCTCGAAGCGCGTGGCGTGCGAGCCGAGGGCTACGACTGTGCCGGCTGCGTCTGAGCAGGGGATGCCGTTTTCGAGGGTTGGCCAGGGGTTTGTGCCGTTGAGGATGTTGCTGTCGCGGTAGTTTAGGCTCACTGCATGGACTTCGATCAGGAGGGAGGTTGGGGGGAGTGGGTTTGGGAGAGGTTCTGAGGTGTGGGAGAGGAGACGAGAGTTGGGCGTGCGGCGGTAGACTGTGCGGGAGGTGGTGAGGGTGTGGGCCATCGCTGTGTGATTAGGATGGGCAGGTAGGGAGGGGGTACGTGGAAATGAAGGGAAGAACTGTATAGAGCTCGTCGTGAATGTTGTGATCTGGACTTACTATGTGTTTGCTTCAATGGCTCTCCGGCTCCATCGTCCTTTCGGGAGCTGAGTCGCGCCCTACAACAGACTTGCCATGGCACTCGCCGGAGCGAATCGAAGACCCTCATCAAGACTTCATCCGAGCGATCAATGAGCGGAATCAACGGGCTTCGCAGTCTGATCACGCCCTTTGACATGCCGCCCCATTGGTAAGCTGATCGTCGCTGGTCTCAGATTGCTATGACAGGCTTCACGCGCGTCATTTGGCGCATGCTGATACAGGTCAGACCGTGCAAGCTGTGTGAGTGCTGACATGACATTGCGTGCAGTCGCGGGAAATAGCAAAGCCTCCCGCGTGTCCTTGTCCAGAACTGAGGCACAAAGTCCTGGTGGCATAATTCAGCACGTATGCGAAGTTGTCATCACACCATGTGCTTTGCACATCATCATACCTTCCCGACGGACACACAGCCTCAGCCGTTATACCTTAACGTATCTGGCTGCACTGCGCCTCGTACCAATAGACACCGTTCAATGTAAGTATGCCATAGGCTACACGCACAGCCTAATGACGTGGAGCCCAAGGCACTCTATCAGAACTCATTTGCGGAAGGTAGGCTTTAGCTCATTGAATCCCCCTCAAGTGTTTGACTGGATATGGACCACGGGTTGGCCAGCACTCGGCTTTGCGAGCTCTGCGCACGGCTCGACCTCAGAAAGCTTCTTCGCGCAGGAGACCGACCACAAGCTGTGCACGACGCGTATAAACGCAATCGATTAGCAGCCCAAAAGGATATCGAACAGTCTCGACCGGTCTGCGATAGATACTTACATCGCGGAGACGACGCTTGCTATGAGCATCAACCGAACCTGCATGCTTTGATTGCCAGTGCGAAGAGCTGCGATCTGTTTCACGCCATTTTGAGTCGAAGGATACCATGGGGAGGCGCCGAGTCAGACTCTCCTCTTGATGTGTGGCCATTCCACTTCGCCGCAAAGCTGCATTGGTTGTCCGGTGATAGTTATACACGGCTGTCTGCGGTCCAAGAGTCGCCTTCCAGTAGTTATGAGTGGGCTAACTTCGTTCCAAGGCGTTCCGACGGCAGCCTCAATTATGCCGATGGCCAATTCCTTGGGCACCAGTTTTTGAGCAGCCCCGAGAGGTTGAAGCTTGCGAAGTCCTGGTTGGCTGAGTGCGAGGCCCACCATGAGGCATGCGTCAAGGCACCCGGGCTTGACTTGAAACGCCCGTTGCGGCTACTGAAGATCGGGAAGGACCTTGTTCATCTAGAACTCGATACGGCGATCGATGTGCGTTATGCCACTCTTTCATACTGCTGGGGAAACGCTCATTTCGTGACGCTGCGCAAAGATACCGAGTCCTGGCTATCGCGCGGGTTTCGCGAAGATGAGCTACCGAAGACTTTTGGAGATGCAATCAGATGTACGAAAGCTCTCGGTATCGCGTATCTTTGGATTGACGCACTATGCATTCGCCAAGACGATGCAGTGGACATTGCTACAGAGATCTCCCAGATGGGGGATGTATATATCGGCTCACAGATTACGATAGAAGCATCGGCATCGTCCGCCGCGCACGACAGCTTCCTCGAAATGAGCACATGGACAGCACCCGGCGTGCTTATGAGATGGCAAGGATCCCCAGTGCCTCGTTATGTCCACCTTACACACGAAACTTCCCTATGGACGGAGCTCGCTAGTTCTGCGGTTCATAAAAGAGCCTGGACCCTGCAAGAGCGTCAGTCTGCCTCCACCATGTGCCGAACGCAGTGATTAACCGTTGCTCTTAGGAATACTTGCCCCACGAACATTGAGCTTCGGGAGAAAGCAATTTTCTTTTGAGTGTCACGCTGGGATCGTTGAGGACATTGAATGGAAGCTGACTGAGCCAGTCGACGGCAGGGACGGCATGAGCAAGCGCATATTGGCAGGAAATCGTCAAGATGACCGTCTGATAAGGTTTTGGTGGTCAGCGGTCCAAAATTATGCCTCGAGAGATCTCACGGTCCTCAGCGATCGCTTACCTGGGATTGGCGGTCTTGCTAAAGCGCTCCATGGTGCCATAGGTGGAGATTACTTGGCTGGAATCTGGTCTTCTTCTATATCACCTTCTGGACATCTTGTGCGCGGGCTATGCTGGAGCCTTTACGCACCTGAACTGCCGGATGGGTCGCTGGATCTGGACACTCTAATGAGAACCTCTACCTCTGACCTGTCTACAAGATCCGTTCCCAATTACGGCGCACCGACTTGGAGTTGGGCTTCTACTACCGGAAACCTACTCCCATACAACAAAAGTTGGGACCGGGGTTCGACGACCGTCATCGCTGACATACGGGCGGTGGAAGTCGTTCCTAGCCTTGGAGACATATTCGGCCGCCTTACTCACGCACACATTGACATAAGTGCGCCGACATTGTCCATTCCCGATCCGCTGCTGGATGGTAAGCGGGTGTTGGACCACCCTGCGTACCTTTTATGGGAAGATTTTCGTGGGGAGGATGCAAGCTGTGAATATTTCCAACATCACATACCTCACGAGGGTCAAGAATTCGCGGTTATCCAGCTTGTGCGGCACGAGGGCCACCGCAGACCGACATTGGCTTGTTTGGTCATCGAGAGTTGTGGTGATGAGACGTGGAGGCGATTGTTTTTGCACGAGTTCCGAACACTGACTAGTGTGGCCTCGGAGGGTGCAATCACGCATGATCTCTCCTTGGCTGACGCTGTGGAACGCGCATCGTGGCGGACACGAAGATTTCGTCTCGTCTGAGAACAGGAGCCACTATAAT
This sequence comes from Rachicladosporium sp. CCFEE 5018, assembly GCA_002077045.2. NCBI lineage: Eukaryota > Fungi > Ascomycota > Dothideomycetes > Cladosporiales > Cladosporiaceae > Rachicladosporium > Rachicladosporium sp. CCFEE 5018. The sequence continues at coordinate 150,353 of KZ111174.1, forward strand.
GACAGGTGCCTATGAGCGATCCGACATGCCGGACGGATATGGAAAGTGCATCCATCGGGCTTGACCTGCGGAATACTCTGCTGTTGCGATTCGGACCGCTTGGCCTCGTGGAGGTTCTGAGATTCGCGTCCAACTACCTGCATTACCCAGTTGTGCCAGGATGTGATATTACTAGAAGAGAGGAGAGGAGCGTTCCCTACGGGTTCTTCTTCAGCTCGAGAGGGGCGTTTGAGATTATAGATGCATCGATCTCTGAGCTTCTTGCGCAGGGGACGTAAAGCGATAAGCTGGCGCAGGAAGCGCTGGTGACCATGCAGGCTGAGAGGGATGTTGGCCAACTGGGCTAGGCTTGCGGTCAGTTGCATGGCTGACTTTTCATCTCATCATGGTATTACAGTTGCCAATAGTCTCCTCAGGGTACCAAGAACATTACCGTACCCGTATGGCACTCATGTGTGGCGCCTGGAGACGTGGAGACGAGGCAGAGTATGACCTTCGATAACTTAAACTCTGCGGCCACTAGCTTCGCTTCTCAACCACCCGCTGTCGTCGGCCTGACCACCGAGCACAGGAGTGTTAGCAGTACGAATCGCCTCCGTCGAAGCCCCAGCTTTCAGTGAATCGCTGGACTAACATCTGCCAAAAGCGAAAGTCCACCCGAAGCGTCCGGATCCCAATCACGATCGTCCGCCCAGCGCCAACGCTGAAACTATTGCACGTTCCCGATCGCCTTGCGCCTGACTCAGACTGCTAATCTCGGTTATCACCACCTCCTTCAGCCACCACGCTTTCTCACTACGTTCCCACATCCTCCTAATCCCCCTTCCCACCCCCCATGACCTTAGCCGCCTGCACAGCCTGCACCTTCCCCACCCACCCACTCGCAGGCTGAAATTTCCTCACACTCCTCACCTCATCCAAACTATACCCCGGGATTCGAATCCCATAATTCCGCTCAAGCACCATCTGCACATCCCGCAACTCCAACGTCTGGCCCTGCCTCAACTTCGCCAAGCGGCAACTACTCTGGATGAGATTGTCGACGAAGTTGTCGCACATGCTCAGCACGGACTCCTGGACGTCCGGCGAGAGGCCGTCGGCGGGATCGGAGGAGTGCGTTATCTGCCGGACCAGCTCGTCGAGTTTGCGCTTGGAGAGCACGTGATCGCCTTCGCCTTCGAGGGTGAAGGGGGGTGGTTTTTGGATTCCTGGCGCGTGGAGGAGGCCGGATTGGTTTAGCATTGTTGGGCGCGAAGCCGGGCCTGCGACGGGCTGCTGCGTGTTCGGACCAAGTGATAGGGTTTTGGGGATGGGGAATTTGGTGTTCGCGCTGTTGAATTGCTGGTTTGTGGTTTGTGGGAAGCCACTTGAGGTGGGCGTGTGTTGGGTGGCCGATTGTGGGAATTGCAAAGTCGAGGCGGACATGGTGCCGTGGGGGGTTTGCATTGGTTGGGAGGTTTGCGGGGGTTGCGGGTTGGAGGTCGACTGTTGTTGAGCTTGGCTGTAGGAATTGGCACGATTTAGGGCATCGCTCTGTGTGAGTGGTCGGGGAGGACCTGAAGGCTGGGCGGACATTGCGCTTTGTGGGACGGCGGATTGGGGGGTATGGTATTGCTGGTTGCCGTATTGCGCTGCTTGTTGGGTGTTAATTTGTTGACGCTGTTGCTGTTGCTGGAGGCCTTGATGCGCCATATTCTGCTGTGGGTAATTCTGTTGTGGCATCTGAGGTTGAGTGGCAGTCTGCGGGGTTTGTTGATGCATTGTCTGTTGTGGAGTCTGCTGTTGCGGCAGGTGCTGTGGGACTTGTTGTTGTGGCATCTGCCCCGGCTGCTGCTGCGTAAACTGATTCTGCGGTTGCGGTGGTGATGCGGACATTCGCTGCTCCATCTTGACATCACCTTGCCCGCCGTTCTGCGTCACCGGCCTTTGCGCTTGACCACCAATCTGTGCCTGTGCTTGACCGCCCTGCGCACGGTTCTGCTTATTAGTGTATGCAATCTTGTTCTCATTGTTCTTTCGCTCCAAGGCGAGCGCTGCCGCTGCTGCTGCTTGTTGCGCTTGTTGTGCCGCCATGCCTCGAGTCTTCCACTGTTCCAAGGACTCTCTGCCATTGTCTCGCGCATCTTTCATCAGAGCTTGCACCGCCCGGATCTCGACCTCGGCGCGCGCCCTTTTTAGCAGATGCTGCCCGTACATGTTCTGGAACTTGAGCTTGTACGCGTCGAACTCCTCCTTGCTGCTGATTGTTGGCTCAGGAAAGACATTCAGTGCTGTTACCTGCGCCTTGACCCTCGTCTGCAACTGCACAAGCTCGGCCTGTGAATTCTGCTGTGATTGAGCTGGTGCCTGCTGCTGTGCCTGTTGCGGCTGCATCTGCTGTGCCATCTGCGCTCCATTTCCCTGCGGAGCCATCTGTCCCTGCTGCGGCATCTGCCCATTCATCTGAGGCGGTCGAGGCTGCTGCCCGTTACTGCTCGATCCCGGGCGATTCCCACTCGACATCCTCTGCATCAGTTTCGAGCTCGCCTGCTGTATGCGACTTCGCGCCTCATTCTTGGCTGGACTGCCCTCGGGACTCCCTTCATACTGCTGCCATAGTCCCGTCAAACCGGACTTGAAGTGCTTCCTAGTGTCATCATCGAGATATGGGAGAGTGTCGATTTGGTTCGGGCGGATCATCTGCTGTTGCGCCATGCTTGCGGATACTCCGGCTCGCGTTGCGGCGATGACGAAAGGGCGATCCCTCGGGGCGTTTAATCGTCACCGGGTGTAAGTGGTGAGGTTTGGCCAAGCGCTGACAAGCAGCGTAATATTTATCAAAGTGGATCGTCGTACACTGGCTCTGTGTTCTCGGCTGCGTAGTGCTGCAACGATGTCGACTTCACTTCCACGCGATGGGTGTCGCTGTCCCCGCGTTGGTCGGCAGCAATGAATATAGTCGTGCCAATGCTCGTCTCCAAGTAATAGTAGTGCTGATTGGCACGATACGAGTACTATGACCGGCGAGCTGGGAGAGTCAGAGGAGGCAACCGTACGAGTGAGGTACTGGTTCATGGCAGCGGCCTAGCAATAAATGAGCTGTTCATGCACAATGCATGTGACAGCTCGGCTCGACCCGATTGAGGCGATCCGACATATGATCACGTGCTGAGCCTTCGGAGTGAAGTGAACATCAACGTTCTACACATCAATCATACTCCTTTTTATCGTGCAGTCGATGCGCAGTCGGAGATGCAGATGTAAGAGACCGCAACATACTACTGCACTTACGCCTAGTGATTACCTCCGGCGCCCATGCAAGCCTCAGTCTCGTGAACGCGTTGCAGCTCTTCGTTGAACACACTGCTGGGTGGCAGATCAAGAATCGTGCTTCTCCAAGAGCATGCAATCACATCTCCAACACATCAATTTCGTACACATACTGGCAAGCCAGGGCGGCATCGAAGGTATAACCGCCTTTCAGCTGATTGACCTGCATCGGCATGGCCAGCACGAATATCGACATTGGTCGTACCGTTGAAAGACGCTAAAGCCTTGCTACCGACATTGAGGAACGCATTTTCGCACCCGAGGAACCTTTAGAAAGTGCGCTTGAGTGCTGCGGAGACTCGAAGAAGCCATTCATTCCAGAGAGCCGTTCACCAACAAGTCTGAGAGTGAGCCTCGGGTCATTGTGACCGCCACTTCGCCCACTACGCTACATTCGCGAGTGCACTTGCTCAGCATTAATTATTAGCAGAGCCTGGGGTTCGGCAGAGGCTGAACATGACAAAGTCATCCTTCGCCAAAGGTGTGCCAAGCTTCGTCAAAACATTATCTCCGTAGGATGTACTAAGGTACGAGATGCGCTAGTAGTCAGCAGCTGTGCAGAGCAAAGACTGGAGGCGGTACCTCGACACATCCTTCACTTCAAGCACTGCTGATTGTCTCTGTAGCCTGAGCTAGGGAACGACACCCACACGAACCTGTGGTCAGACGTGGTCGGAGAGCTAATGTAGTCTATCAATAGTGATAGTCTCGGCTTGCGGTGTACGTGTACGCTCGGTAAGACAAATACCTAACGTCTCCCTAGTAGTATATGTGTGCGTTCAGTCGCACGCCTCCACCAAGAATAAGTATCAACATCTCTGTCCAGCATTTCCTGCTTCATACCACGCCCAGATCGACGTATCCACAACTCTCGCAACCCACAACTAGCACATCTCCGCCGCACAAATCCAAGCCACCACCATGCTCTCCCTCAACATCGCAAGCCTCGCCGCTACTCTCACTGTTCTCCGTCTCACAAGCGCCGCCTGTGTCCTAACCAACAAGCTCGAAGACGTCGAAGACCTCAAGGCCCAAGGCGTCCCGGACTCGCTTTGCACGCCAGGCAGCGAAGGCCAATACCAATTCGGCCTCGTAGTCAGCCAAATCTCCGTCCCTACATTCGACTCCGGAAACGCCCTCGCAGGCATCTCCGGCTCAACAGGCTTCGTGATCTTCGACCCTACTTGCGTTCCCGTTGCCGCCTACGGTACAGACGACTCGGGTAATGACTGCGGCGTGCCTTACGAAATGGATTACTTCCCCAGCAAGCCGTTGGTCGTAGGCGGCATTAATTGGGATGTCTCGGCGCCGTGGTTTGCGTTCGATTTCGGAGGAAAGCATTATAATGCGCATGGCAAGGAGTGCGGAGGATGCAACACGTACTACACAGATGGCGGGTTGCGACCTGTATCGCAGTGTAAGTGTGGCTTCGACGTCGGAACCTGCACCCTGCCCAACATCCAGGACGCACCGATGGAGTACGCCGAGACGAAAGACGCGCTGTGCACACCGCAAGCGAGCGGAAACTACCAGCTTTCCCTGGACACTCGCTTCTCGACCCTCGGGCTCTACGACTCCGAGTGCCATAGCGTTGCTACGTATCGCGTTGGGAAGGACGAGCTGGCTGATGGGTGCGCGTTGCCAATGAAGATTGATTACTTCGGCGGGGAGAAAGTCATTACGGTGCGGAAGTTGGCGACGGATGTTTTTGTGCCGGGGTGGAATAAGGATGAAGCGGCTTTTACTTTTGAGTTTGGGGCGAGGAGTTATGGGAGTAGGGACGATTGGTGTTCGGGCTGTAAGGGGCAGGGGAGCGATGATGAGCTGAATCAGGGGTGTAAGTGTGGGTTCTATGTTGGGTAGGGAGGATGTGGAGGGCCAGGTTGGGCGTGGGATCCGACTAGGGATGCTGTTTAGGGCTACGCGACGTATTACTTATTCGCTCGTGTCAGCTGAGTGGTATCGGTGTGGGCTGCTTTGTAATACGTCTTCAATGCATGCTTGATAGATATATCTACGTTAAACCCAAGCGGTCATAGCCCTCACTACCTCCTACTTGAACCCACCAGCTCTGGACCCTTCCACTCTACCATCTCGTCCTCCACAGACGCGCGATACCTTCCACGCCCTAGTCAATCTTCGTGCCGACCTTATGATACTGGTCAGCGCCCTTCACGTTACCCGTCGAACCCTTCAGATAGCAGGTCCCATCCGCCATGGGCGCTCCGATGTGAGATACACGGGTACATTTGCCGGAGTGATGACCGCACAACGCCATGCAATCCACAAAGTTTGTCGGTGTGTTTGTATTAGCGGGCGACTCAGCCAGGTAGCCACCCGCCTCGGTGTCCACGCTGCACTTGATCAGGTATCTGCCGCCGGCTGGGCCGGTGTAGACGGTGAGATTGTCTTGCGGGCACTGCGATTGGCCGGCGATCCATGCATCTGCGCGTTTCTCGAGGACTTCGGCGAGATATTCGTTTGGACCATCGGTGGGCGCTCCGGTGACGGTGGACGTCATGGCCAAGATGGCCAGAGCCAGAATGGTTGTCATAGCAGGCATGGTGAAAGATCTGGGATTATTAGCACTAGTCCTGGGATGGATATGAAGAAGCATACCCGGTGTTCTGGTGTGAAATTTCTGAAGCGGTCAATGGCGGAGAAGACGAAACGTGATGTTGGAGAAATGGAGCAGACTTATCGAACGGCGAGCAGAACTCTCATATATCATCTGCATTGCAACTCACATAGAGGGGTAAGTCAAGTGTCTCTCAGCCTTGCATGTACAACGCATGAAGTCCTTCAACTAGCGCAGCCTGATACTGCACATGCGGCACGTGTTCGAACCGACCTTTGGCGGGAGAAGTGGCACAGAAAAAGAATGAATGGCCTCTAGAGTTGTCCAGTTTGCTGAGTTAGACTAAGGTCTCCTTGAACGGGGAACCCTAAAGCGAGCAATCAAATGTCTCTCTTTCCATAGAGTAAGCGGTATCGTGGATGATCATGGACACCTGGAAGATAGTCGATACATGCAAGCGGGCGTGAGCTAGACCGACTTAGCAGTGCCCACGAGCCCCGTACTAAGTCTGAGTCGACTGACGGCAAGTCCGATGACCATACGCGCCTCCAGAAGTAGCGCGCTCCACCAGTCGGGCCCAGATCAGCATCATCGATCATGCGCGATAGTGAAAGTCCCGCTACGTGCACCTCGTGCCTAGCGGAAGGTCAATGCTCGCCCACTAAGCACATTCGCCACATTCTGCTGCACGCTCTCAAACCTCGTCGCTCCGCAAGACTCACTCTCCAGATGACCGAACAGCGCCGCGAGCGTCGTGAACTGCTTTCCGCAAGTCCGGCCGCAGCAATGATAGATCTTCTGCTTGTGCGTCGGTGAGTCAAGATGCTGGTTCAGCGACCTCAAGGTCTTGAAGTCGCGGTGGCAAAGGTAGCACTCGTACGCGTGACCGTTCCACGATGCCGAGCTGGCGACGTAGCTCTCGTTGTCGTTAGTGTGCCAGCCGATCTGCTTGCTTGTGATAACGCCGCCGGGGTCTCGTTCGCGGATCAACTCGAGAATAGTCTGGCGGTTGAGATAGCGTGCGTATGGGCAAGAGCCGGTCTCGAAGTGGTGCATGAGGCCACTGGCGGCTGTGAACGAGGCATTGCACTTGGGGCAGGTAATGCTGCTGCCGCGGTGGAAGCGGCTGTTCATGTGCTGCGAGGGAAGTCAGTAGAGTCTGCAAGGGACAAGATTGGCTCATCGTACCATGCGGAGGTTATTCTACGTCGAGGTCAGCGAATGCACTACAAGATTACTTGCAGGGTGGTCATACCTCATTCTGAAACCCACGATCGCAAGCCTGACAGTAATGCACCCTCCAATGACCCTCCTCGGCCATGTGCTCCCTGGCTTCTTGCTGAGTCCAGAAGCTGCGCCCACAGTGCGGCTCTTCACACTGATAGTGCTCGTCCGCTTCGTGCTCGTTTCGCTCCCAATCAGTTGAGAAGGCATCCTCGCAGGTGCCGCACTCGTAGCGCGGAGTCCAGTGGTTCAGAGCGTTCATATGCTGCCGGACGGCATGATGACTGGTGAAGGTACGTGAGCAGGTCTGACATTCAGGCCAGTGATCAACGGCGTTCATGTGTTGGTTCGCTGAATCCTGGGTACGGAAGGTACGATCGCAGCATAGGCATTCTGCCATGTTGCCTTTCGCTGATGAACAAGAAGGGTGGGTATACGAAGGAAAGATAGCCCAGGGAGATAGAAAGGAGTGGAATCAAAGACCGTTTACAAAGATTCAGCCTTTGATGCATGTCCGTTTGGGCAAACGGAGGTGCAGGGAACGGGAAGGAAATCGATGAAAGTGTGACCGTGTTACCGAGAAGGGAGACTGTGCCAACAAGCAGGGCAAGAGTCGACAAGCTGTCGAGGAGGACCTCGAACGCTGGTTTCGAGTCCATTCTTCTGAAATCGCGGTTTGGGCACTGTTGGGGTCTTCGGAAACTTCCTATGTACTGAACTGCGATTGCGCCCTCGAGACAATGGGAGTAGTCTAGTTGTCATGCCGGTCATGAGTATTAAACTGCCTTGTATCCCGGTGATATCGATTTCTCTGTCTTCGTATGAGGGACGTGTATGTGTACGGTTATGGTTATGGGAGCCCTCGAAATGGAGTTCGGGTCATTCTCGGGTTCCTGCGCTAGCGTCGGTGAACAAACGCGCTAAGCACGTCGGGCAAGCACGATCTCGACACGCTTCACCATCAACACTGCATTGCTGTAGCATTGCACGGCATTCCCCTGGGCAGTCGGTACGCGGAATCGCGGCGTTGTCCACTCAGCGATCTGATACTGTTGCCATAGGCTCGCAACATTTACAAGATCTGCTACGAAGATGCCCAAGCGCAAGACCGTACCCGATCCAAGCGATGAGGACTCGGGTCTGTCTTCGGCGCCAGAGAATATCGACGAGAGTGCCTCATTAGTAGTGAACGCTGGCTCTGCCATCTCTCCACCGCCTGCGAAGAAGAGGAAGACTACAGTCAAGTCAAAGATCGTGAAGCGGGAGATCATCGAGGGTGACGCGATCGCCGGGGGGACACCAGCAGGCGCAAAGCCAAAAAGAAAGGCTGCTGCGAAGAAAGTGAAGGCCGAGGTTGTTGAAACTGCTATCGAAGAGGAGACTGTCGAGGGTGCGGCCGATGCAAGCGAGACGCCGAAGGTCAAGAAACGCTCTACCAAGAAAGCGGCAATCATATTCGAGACTAAGCCCGACGAGGACGGCGAAGCAAAGCCGAAGGTTGTCAGGAAACGTAAGACCAAAGAGGAGAAGGAGGCAGAAGCGATGCCTCTTGCTGCGCGGACGATCGGGCATCGGCTCTTCATTGGCGCTCACATCAGTAGTGCAGGAGGTCAGTCTCATAGCGTCCATAGCAATTTTGAAAATCCCAGCTCACACCCCGTCAAGGCGTTCAGAATGCTCCCGTGAATAGCGTGCACATCGGTGCCAACGCATTTGCGCTCTTCCTCAAGTCACAACGCAAATGGGTGAACCCACCACTGGTCGACGAAGTAGCCTCGTCCTTCCACGAGCACTGCAAAAGCCACTCCTACGACCAGACAAAACATGTCGTCCCCCACGGCTCCTACCTAGTCAATCTCGCCCACACAGACGCGGATCGCACGACGCAAGCCTACGATGCCTTCCTCGACGATCTACAACGCTGCGAACGCCTCGGCATCAAACTCTACAACTTCCATCCCGGCGTCGCGAACTCCACGAACGGCGACCGTGCGAAAGCCATAGCGCATCTGGCTAGCAACATCAATCGCGCTCATGCAGCCACCTCCACCGTCGTGACGCTGCTGGAGAACATGGCAGCGGGTGGCAATGTCCTGGGCTCGACCTTCGACGACCTCCGCGACACCATTGCACTCGTAGAAAACAAAGACCGCGTGGGAGTCTGTCTCGACACTTGCCACGCCTTTGCCGCGGGCTGGGATCTCCGCACGCCGGAAGCCTTCAAAGCCACGCTGGAGACCTTCGAGGAGAAAGTCGGGATGAAATACGTCAAAGCAATGCACATCAACGACTCCAAAGCACCCTTCAACTCCCATCGGGATCTCCACGCCAATATCGGCACCGGCTTCCTCGGCCTCCGCGCCTTCCACAACATCGTCAATGAACCTCGCTTCGAAGGCCTACCCTTGGTCCTCGAAACGCCCATCGAACTCAAAGACGCCGACGGCAACAATATCAAAGACGACAAGGGAAAGGACAAGGAGGATAAGCAGATCTGGGCTACTGAGATCAAGCTGCTGGAGAGTCTTGTGGGTATGGACGTGGAGAGTGAGGAGTTCTTGAGATTAGAGAAGGAGCTGGCTAGGAAGGGCGAGCCGGAGCGGAAGAGGCTGCAGGAGCAGATTGATAGGAAAGGGGAGAAGGAGGCGAAGAAGAAGATTAAGGCGGAGGGGAAGCGGAGGAAGGGGAAGAAGGAGAGTAGTGGGAGTGAGCTTAGTGAGGAGGAGGAGTAGGGTTGGAGTGCTGTGGGAAGTGTATAAGTATTCGCGTTATGTGTGTATATATTCCAACTCACGTTGCGCCCGCGCTATCACAGGTCAGAAGAGCGTAGCGCTGCGATCATTCGCACCAAGAGCGCCACTCTTGTGTGAGTAGGCTACACGGAGGTCACTCCATTCGCCGCGAAATCTTTCGATACCTTCCCGTCCTGACACGCTGTATTCCGCTGAGTGCTCTCCGACGCAAGCTTGCTACTTAACGGCTGCTCCATATTCAATTCGTGATACTCGACTACCTCCCCGGCCTCGTCCGTACGCATCCAACACCTTTTACCACTCGTCGATGATTCAGACGCATGTAACGCCACAGCTCTACACAAAACCGCATCGTCGACCCGCAGATACATCTGATCGGACAGCTTAGCAAGCTTGCGGTAACCATTCTCGATCATCGAATAGATCTCCGAGCCGGTGAACACATACTTAGAAGTCCAATGCAATGCCTTGGCTTCCCATCGTCGGTGGAGCACCATGCTCAGATCCTTGAGATGCCGCTGTGCGCAAAACATCCTCAACGCAGTCTTGTATGGACTGTCGGCTCCCTCCGATCCCGGAATTATATGCACCCTTAGGCGGGTAAGGTGAGGCAGTTGCACAGCTAGTTGACCTACAATACCGCGCATCGCTAGCCTGTGTCTGTGTCCGCCTGAAAAACAGACTTCGATACTACGAATGTTTGCCAGGTTCGCTAGACCGACTGAGTCGAGAAAGGCTTGTGTCCGCTTGAGACCAGGCTTGAGACCACAGAAGAAGAATGTCACGTTCCGATATAGAGCCTGCGCTGCTTCGGCTCCAATGCGCTTGTTCGCGAGGAGAGGAGCTATCAGCTGCAGGCCAATTTCGTCAGCGATGAGTTTGCGGTTGCGGAGCGGACTATCATAGCTTACGTTGTTGTTGTTGGTGTGGAGCTTCACTAGGAGGTGTTCGGAGTAGATCTGACGGATTATCTCGTTGACGAGTTCGGCGGGTAGCAACTCCAGCAGATTGAGTGGGGAATGCGATGATTCCATGGCTTGCGGAGGCAATGTGATGTTTGTGAAGCACGGCGACACTGTGGTGTCGGCTTGAGCAGCCCTAGGTACGGATTATACGACAAGATCGAACACGACAAGACGGTTGTAGGGCCCGTTCATAAGTCAACCGCTTTCGCCCAATATCGCGCGGGCAAATGGTCAGCATATTGGGAGAGCCGTTCGACCACTTCGCGACTCCAATGATCCTAAGGCTTTCGTGTCTCTGCCATTCGCATGACGACTGTCGTTCTGCCTACTTAGTCCATGATAGAGCATCGTTCAGTGGACAATGGTGGGCAGAACAGTTGTTGTCGATAGTGCATCGATAGACAGGAGGCTATTGCTGTGCAGTCGAGGAAGCGCCGCGCGACAAGAACATATCAAGGCTTGCAACACAGACACTTTTCGGTAGACTGCAGTATTGATAAGGCAAGAGCGATTCCCCAAGGTCCCGCCCCAATAACATCGAAAGCTTGGTAGCGGCTTGGCTACAGAGATAAGCCTTACACAAGCCTTCAGATCGGCGTTCCAACTCAATCTCGTAGCTCTTTCTCAAGTCATCGATATCTCCTCAATGATCGACTCCTGACATGTTCTTCTCACTGGACGCGGTCAATGATAGCGTGGTGGAATGTGTGCTACAGGCGAGGTGTTGTGCTGTCGCCATGACGCAATCTGGCATGCTGCTTGCTGCACCTTGCCCCACGTGTAAGTCGCGGTAAATGAGTCTAGACCCTCGCTCTTTCCTCACCTCGACCTCACCTGTGTTCGTAATCCTACCACTTTCAGGACACTCACTCAACTTACCCCTACTCAACATCTCAAATCATCACTCTCATTCCTTGTTACCCAACATGGCAGGCTTCCTCGAAAAGATGGCCGAGAACTTCATGGGCAACCATAACAACCAACAACAACAGCTCGTCAACTACAATCAGCCCGGCGGCAGCTACGGTCAATCCTACGGCAGCAACGCACCTCCCCAGCCACCCTATCCCTGGATAGCACGCTGGGACGACCGCGAAAACCGTCACATTTACATCAACGAGCAGACCGGCGAGCGCACGTTCCAATTTCCTGGAGGTGGGTATGGCGGGCAGCAGAGTGGCTACGGAGGCCAGCAGGGTGGGTATGGGGGTGGACCGCAGGGAGGTTATGGCGGGCAGCAAGGCTATGGTGGTCAGCAGGGTGGGTATGGTGGTGGGTATGCTCAGGAGGAGCAGAAGAAGGGTGGGCATGGGTTGGCTTATGGGCTTGGAGGTGCGGCGTTGGGGCTGGGTGCTGGGGCCCTGGCGATGCATGAGGGCGAGGAGTTGAGTGAGTACTTTCGTCGAGTTGGAGTGAAGTCTAGTGAACTGACACGTAGTGCTAGAGCAAGACTGGGACGGCGACAAGCGCCGTTGGGAAAACGACGCCGAGAGCTTCCCGGAGAACGCGGCGCAGTGAGTCCACTTTCTTCTTCCCCCTGGTATGCGTGGTACTGACCGGGGTTGCGTAGGTGGACCGGCAACAAAGTCGGCGAAGTCGAAGGCATTCCCCAAGATATCGAGGGAGGCATCGATCGCTTCGATGGCCGTGTCGAGCGGAAGTGGGATAATGCGGTTGACGATGTTGAGGATGCTCCGGAGAATGTGGCGAATGTGAGTGGCTCTACTTTGCTCTGATCATCGGCAGAAAACATGTCGCTAATCTTCTCCCAGTGGGCCGGCGACAAGGTCGGCGACGTCGAGCGTTTCGGAGACGACGTAGATCGCTTTGGTGATCGTGTTGATGACTCGTACGATGCTGGCCGGAACGAGGGTCGTTACGGAGATGACAATTATTGAGCTCCGCTGATTTCCCGCAATGAAGCCAGGTCTGAAAACCGGATCCCGTGGGTGATAAGCATGGCGTGGCTGGGCCGAAAAGGCAGCGATCATATCTCTTGACTGCTGTTCGGAGGCGATGGCGGGTCCGATCCTCGTCGACCAAGTCGAATAGGTCGGTCCACTGAACTCAGTACAGTGTCGACTGCGGCGTTTTGGGGTTTGAGAGAATGCCTGTGCCTCGACTTGGGATTGGCATTGAGAAGGATGAGTCACAATCGTGGACTGCATGCTGTGGCAGGCACACCAACAAGGCGTCTTCACCTCATCAGTCCTCCAAGATCCCGCTCCATCCCAGTGACCCGTTCCTCCAGGCCCCTTTTCTTCCTCTCGAGCTCCATGACCTCTTCTTCCTCTCTCTCCAGATCCTCTTTCGTCATCACCTGGCCCTCGTCATCCCCTCCCTGCTCCTCCACAGCCTCCCCACCTACGCCATCACCACTCTCCCACCGTCCCTTCATTCTCTCCAGCTCTCTCGTCTGCCTCGCCACTCTCTCCTCATAGTGCGCCACATTAGCCTCCAACTGCTGCTGGCGCCGTCGCAGCTCAGACATCCTTGCCGCAGCGCCGGGAATGGGGTAGACTGCCGCCAGCTTCTCGGCACCCTGCAGTAGAACTTCAACGTCGATCTCGCCTTTTGGTCGCGATCCGGCTTCCGGACGGCGAGTAGCTTGGTAGAGATCCCCTCCCAGAACAGCAGCGACAGCTTTATTCTTCGGCTGGCGGGCTGTGTAGGTTGGATGGACTGTTGCACGTCGAGATGCCTGGGTCGCGGGCCGGCTGTAGTCTGTCCCCGTTGGCTTCTGAGGCAAGGAAGGCGCCGCCAGGTGGTACAGAGCGCGTTCATGGGCTTCCGTGTCACGGATCAGAGATGTGATGTCATGGGTTGAGAGCAGAGCGTTCGTGAAGATTTTTGGGCCAGGGAAGGAGAGCTCAGCTATGGAAGTTGAGCAGAGGGAGATCTGTTCCAGATGAGACGAGAGGAGGGATGCCATTGGTTTGTACTACACAGACTTCCTTTGAATGCAGTAGGGTGGAAGCCTAGTCCCAGCAATCCAATAGATCCAATGAAGGTGATTCCTACCCTTCGATCGAGTGACTCAGTCGATCAGCTGTTCAGTCGCAGAATATCGTGTCAAACCGCGCTGGCTGTGCAATGTTTGCAAGACCCCAAAATCAACACGAGGCAAGTGAAGTGTAGTCGCGTCTGAGCGCGTCGCTGACATAATGAGAGTTCCAAGCTCGAGGCGGAATGAGGCCGCGTCTTGACTTCGACTATGAACGCTGGCTTGAACATCACTGCGACTGCACGCGACAACACCGACAATACTGCACATCCACTTCTTCTCCCCACACACCTCAGTATGGCGGACAAGATGGACATCGATGCCGTCAATGGCGAGAAGCAGGCCGAAGCCGTCGCCCCGGTCCAAGAAAAGCCCGTTGAGCGCAGTGCGTACACCTGCGTTGCCTCACGCTGAAGATATCCATATTGACAAACCCCTCCAGTAATCACCGACAACTTCATTCTCTTAGCTCAAGCCGTCGAGACATTCGATGCGCGCTTCACACTCCGCGCCTTGCGATCGATATCGACCGTCCGGAAGGCAAAGAACACCCCCGCGCCCATACTGCATGGCATAAGAACAGCATTCCCGAAGCCAGACTTTCCCGCGCGGAAGGTGCTGGAGTCGGTCTTGCCACAGAAGGGAGAGGCACTGCAGAATGGATCGAGTACGCCAGTGAAGGGCGGGGATGAGGAAGTGATACCCGAGATCTGGTCGTACCTGGGCGTGCTGGTGCAGGTATGTGGAGTGATGGGAGCTAGCGAGATTGAGAACACAACGCTGATCAGTGTAGGTCTATCTCTACGACACGCAGCAATATCAGAAGGGCGCGGACTTCAGTGACAAGTTCGTTGACAAATTGCGGAGCTTCAACCGGAGAACACTAGACCCAATAGGTGCCAAGGCTTACTTCTACTACTCACTCTTCCATGAACAGCTCGATCCGAAGCCGCCATCACGGCAGTCTCCGGTCATCGAGATCCGACCAAAGCTACTGCAAGCACAAAGATCTGCCGTGATCCGAAAGGATGCCGACACCGAGGCGGCTGTCACAGTCTTACTCCTCCGCAGCTACATCTCCACAGCCGACATTACCCAGGCCGATCTTCTTATCGCACAAACCCAGTTCCCTTCCACAGCATCAAACAACCAAGTCTGCCGCTACCTCTACTACCTCGGCCGAGTGCGCGCTATCCAGCTCGCCTACACCCAAGCGCAAGAGCACCTCGTCTCAGCAACCCGCAAGTCTCCCACCTCCGGCCCAGCAATAGGCTTCTACCAACAAGCAACAAAGCTCCTTATAGTGGTTGAGCTCCTCATGGGCGACATCCCCGAACGTTCGCTCTTCCGCCAGCCACAACTCGAATCCGCACTCTACCCTTACCTCAAGCTTGTCCAAGCAGTGCGCGTCGGCGATCTTGAGGCCTTCCTCAAGTGCGTGGAGACTCACTCAGCGCAATTCCGCAAAGACGGCACCTTCACTCTCATTCAGCGCCTCCGCCAAAATGTCATCAAGACCGGCGTTCGGATGCTGTCCCTCTCCTACTCCCGCATCTCCCTCCGCGACATCTGCACCCGCCTCCACATCTCCTCCGAAGAGTCAGCCGAGTACATCACCGCCAAAGCCATCCGCGACGGGGTGATCGAAGCCTCGCTCGATCATCAGAACGGGCACATGCTCACGACGCCTCCCAAAGATGCTTACGGCACGACGGAGCCGAGTGAGGCATTTCATGCGCGGATCAGCGCACTGCTGGGCATGAGGGATGAGTGCGTGATGGCTATGCGGTATCCGATGCATAAGCATAAGCAGGAGATCGCTGAGGCTGCGAAGGCTAGGGAGAGAGAGCGGGAGATCGCGAAGGAGATTATTGAGGGTGAGGGGGACGTTGATGAGGGGGATGAGGGAGGGTTTGAGGGGATGTGAGGGGTGGTGTACGAGGCTGAGGTGCACCGTTGCACCGGGTGCTCACGTGCCTAGTAAGGTCGACGGCAGGTATGTACTTATAGACGACGCTGCAGCAGCTAATCAGCAACAATGCATAGCGTATTCATGATGCGGTCTCAAGATTCACTGAATCTCTTACTTACGACTATTCGACCTCGAGGACCCGAACGGCCGGCATCGCGGTACCTGGTGCTGGCCATCCATGCATTTCAATGTCTTCTAGCATATACATTGTGCGTCGCGAGAGGCGGCGAGGCAGTGGCACCTGACTGTTGCTGTGGAAGGGAAGCATTGGCTGAGTGTGACCTATCGTTATTGATCAGTTGCAGGCATTGTCTGACTGGCATTGAACGCTTACGACCGCGGAAGCGGAAAGCAACATAGATCGTTATGATGGCGAGAACACTGGCGATGAGACCGAAGGCAAGTTGGACGAGGGTGTCTTGATCCATCATGATGGTTTGACCTTCGCTAATCTTTGACCTATGTACGTTAGCCATGCATAGGGGATGAATTGCCTTAATGAGGCCGCACCGATCGCAAACGCAGTTCTAGGGAGTAATGCTGATTCCAAACGAGTCGCGGTGAGCACATCCAGGGATGACTTCACTTAATCGTAGGCGGTAGTACACATGGTTCCGGTAGGATTCGCAGTGTTGTGTGAAACATTACCGTTAATCGTTCACTTTGCTGGATCAGACGAAGGGAGGAGCGAGACAGCATGCTTCACGAAGAGGCATCTTATACGTCGCTCTGCCAGCACAGCCATTGTCAAAGGATGTGCGGCTTCCTACCCAGGAGGCGAACGAATATGGCTTGCAACTTCGTGATCTCCGGCAAGGATGCGCAGGTGAATCGCGAGGCGACAGGCCAGATCTTACCAGAGCTTGCGTGCTAGTATCGGCCCGCCGGGCATGCATAATATATGGCCGGCATGATCCTGGCCAGTTTCAAAACACATCACGTGTTCAGCGGCAGATGTGAACGGCATCTGGCTTTATCGGCTGGCATTTGTTGACCCTTGTAGCCTCAGGCCACAATCGCTACGACACCCAAAGATCAACGGAAGTGAAAGACTCTTACTTGAGGTGAGATCCCGAATCTATACGCCATACCAAGGCCGGGCCATTGCAACCAGAAAGTTGTAGGTGAGAACCAGGTTCGAAGGCATCATCAGCAGCGTCCGACGCCATCCTGTTCATGGAGTCGCTGCTCAAGGGTCACTGGACTGAGCCCGCGCTGCGAGTGCAGCAAGGTGTCATGCTGCTCTCGAAATGCCGCCTTCCTCACCAAGAGGCACGCTCACTAACTGTGGCTTGCCAATCGCACTGCACTGCGACCTTCTTTGGAATCCGCAGCGAGGCCAGCATCGCAATTTTTGTCCTCAAGCGTGGATGACGCTGTCAGAAGATCCAGTCCTGAGGGGGACCAGGATCGAAGCATTTCCACTCTGCCTGCTTGCAGTCGTAAATTGCAGATGCTTACTAGCAACCCAGAGCATGGTATATGCATGTCTACATTTACATGCGCCTTACCTAAGTGCCAAGGTATGTTTCCGTACGGAAACATTTCTTGGCAAGCACGGAAGATGACATAAGTGGAACACATGATCGACGCTAGCGGTTGCCCTGTGTACCTTACTTCTACGGGGATTCGGGGCCGCACTCACTGCAGTACAATCTGATCAATACACTAAACTCATTATTCGGGCATTGTGTCCTCCAAGCTCGGAGATTTCCGACCCTACCAGCGCATCAACATTGGGCGGTGCCGGACTCCAGCTCTCATTCTGCCTCCGTTAACGACTCTCATCAGTCCTTCTGCCAATAAAGTCTCATTCCATCGCTCACTACTACTCTACCTCCAGTACTCGAGCAAATGGCGCTGCTACCCCTTCCTCCAGCCAGCCATGCGTTTCGATGTCCTCTAGCATATATGTTGCGCGTCGCAAGCGGCGGCGTGGTGGGTAACGGATATCCTGGCGACCGAGAGGTAGCAGTAGCCGGCTGTGACCTATGATCGATCAGCTTCGAACCATTGACTGGACGGACTTGGATTGCCGCTTACGATTGCGATATCGAAGTGCGACGAAGATTGTCACAATTGCCAGTATTGATCCGATGAGACCAAACAAGAGCTGAACGAGAGTGTCCTGCTCCATCATCTTGATGTCAATATGACAACGCGAGCCACTGATGTGGCTTCAGGTTGACGGCAGCAGCGATGAGTGCTGTCACGAGGCGCTATGGCGTCGGACTATTGTTGAGATATGGCTTGCTCGAACGCGATCGCGAGTCGCGTTTGGTCTTGACTGTATTCGTCGTTGGCAATGCTGGGCTGGGGGGTGGACACGCAGTCCGCGATGTTTTCGATAGCGATCAGCAACAGGCACATCGAGATCGCTGCCTTTCCTAGGATGAATCCGCTCGACGGAACGTGAATGCCATGTTGATTGTGTTGGACATGTTGTATAGAAGTTTTGTAAAGTATGAAGGAACTGTTGAGGGAGATCTTGCAAATCCGAGCATGAGGTACTGGAGCGAGACGAGGCTACGTTTAAGTAGCGACCACAGAGATTGCGCGGTGGCATATTGCTGGCAACTATCAGCAGATGCACTGAAGGGTAGAACAAGAACACGGCACGCAAGCACAGAAAATGCCACGCTAAGCGGAATTCAGTAATACACACGTGAATACACCACATTGCGCGTTACAATTCAGAGGCGCTACACCAGCAATGACACGCTATACCGCATTGAGGGATGTCTTGCCGAACGAGCGCGTGGCAGTGCTGGACATTATCTCCATCCCACACCGTCCTTCAACCCTGCACTCGCATACGACCTGCATAGCCGGTAGATCTGAGGGACAAGGTCCGACGAATTGGCATGGTTGCCTTTGGAAGCGTCAATCGAAGTCTTGTTCGTTGACAAGGCTTCGCTCGCCAACGTCCAAGCAATCTGTGGGCGAATCTGCACGCAAAGCGCGCCACGTACCTTGGCACCTGCACCGGACAGGGTTTGACGTACGGACGAGCTGCCACCGTGGGACGCCTTGAGTCGACTAGCTGGTGTCGACATTCGCTGACATGTCTACTACATTGTGCCTGTAAGGGATGAGATTGAAGATACCTCAGGCATCTTCGCACGAGTATGTTCGCTCCGCGGTACACTCTTAGCTTTGAGATCCTGTATCGTGGGTGAGGCTCTATTTCTATACAAGACTTCTCACTCCACCTCAAGCACTCGTCCACATTGCAACGCGACTCTCCGGTTCCATGTTCCTCGCTCCTCTCCAAGATGTACCCGTGTCTGTCTCAACTGGCAACGCGGTAGGGTCCGTAAGTAGTCGCGGAATCTTGATTGTTGTGGGCTTGCCCAAGCGGACATCCT
Source organism: Rachicladosporium sp. CCFEE 5018 (assembly GCA_002077045.2). Classification (NCBI taxonomy): domain Eukaryota; kingdom Fungi; phylum Ascomycota; class Dothideomycetes; order Cladosporiales; family Cladosporiaceae; genus Rachicladosporium; species Rachicladosporium sp. CCFEE 5018. Next base: position 169,526 of record KZ111174.1, read on the forward strand.
CCTGTGCCCAAACTCTCGCAATTGCCTATCCCACCTCGAAGTAAGAATAACGATGGAACGGGTCCAAGTCGACACTGGTCATCAGATCTCTGTGATCCGCGGACTTGGAATGGCGTGACTTTGCTCTAGCCATCCATGAAGCTCAATGTCTTCCAACATGTAGACTGTGAGACGCGAGCGTCGATGAGGTTGAGCCTGATCCTGAGCATCGTGAACGGGCAAGATTGGACTCGCATGTCGTCCTGAACCCTGTCAGTCTCGGTAGAGTAGTGACGGTCATTGACGGGTCTAAGGGACGTGGTGCTATGGGCCCAGAGCTACTTACGAGTCCGACTGCGCCAGGCGAAGTAGATCCCAATCAAAGCGAGTATGCTCGCAATGACTCCAAAGATAAGTTGAATCTTGGTATCCTGGTCCATCGACGAGTCGGCCCTGGGTCGGAGCTCGCGTGAAAGTCTGCACAGCTCTTGATGGCTGCGAGGTGTTCTGCTGCGGACGGTCGTGAGTCGATGCCAATGGCACACGAGAGCTAGTCTTGGTGGAAGTGTTGTATTAGTCTTGTCAATGCGGGTTTTTGTCTGCGACTAGAGAGGAAAGGGCTCGGATAGATGATACTGAATGGCAATGAAATCAGAGGGCAGATTATTTGGGACATATGGGACCTAATATGTACTTACCCAGATCGTAGCCATTGAAGTGGCTTATCCACTGACCGCAACGCAATACACGCCACGCCATCGAGCGGCAACAATCGAGGCAGCTTATCGTGGCAGAATGACTTGCCACATACCGCTCGACATGCGTAGGAGGAGGGGCAAGCGCGACGGGCAGCTGTGGCAACTAGCCAAGTAGCCGCAGCGTGAGAGGCAAGATCTAGAGGTGCATGAAGGATTGGCTTGGCATTTGCCGCACGCCACACTACTCTAGATTGCTATGTACACTACGTTTGTAGTAGACAAGGGTGCGCGACATTCGTAGTAGACAAGGGTGCGCGACGTTCGTAGTAGACAAGGGTGCGCGAAATGTCGCGCACCCCTGTTACACTGCAAATATCGGCCAACATGCTGCACCTCGCACCTCAGGCTGCCTCAAGTTGCGATGAGTTACCGTAGACTGGATTGCGATTCCTTGATGCCACGGGACCCCTCTTCCCCGGGCCCTTTCTCAATGTCCTAAACGATGATGTAAGTCACTCTCCATAGAAGCAATATGCCACACTGTCAGTGTCTCGAAGTTTTGAAATCTGAAGTCAAGGTGGCCAGCTGTGCGCCCGGTAATGATGACTTAAAGGTTGGCAGGTACTCTCTGATTGAACAGCGCACGGGCTCAGAAGCTCCGTCGCGATAGTCTGCCTTACATCTCTGTCTGACCGGAACTACACCAGCTCTGGCTCGCCGCTGAAATAGATCTGTAGTTCGTCGGTTGGGGTGACACGTGCTCCGATGTGAGGGCATGCATCATTTGGTAGTAATTCGCCTTCTGGGGCAGTATCGCGACACTCGGTTGACCACTCAACGTCCTCCTGTAGCTTCGAGAGCACACTTCATCAACCTTTACACTCCAGTTGACGTATCGTGTCTCCGTTCCTTCCAGCTCAAGGTCCAACCTTGAACTCCAGCCTGATTCCCATAGCAGCCAGCTCCACATCCAAATACCTCAACACCCCCGGCACGGCAACAACAGTGACATCCTCGCCACCAAGCCACTTCTGCCCACTTCGATCCTCCCAGGCTTCACTGTTGTTCTCGACCACCCCCTTCACCTTTCGACTGCACCGTCGACATCTCACGCGATTGGCTTCGACACCCCTACTGCGCGTGTACTGCCCGGCATACGAAGGCTGCGTGCTCAAGAATGAGCCACAAGACTTGCAGATCCAGGCTTTCGTGTAATCAGAGCAATTCAGCAGACGGTCCTGGAGGAGGAAAGCCGTGCCGTGGGCAAGCAGGGCGTCTCGTTCCATCTCACCGACACGGATACCACCACCCTTCGAGCGGCCTTTGATCGGCTGACCTGTGAGAGGTGTGACTGGTCCGGTAGTGCGGACTTGGAACTTGTCGTTGACCATGTGTCGAAGACGCTGGTAGTAGACCACACCGACGTAGATGTCTGCGCCGAGCTCCTGGCCGGTGATGCCAGAGTACATCGGCTCGTTGCCGTAGAAGTTGTAGCCAGCGCGTTTGAGCTGGTGGCCGAAGTACTCCACTGCTGTCTCGCCTTCATGATCCTTGAACTTGAAAGGCGTCGAGTCCTGAGCCATGCCGTGCAGTGCGCCGGATTTACCAGCCAGGGACTCGACGAACATACCAATTGTCATTCGGGAGGGGAATGCGTGAGGATTGATGATGATGTCCGGCTGCATGCCAGATTCCGAGAAGGGCATATCGACCATCGGCCACTTCTGACTGAGCACACCTTTCTGGCCGTGGCGAGAGGAGAATTTGTCGCCGATGACTGGGGAGCGAGGCAGACGGAGACGTATGCTGAGAGCTTGACAGGGTTCGCTGGAGCCTGTCTCATTGCCGATGAGCTTGATCTCCTCGATGTAAGCTTCTTCGGGATCTTTGTACCTGTGAAGGTGAGTAATGCCGTCACGGTTGATATAGTCGCCGGTGATTGGGTCTTTGACCACTGTGTGTGAGGCCGCGATGATGTCGCCCATTTTGACCTTGACACCGATCAATGCTAGACCGTCTGCATCAAGCGTGTCCTTCCACTGCGATTTGACGACCCCGCCCTCGGCGAACCCAAACATGTTCGTTACAACCGTACTTCGACTTCGATTCTTGTTCTCTTCGGTGAGATCGAGCTTCTTGGTCTTGTAGATGGTACCGTGTCCAAAGCCGCGCTCGTGAGCGGACTTGTTCAGTATCATAGCGTCGTCCATGTCGTACCCGGTGTACGAGATGACAGCAACAACAGCATTTGCGCCATTCGGAAAATTGTCGAGTCCGTACTCGTTGTGCAATGGCGGTCGCACGACTGGTGTTTGGCCTGTCAGCAGCTTGTACGATTTGTTGTCCGTTCGGTACTTCAGTGCAGTACCTGGTGTACCCATAGTCTGCTTTCCCATTTGACACTGGTACATGTTCCTAGGAGACTGATTGAAGTCCGAGAAAGGTGTTTGATTCGCAACGATCGAGAGAATGTCAGTAGGATCATATTCCACATGGGTCGAGTCACCAGATGTGATCTCGAGCTCGGTACAAGCGATCGACATGAAGGGCTGCTCGAACGGACCGACGAAGTCCTCTTTCTCCAGAGGCAGATACTTGACTGGCCGCACCATCCGTGCAACAGTGGAGAACATGAACACGCCAGGGAACTGACCGCCGGTTGAGGGTGGGATGTAGCCAACTTCGAGCTGCGCCGGAACGCCATGGCTTCCCTCAACCTTCCAGTGTCGTATTGTGTCGGCAATGATCTTCGCTTGCTTCTCTGAGCAGTACCCAAGCAGCTTACCGTCAAGTTGTATAGGCATGTGCTCATCGACAGTGGCCATAGATCCACCGTTGACGCCCAGTGATGCAAGCACTTTACTCATCTGCGAGACGTCTGATTCAGTAGTCACTATCCGGCATTTGTGTGCAAGATGATTGAGCAGCCCGCAAGGCGAGCCATCGGGTGTATGCACTGGACACAAAAAGCCCCAGCTCTCGGGCAAGAGCTTCCGTACAGTCGTGGTCTTCAACTGGGCAAAGAAGCTACCCCTGTGAACCATTCGGAAATGACTGATGAAGCGATAGAAGTTGATCTTCTCGGCAACAACGGTAAACCCAGACGTCTGTTGCAGATCTAACCCACTAGGACTCACCAGATTACCAGTCGAGAGAAAGTAGTCCAGCGCTTGGCCTAGATTCTCATTCGTCTTCCGGATAGTCTTGGTGAGAAAGTCCCGTTCGAAGTCTTTGCTCGCGAAAGCAGGGTACTGATTCTGACGTCCCCAGTCTCGTAAAGCGACTCCTATGGACAGCAGCCACTCATCTATTCGCTCTTTGATGATCATGCCATACAGTGCGCCGGGTAGGAGGATCTCCTGGTTCTGTACTGCATCGGGATTGTCGATCGCACACTCGCCTTCGACCAAAGCATACAGCTTGCGGACCATGAAGATCAGCATGCGGAACTTGTCGCTGTCATTCTCTTCTGTGACATCGTGCGAGCCAAGATGAGGGAGTACGATCTTTCGCAGGAATTCGGTACCAACATCATGGTCACTCATGTCGTCGGGCACGTTGAGCACAGGCCTGAACTTCGAGCCCAGGTATGCTCGTGTACTCGATCGGCCAAAGAAGTTGTAGCCTTTGTACGTTCGCAGCAGCAGCTCTACCCGGTCGATGACGAATTGCTTACCTTCCAGCTGATCCGCTTCCAGTCGTCCAAGTACACCCTCGTAAATCTCGCGATCCGTTGTTTCCACTAATGCCTTCAGCACCATCATGACCGGCACCAGGAATTCGTTTTTCCTCCACGAGAATCTGAATGTCACATTCCCGTCGCTCAGATAGTGCAACACATTCGTCTGCGATGTCTGATCCGGCCTGACCGACCGTATCTGTATCCCATACTTTGTGTATGTGTTTCCTCTTCCCACGAATGAAGGTCGTATGATCGCCATCGGGTAATTCCGTCTGTTCACCACCAACATTCGAATGAGCTTCTCAATACCATTGACGACGAAGTACCCTCCAAGCTCTTCCGTCTCTTCTCGTCGGTCTATCAGCTGCTTCGGCGTCAGACCTTCCAAATGACACCGATTCGACCGCAGCATGATGGGCACATAGCCGAAGTCTCGCACACTCTCCTTCCATGGTCCATCGTTAACTCGGAGCTCTACTCTCCCTCGAAAGCGACCTCGATATGTCACATGTCGTTCTCTGCACTCTACCGGGAGAATCTCGCGCTTTGTGGCTTCGATCTTGTTGGTGGGTGGCAATTGGCTCTTTTCCATGAAGACTTCTCGCACGCGGATCTGGAGCCTGTTGCGAGGTTCCTCCGAGGGTTGCAGCGGGTTGCCATCCAGAAAGGTCTTGGTGCCAATGTCCTGGAGTGCATGGTGGAGTTGACCGTTGGGTACGAATATCGAGTTGTATGATTGGACATGAGGCGCTATTGCTCGGGCTAGCGAAGGGTATGCTGTCTTGTCAGCTGGTGGCTTTCGGAAGAGCTTGTGTCGCTTGAGGGTATCGAATCGGGTGCCCCATGTTTGCTCCGGTAATGTTGCTGAAGGTGCCATGATGTGCTGCAGCGAATGAGGATTAATGAGAATCTAGATTATAGCGTGGCAACCCATCATGAATATGCACCGTAACTCCAAGTCAGATGTCAAGTGCAGTGTCGTCTGGACATAGATGAGTTCCTCCAAATTTGTCAAGCTCTCAGAAATTCTTCGGGCTTTCAGTTGCCGAAGTATCGATAAGGCCCGGCTTCGGCCGCCTGCCGCAGCTCCCACGCTCGCACCTTCCTTTACTTCGCGAAGCCTCGACGATATTGGGACTGTGCAACGGCGACGTGATCTGGTGCTCCAATGACCTGTTTCGTATTTGTGAGTGATCTTGGGACGCCATCTCGTCTCACCTGGCGGCGGCAACATAACACGATCGGGACAGAGGCGGCGACGGACCGGACTCGGCTCGTGCAGCGATCACCAGGACAAGCGACAGCGTTTCAGATCTGTGCCACTTTTCTTTCGCGCGCGTCTCGCTGCCGACCGGTGTGTGTACGAAGTGATGCAGAGTCTCTGCAAATTGTAGTCTTTACTTCTATTTCTACCAAAGTGAAGTACACAAGCTATCGTATCTTTACCCGCTCGGTAGCTCACAGCACCAAGTCCATCCCCCGCGGATCCAGTCAAACCGCCCCGCACATCCACCTGCACATTCGCCAAGCGCGCCATCCAAAACACTTCCAGTCCACTCGTTGCTCATCTGCATTGCATCACCAAACCAGGGAACCTTGCCTCTTGCTTTCAGTCAAGACAGTGCTAGTTGTGACTTGCAGTGGTTCCGCTCGGGCGCGCACCGTACCTTCTTTTTCGCCAACTGCTAGACCCACTGCCACGAGAGGCGCAGTAGCTTTCACGAACCCGCCATAGGCTCCCAGACCATTAACAGCGAACTCGCTGGAGCGCCATCAGGATGGCGGGTATCTTTAGGCGGCTGTATGATTGGCTCTTGAGCCTGTTCTGGTATGTTTCCTGATGGTGTAGTCGTGAGTGGCGGTGAGGGCTGATGAAGTCGTTGCCTGAACTTGCTTTATCGAGGGATACGCATCCATTGATGTTCGTCCGATGGGAATGACGCGCCATGTACTGATGTTCTTGCAGGGCGACCGAGATGGACATCACCATGATCGGTCTGCAAAATGCCGGGAAGACGTCGCTATTGAGGGTGCTGGCGGTGAGCTATTGCAGAGCCCCCATATTAAATCCGATACTGATGACTGCGACAGGGCGGCGAGTTCACCATCGAGTATGTAGTCGCACTAAGTGCCCTCGTGTGTGCCTCATATTGACATGATCGCTAGCTCGATACCAACAGTAGGCTTCAATATGAAGCGAGTCCAGAAAGGCCATGTCACCCTCAAGTGGTAAGGATCTTCCACGCTCGTTGACTCCACAAAGGGTCTAGGTCAACGTTGTGATGCTGACAGCACGCAGCTGGGATCTCGGAGGACAGCCGCGTTTTCGATCGATGTGGGAGCGATATTGCCGCGGCGTCAATGCCATTGTGTAAGTCCCTGCGACGGCCTACTGTGCTCCAATATACTGACAGCGCAGATACATCGTCGACTCCGCGGATAAGGAGGCGCTGCCCGTCGCCAAAGAGGAGCTTCACATTCTGCTCGAGAAGCCCGCGATGGAGGGCATCCCGCTCCTCGTCCTCGGAAACAAGTCCGATATCCCAGGCCATCTCAATGTCGATCAGATTATTGAGGCTCTCGATCTCAAGCGTGTGACGCATCGGGAGGTGTCCTGCTACGGTATCAGTGCGAAGGAAGAGACCAACCTTGATGCTGTACTCCAATGGCTCATCGCGAGAGCTAGCAAGTGAGCGGCCGACTTTGTAGAGTCTACGACAATGACCACATCATACGACGCCACGACCGCATAGCGATCTGCATCCCCTACGACTTTACCTGCTCATGAAGATGTATGACAGCGCGGAGAGCTGCGTGCCAGCAATGGCCAAGGGAGCTCTGGATCTCTTTTGTTCTTGCTTACGGCCAGTGGGCGGTATGTTTCACGCAGCAAGTGCGGGAGTATCTCTTCCTTTGAGGAATGGAAACGGAGCATAGTAGATGAGAGATGAGCATAAGAGTACAGTAGCAATGCTTCCTTAAAGCAAACGTTCCGTGAGACAGTTCGTCTGGAAACTGTTTCTGCGCTCCAGCATTCGGTCTCGCTCGGTGTCGTGATTGTTGTGAAAGTCATGCTCTCGCCAGCGTGTTCCTTGGGCCAACATCTCCAGTCCGGCCACTGTCTGGGAGCATCGCAAGCATTGCGCCAGGTGCTCTCACCTCGCGCATGCAAAGGGGAGGTTGAGGGAGACGAATTCCAACTCCCTCCAAAATTCATCCCAAACACCTACTTCTCGCACAGACCCAATGCCAGCGCATACCTCTCTGGCTCGCGTCTCTGCGCGATGATTGGCTGTGTTTTCTGACAGCTCATGCACGCTGAGCTGGCAGTCGCAAGGTGCTGCTTTGAGCCTAGCGGTGAAAGTGGAGCGCGAATGCCGAGCCAGGTTCTCGCCGCGTGATCCTTGCTGCGAGAGTTTGGCTTGGGTGCACAGTCATGTCGAAGATCGCTGTGGCGGAGAGGCCCTCGGGAAGATGAGTAAAGTAATGCTGTTGCGATGGAATCTATGTTGCGAACACGCCGTCAGGCTGAAGGGTCATCGCTCGAGTGAAGCGAATACGCTCCTACAGCCGACATGACATGACGATTACGCCTCGCAAATACCACCTCTGTGCAGACTAGATTTGCGAGACCGCGTGGTCGCCGTGATCAGATGTGTGGCTGAGTGCTGCGCATCGAACGTTCGCGCCAAGCGATTACCTTCAGCACCAAGCTTGACCTCGTCATCCGGCGTACAAAGACCGGACCGTTCGCCATCTGCGACGTCTATCGTCACCAACATCTACCTCTCTCCGTCGCGCTGTGGAATCTGTCTACGCAACTACCAGCGACGTACCCTGCGAATCTACTGTTGTGCGACAACCTTGCGACCAGATCTCCAAAGACAGGGACTTGCGTGTGATTACAGCCAAGATGCCTGCGCTCGAAACAAGACAATATAACAACAACAACAGGTATGATCCACTGTGTCCACACAGCACGGCTGTGAGAGTCGTCAGCAACGCTCGGTCATGGTCGCAAGCCTCTGTACAGCGCAGTCATGGCTCATAGTATCAAACGCTGACTGTATTCCTTCCTAGCAACTGCTACTACGATGCCTACGGCCGAACCAGATGCCGCAACAGCGCCTGGAGTAACTGGGCCCGCTGGCTAGTTCTCGCGCTCATCATCCTCGCCGCCTTCTTTATCTTCTTCGTCTTCTCGTGAGTCGTAACCGAAGACGATACGTTGTCGGTCACGACAGCTAACAGACTTCCACAGCTGCATCACCGCCCGCCGCCGCCGAAAGAATGGCCACGCGCCCTTCCGCGGAACTGGCTGGACACTCGGCCGCACTCCTGCCGGCCATGCTCCAGCTCAGTACAACAGCGCAGCGCCGCAGTACGGAAATCAGCAGACCCAGCAGCCGTACTACAACAACAGCAACAACCCACCACCAGCTTATGGCCAGGGCGCGAATGCTGGGTACTACGGGAACAACAACAACAACCCTATCGAGCTGCAGCAGCCAGAACAGGCTTACGGAGGTGCGTACGCGCCGCCTAAGGGGCCGCCACCAGTCGTGAGGTAGAGACGGCGGAGGATTGGGCGGAGTCTACGGTAGAAAAATGACATGATACCAATGGGAGGAGAGTGGTGTTTGGGAGCTTTTGGCTGGTTCTGTGGCCTCTGGGCTGTAGGAAATAGTACGGTGATAAGTAATGCTATAGTACAGTATTAAATAATCGGTCAACTTCGATTTCCTGATAGAACTTCTCGACATATACTGCGTACGGAATTCGCTTGCTGGTCAACGCAATAGCCAGCTCCCAGTGCTGGTCGCTGCGTCCATCGTAATGATCACGAGACGCTGCCTATTTCTCCTTGCAGTGTCAACTCTTTCGGGGTGTGACTGTTCCGAACCACACAGCGCAGCAGGGCTCGGTGGACCGCACACAGCGTAACCCGTGAAGCGAGAGCGAGGCGATTGGGAAAAGGCCTCGATCACGTAGAGACTCTGTCCGTGGCTGTGCAGCTTAACGCCGAGCCTTCTCATGGATGTTCATGCTTCCGCCTCCAGAAGTTCGTCGGCACTGCGTTTCGCCGAGGCTCCCGATCCTACTACCAAGGGGCTGACTCCGCCTCGAGATCCGACGACCTCGTCAACGACGCACCTACAGACGCGACGAGAGGCGTCAGCGACGAAGAACCCTACCGCCATCTTTTCCAGCATCCGAAGACCGATTGTCGCGGCGAGCTGAAGCCATGCCTCGGACGTAACTTCGGTCGTTGCAGGTCCGCAGCAGAAGACAGTCCAGTCCTATATCCACTTTCCTTCGCCTCCATGCTGTATGCGGCGAGAGCGATTCTGCGACTGCAGAGTTGCCTGACAGCAGAATCTTGCTACCGCATCATGGACGACGCGCAACAGGGTCAGTTGGTCTCGCCCGAATGGCCAGGGGCTCAAGTACATCTTCCAGCTTCTTCCCGACTTTGTCGTTCATCTCTTCGTCATCAGTGATTGCGCAGTACTCTCATATCACCTAACACCACAGAGAATTTGGCGCATTGTCCAGGAAACCGAGAGTTAAACCACTACTGGCAAAGTGCTCGAGTCTGCATTTCGCGAGAATACAGGCCCGGACTCCACTGTCTCGAACAGGCTTCGACGCACACGACCCGTAGACCAAGGCAACTCGACAGCAGGCTCAGCTGGTGAACCCATCACTGGGACAGCATACGAATACACTCAAGATCCGAATATGGACCAAGATACCAAGATCCAGCTGGTCTTTGGGGTCATCGCAAGCATACTGGCATTAGTCGCGATCTACTTTGCAAGGCGCAGCTACTGCCGTACGTAATATCGTCAGCAGCATGATAGTGGACTGTACTGACTTGAAACCGTATCAACAGGTCGACAACATGCTTCAGTACTTCCAGATCACGGCAGCTACCAACGGAGCTCATTCTGCCGAAGGTCGCGACGAACGCTTTACATGCTGGAGGACATTGAGCTCCACGGATGGCCAGATCAGAGAGCACCGGTGTCTGCTCTAGTGCTCGACTTCCGGTAGCGTGACCGAAGAATGGCACCAGCGAGTTGATAGAAGGACGCGTATAAGCATGGAATGTACGGAAGGTAACTAAGGGTGCTTCATTATCATGCCGCTACGAAATGCCCATGCCCTAAATCAAGCATGCAGTGTCCTACGCATGCAGCGCCCACTCCAATTAAGCCCAGCCCGGAACGCCTGATATGTTCGCTGTCGCTAGTATTCCGAGAGGTCATGCTCAGTCCTTGTTGACGACCCTCAGACTCCTTCTCGGGTTCAAAAGCACTCCGACAAAAGTCGGCTCTCTGCCACCCAACAAATCCTCATCTTCACTGCTCTCCCGCCGCAAACTCTGATACCCAGCGCCACTCCCGCCGCCGCTGTTACCCTGCCCGACCAGCGTCTGTGGCTGGCTCGAGTACTTACTCCCGCTCTCCACCCTGGAGGCTTCCTCGGAGTTCTTGTAGTAGCCACCCATATCCATACGTCGGCGGTCGGAAGAGGACTTGGATGCCTGATCCGAGGCGAGGAGTCCAGGGATCGCTGGCGTCTTCTCACCTCGTGCCTGGCGCTGCGCCATCTCGACGTGGTGTTTATATAGCGCGAGCTGTTTGCGGTAGACGTATGTGCAGAACAACAAGTAGCAGACGGCGATAAACAGCAGCCCTGCGATGACGCCTGCTACGATAGCGGCGATGTTTGGGCCGGACTTCTTGTTGTTCGACGCTGCTTGGCCTGAACTCGGCGATCCGGGAGCAGCAGTCTCGGTGACGGTGGCACCGGATGAGTCGGTGACGGTATAGGTGATTGGCTTGCCTGTGGCCATTGGGCCTGCCGTTGCTGAAGCAGCGGGTGTGGTAATAGTGGCTCCGCCTGTGGGACCACCGCCGATCACTGAGATCACGGCTGCGGGAACGGAGTAGCCGTAAGACCCTTCGAGACCGCCTTGTGACGTGCCGTTATATAGCTGTGCGGCTTGTTGGTTGAATGGGTTGTTGGCGCCAGTCGATACGAAGGACGACGCGGAGGGAGACGAAGCGTCTGCTGCAGCAGTGCCAGATGCACCGGAGGATGCAGCGTTGGAGGTGTCGGAGCCAGATGCTGAGCCGGCGCTGATCGCTGTGTACTTCTGCACCCACTCAAGGTTGCTCATGTCAAAGACGTAGATACCAGGGCTTTCGCAGGTGAGCTGAGTGCCTACGTAGCCGCCTACCATGACCATTTGGCCGTTCCAGACATTGCAAGTGTGGCCACTGCGACCGTATGGTACAGACTGCTTGCTCATGTCGACTTGAATCCAGGTGAACGATGGTACTGTCAAAATCCACATGTCGTCGAACTGGGTCTGGTTGCCGTACGGGATCAAGTTCTGACCGCCGAACATGTAGATGTTGTAGCTGCTGCCGTCTGGTGCAGCTGCGACGCCGGCGCAAGGGTTGACGCGCATCGTGGGAGTAGGACCGGCGGTGGACTGCTTGTACCATTCACTCTTTGCAATGTCGTAGACATCGACGTTGTTCATTTGAGTCTGTGGTAGTGAGTTAGCTCAAGCCCTACGCTATCACTACAGTGGGCACTTACGTAGGTCTCATTCGTGCCACCAGCCATGGCGATGAGTATACCCTCGTCACCGAAGCCAGGCACGTACACCAGTATCCCGTCAGCACGGTCAGTGAAGCCAGCCTTCGACTGCAGACCACCCTCGGTGACATTGCGGTAGTTCCCGTCAGTTCCAGCAGTCTGACCGTTGCTCAGCGCATCCACTTGAGGGTTGGCTCGCTCAGGGAAGGTGAATTCGAGAAGCGACTGAAGGTACTGTCGCGGTATGTAGTTTGCCCAACTCTGTGTGGTGTACTCGTCTAGATGGCCTCCGAAGTAAAAGCCTCGGCCAAGTGACGGAACGCTGATGGACGCGCCCTCAGATGCACCTTGCACAGGGTCGTTGTTGCTTGGCGCACTCTTACCGCTTGAGGTCTTCGGATTGCTGTGTTCAATCCACTGCTGGTCTGGTATGCTGTACTCCCATGTAGCGTATGGGCCCGGCTTGACGATGGGCTTCCACGACACTTGCCCACCATAGAGGAATAGCGACTCATGTGAGCTCCATAGAGTACCCAGAGCCACAGCAGGTGGTCCAGATGGTTGTGGTAGTCCAGTCAGCGATGGTGTACCGATATCCCACGACTTTGTCAGGTCAAGTGTGAGGAAGTCGTTATTCCATGTGTTCTCTGTTTGTCCCTCCGATGTCGAAGCCTGTCCGCCATACAAGTACAGTGTCCCATTCACCACCGCCGACTGTTGCGCCCACCTGAAGCAGACATCTGTCGGACTGTCGTCTCGCCTCGACAAGTCTACTCCCGCGTGTGAGCGCGCTGTCACTGGTATCACACCAGCGTCCACGGGCTGTACAGGTAGAGCGCCTTGTCCGAGGAATCCAGTGCTTTGCAGTATCGGGAAAGCGAGCGCCAGGATAAACGCCACACCACCAAGTCGATACATGAGCGCGGTGCTACTGAGTGGCGATGGGCTGCGCACCCTTTGACTTGTGTGTGTAGTCTGAGGATACCTTTCGACAACGTGGACTTCGTCTTTGCTCCGAAACCTTACTGTAGCAGGCCTATCCCTCTTACTCGAGCTCTCCACTGTCGCAGCCGGCACTTCAGTCGCAACGTCGTCCAGCAGTCCAGTTTCGCGGAAGACAGAGCGTCGACGCTGCTGTTGAGGATCCGCCATCGTCTTATCGTCTGCGCATGGACGATATGCAATAACTGATATACGCCGGCGCGCAACACAAGAAACCGATCCAGGTCGGAGTAAACGAGCGAATGGATATTGTGGCTTGATATGCCTACGTCAATCCCACTAGGCGCGTGCTGGGCTAATATGCAAAACACCCTGCCGTTATAGGTACATGGCAGGGGTACATAGATCGGATGTCCCGCTGTGAACACCGCGTTGAGGGCACACTGCAGGTACCACTACGCCGAGAAGGTCCTGTAGACTGTCATGTGAAGTTGCAGAATCCTCCTAGTTGCAAAGCAGGGAAACTTGCAGTGACGGAATGCTAACGTGGAGGAGATGATTGAAAGTGCAACAAACCGTTGGAGATATCGATATGCCTCGCCTCGTCGCACAGATGACATGCCGTTTGAAGATCAACATTTACCAAGGAAGACTTGTTAAGCGAGTCCAGTTGAGGCCCGTTCGCTTCGTCGGCAGCTGTTGGATGACGTTCTTGGAAACCATTCGAGAGTTCGTTAGACTCGAGCTAATCTCGATCCAGGGCCTGTGACCGCGTGGGAGGAAACCTTGGCATCAACATCAACTCTTTGCATCGCCTATGCCACATTCGCAGCACCTGGTACTCAAGCCAGTGTCCATACTCGCAGAACACAGCGCAAGTCAGCACAACATTGATGCCAGCTTTGCTCGTAGGCTCATTCGATGTCAAGTATGAGGAGGCGGTAGGCTCACAGGACTTGGGGTGGACGCCCACTCAATTCGGACGTGTTCAACACGCGCCTGCTCTGAGGAACTCCTTTCATACCTCGCGTACACACCTTTCACGAAGCAAACCGCAAATATGGTTGCCACAGTCATCCGCGTCCCATTCATGCCGACAGCGCCCGAAGCTCTTGCCTGGTCTGCGGATAATCTTATCGCGGTCGGGGCTGGCGAGACGCTCTGCATTCTAGTACCCCGTCAGAAGGGCACGTGGGAAATTGTCAATCGCCCTGCCAGCGTCTTCACTGTAGAGGAGATTTCGCCCATGGATGCCGGTATGGGCTCGGATGTGTGGTCTTTGGGTGAGGAGCAGTCTCAACGTCACATCGTTTCTCTGGCTTGGTCTCCACCTGGCATTGCCAAATTCGAGACCTGTGGTCTGGCTGTGCTGCATTCGAATCATGTCTTGGCGATCTGGGAGTGTACAGGTCGTCCTCAGGAGAACACGCACTGGAGTCGATGCCTGCTAATAAATCATGCCATTCAAGCGCTGTATCAGCAAGACAAGGACAAGGGCCTGTCAAATCCCCCTGTGGAGCAGCAGCAGGTCTGGCAAAGGATCAATGCTTTCGCATGGGCTTCCCATATGCGAGATATCGGTTTGAGCATATCTCGACCAAGCCGGAGTAGTCAGCTCATAGCGGTGGGGACTGGGAGAGGCGATCTACTAATCATGGAGATTTGCTCACCCTATGACTTGTTCGACTCGTCAGAGAGTGGATGGAGCGTCAAGACATTACATCGCATCTCCGCGAATACTATCGCTGCTGCTCGCCCTGCGGAAGCCAGCAGCGGACCAAGTGAAGTTGACATAAGGCTGACATGTATTGCATGGAGTGACTGGGCAGTGGAAAGGCACGAGACGGACAATGTGGTCAGCTCCTTAGCTTTCATCGCGGCTGGTGTTTTGCACGCAGTGCGTGTTATTGTCACTACGGGATCAAACGCCGACCTGCTCGTAAGGGAAGTGAGAGCGCTGCCTACGGTCAATGCCTTCCCCGTTACAGGGCCGCTGCAGTTCATAACAAAGAGCACAACAGCAGTCGCATTCGCAGCGGATGCGATAGTCTCGATGGAGCTCGAAACGAACGCATTGAATACCCACGATCTCGATGGTCGGTGGGACGGCGTCACCGGTCTCGCGCAAACAACAGACCCAGAGGGTACAACTCATCTGCACTTCACCTCCCATCTTGCAACATCCTCGTCTAAAACGTGCCGTCTTGCGGCCGATTTCAAGACGACATCAAAACCTGCCAGACCGCAATGGCGCCAAGCGATCAACGAAAGCAAGTCAAGATTCAACATCGCCCACGGCCTGGGTCGACATGTGCAAGACATCGTCTGGGACATCACCTCGTCGCCGTCACGCGATCTTGTTGCAGTCTGCGTTGTGTGCGAGCCGGACAGCAGTCCTGCGCACTTCATCGCTTCCATGGACCTGTGTGAGGTCAGCATCACCAGGGAGTGTGATCTCTCGTATGGGCTTTGCGGCGACTCAGCCGAGTTAATGCACTTCAGCATGCGCCAACAGGGCAGTGAGGCTACCGAGAGAATGATGAAGAGTCTAGCACTACCCGGATCGAGCTCTACAGATGTTAGCTCTAGAACCACGACAGCTACTGCTGCAGTTCTGGATTCGGTGTACACAATCAGAAAGGAGATAGACGAATACACTCCGAATGTTCGTGCTCGACTCGAGCGACTGGCCGGCCTGGCTGGAGGTGCTCGATCTCATTCACGTCTTGCAGCAGCCGAGTACACTTCCAACATCGAAGCCATCTTGAATGTAGCGTCGGCCCTTCCCCAACCTATCGAGGGCTTACTTTCGTCTCGCATACTTCACTCCCTTCGTGTGTTCAAGGCAAAGCTCTCCAAGGGTAGCACAGCGGACTTGATTCCACAAGAGAAGTGCATCGTGTGCTCGCAAGAGCTGCCTTTCGAGAGCCTCTTCTGGTCGAGATGCCCCTCAGGTCATCAGTACTCCAGATGTGCGCTCACCTTTCTGTCCATCCAGGAGCCTGGGCAGAGCAAACGGTGTAGACTCTGTGACGCGCAACACTTAAACGAGTACGCTCTGCTAACGCCTGACAACACTACGGGAAATTCGGACGAGCACTTTGCCAGAGTACTCTTTACGGCCTGCAAGAAGTGCTTATACTGTGGCGGTAAGTTCGTCGCATGAGGATGATACGAAAGCATAGATGACTCGCGTGAGCCTGTGCAGACACCCGAGATAAGTGGGCTGGACCTTGCGTAACGTTGACAGCCAAAGCTGTCGCCCGAATAGCTTGGCGGTAATCTTGATGCATTCCTTGCCATTTGTTTTGAGGATGTCCGTATCACATGCTTCGCATCGTGAGGATCCTCACAAACCTGACTAGGTGGAATCGACAATAGATGGTGAAAAGACAAATTGGAAACATTAGTAGCAAGGAAGATTATCGCCTGGAGGTTCAGTCTGGGAAGCTTTGGAGGTACTCTAGCCAGCGCGTGGTCTGAAAGCCGACCCAAACCTCGCATACATACCATTGCATCAGATCAGCCAAGCTGTTGCCATGGAAGGCCAGACCATCCCACAAGCCCACGACTCTGATTTTAGACTTGCAGACTCTCCACGACGATCACCTCGAATCACTCACGCAGTGACAAGCCCAGTGCGAAGTGTTCGGCCAGAGATGCACATGGAGTCGCTGACAAGCCAGGCCGACTTCGGACATCGCACGACAGACTTCTTCGACCACAGCAGCAGTGATGGCGATGCAGAGGATGGCTTGACTGGTGGTGGGCATCGGAAGGGCGACGAGCCGCGGCGCACTGAGCGCGGTCGTTCGTCGCAGCCGGAGAGCGATGGCTACTTACAACTGTCGCCTGCACGGGAGACGGCTGGCCCTGTGGACACGAGTCGCTTCTCAGTCGACACACCCAGCACGGACTTCAATGGATCTGTCGATGAGCTCCTGCCAGATCATCCAAGCAGTCCGCCCGAGAGAAGATCAGCCAGGCTATCACGGCTGTCTGCACTTCGGGGCGATCGACCGCGTAGCTCGCTGATACAGGAGCCACGGTCTGCGCCAGACCCTGAGCCCGCATACCGTTCGTCATCGGTCATACCGGTATCGCCGCCTGCGCCAGTCACGGCGACCCAGTCAGCGACAGATGTGCGCGAGCGTGTATTGTCTGCGCATGCAATCGCACATGAGATCACATTGCATTCGTTAATGCGCGACGAAGAGGCACTCGATCGCACCTTGCAATCTCTCACACCCATGCACCCGGGCTATCGCGGCTCACTACTGCCAGCGTCACTACGCTTCCACCAAGGCCCAGTCAGTGCCAAAGATCCAAGAAGTCCAGGAGCCTTGCGCAAGATCTCGGTGCCAAGTCATCCTGCCTCGCCACCTCCTACAGCCAAGTCGAAGTCTTCCACTAAGCGCGTCCAAGTACTACCGCCTCACATCGACACCACTGTATCGCCGAGCTCCCTCCCCGACCACAAGATCCGCACGCCATACCCCTTCAGCAGTCCCGAAAGCGCACGCCATCCTGAGATGATCCCCATACCGCCTCCTAATCCTCCCGTCGAGCCAGGCCAGAACCAATCCTAGACATCACCCTCCGTCGTGCCCCTCCGGCTGGAATCTACCGCCGTCGCCACCACACAACCCTAAAGCTCCCCTCAGCTAGCCCAGTGCACTATCCACCAAACATCCCAACCTCCAAATCACTCTCAGGCAAACTCCAGGAATTTGACGACGAGTCCCTGTTCCGCGCACTTCGAAGCTCCTACGCCCAGCTCCTCGGTCCCTGCCGCCACGTTCTACCTTTCAAGATAAAGCACATAGTCGTGATCGGCGCTTCGGCTCGTCAAGCAGATGCTGAATATGAATGGCTGGCTGCTCCGAAGAGCCCTGGGAGCCAGTCTGCTGCGCGGGAGAGCACGTCGGAGGAGAAGCTGCTGGCGCACTTTCGGGAGCCGAAGTTTGGGAGACGAAGGTTTGCATTCGTGCAGTGGGCACATCGGCTGGTTGCGGGGCCACGGTATATGGAGGCGTCGATTAGTGATATCGATATGGCTGATATGCAGGGGCTGGAGTTTGTGATTTCGTGGGCAGTGGAGAAATCATTGCCGTAATGATGGCAGTGCTCCTGCTGGCGACCGCAGCGACGGTCTGTTGGGTGTTGCTGGGTAAGAGTGGTGCACTTCCCGGTGGCGACGCCGGGTTTCGAAGGGCGGGAGATCGAGTCGCTGGTGGGGTCGCGATGGGCATCGCTGTTCTCTTTGGAGGGCTGACAGGCATGGCAGCGTGGCTGGGCGTCTGTTGGTGTGTAGTGTGAGCGTATTCGCATCCTGTCAAGAAATTCTCGAGTCGACATTTCGGCTCCCCAGAGATAAATCAGTCCAGTCCAAACAAATTCCCAGCAACGGGCATCCACTCCCCTTCCCACCTTTTGTCACCTTCCCTCATCGCACCCTCTTTCAGTTTTGCCAATTCCACCTCCCCGCTTCTGCCAAAGAGTTCTGCCAACACTCTCACCAGTCCCTCTTCATTTTCGAATCCTCTCCCATTCTCGCCTTCCCTGACGAGCTCGCTCCAAGCTTCGAACTTACTCCATCCTGCTACCGGTAGTCCAGTGCCAAACATATCGACGACCTTCATTGGGAGATCAACGCCTGACGAGGAGGTATGAAGAGAGATGCCAAGATCTGCGGAGCCGAGAAGAGAAGCATAGTCGGAAGCTGTGAGCCAGGCCGTTAAGATCGTCACATTCGGAAGTTGGTTCGTGTTCGTCAGATGAGCGATCTTGGAGAGGTAATGAGCCTTCTGCGGCCCTTTGCCAGTAATAACAAGCAAGACTCTGGGAAGCGGCTGCGTGAGTGAGAGCTTGGCGTAAGTGACCAGAGCACCTAGTAGCAGGGAGAAATTCTCGTCTGCCGTCCATGAGGTGGAAGAGACAAGCAGACGAGTCTTCCTGGCCAAAATGTCCGAGGCGTAAGGCGAGGTCTCGGGCAGCTTATGCAAGAAGTATGTCCGTTGCAGTGCCGATAATGGCCGGAAGTGCATTGGCGGCCGGTCATGAAGGGGAAGAGCGCGGATGTTCCACTTGGAGAGAAGGACTTTGCTCATAGCATCCGAGACTGCGAAATATGCCGTGGCGTTCCTGCCAAAGAAGCCTTCGTACCAGTGTGAGAGTCGGACTAGTGGATGGGTAGAGCCCAAGCGGAGAGCTAGGATTGAGTAGCCAAAGTTATGCCAATCGACCACGAGCTTGGTTTTGCGGAAGAAGCAGATGACTTGTGCGACGGCCAAGGTAGGGATCGAGGGTGGGTTCTGGACGAGCATCCATTTCGAAGCTGGAGTCTTGTAGCTTAGCGCTATGTAGAGACTCAGGATCTGGTGCAAGACCTTGAGTGGCGCAAGCAGCAGGAAGAGAATCTTGTTATCCGTCTGCAATGCGGAGGGAAACCTCGCGATAGCTACTACGTCAATGAATCTGCTTGCCTTGATATCTGGATGCACGTCCGAGTCATCATAGCCAACGAGACTGACTTTGCCTCCGTGACCCGCGATGCTCAACGCATGGTATTGCATTCGTGGACTGCGTCCGATGTCGCCGAGGACGACGATTTGAACGCTGGTGGTACATCTTAGTGTGCCATCGGCGTCTTTGTGGCGTTGGAAGTAGGCATATCCAGACCTGGCCGAGTCCTTACGATCTACGTCTGTGAAGTCCGAGTCCAGAATTACCCTTGGTTTGAAGTTACTGTACTGCTCAGGCAGGGTGATGATGAACACTGTGAGAGCAGTGGACAAGACCAAAGCAATCGGCAGAAAGATCTCCAGGATGCTTAGCCAGTCCATGTTGCTGACTGTTATATGGGTGCTGCAGTAGAAGGTAGCTTGGACATTAGACAAGGAGGATCCATCAAATCGATTAACCTCTCTCGCTAATGCAGGTCCCCAAAGTGAAGTGGATCCGCCCTACGACGCTAGAAGAAGCATGTGTTTCGAGATGAAGCATAGGGGGCACTGGTCACGGAGACGTGCGTGCCACACGTGAGTCCTCATTTGCGTCAGCATCAGCCACCGTGTCGATCATAGCGACACGAATATTCAGACTTGGGCTACAATCGCACATAATTGTCGCGTAAAGAAACAGCGCGGCAGAGAAGCGATGCAGACGACTTGAAGACAAAGCTGTTAAGCAGCAGGAGCGATATGGCGTCCTCGTATGCCCTGCCGACAATCGCCAGCCATGGTTACAGCAAGTCGCACTCGGGGATCTACCTCGCACCTGGCTCAGCGCAGCAAAATGGACACGTACGGAAGGCTGCCTCGAATGGCGCCCTCTTCACGCATAATGAGACAAGTCGTGAAACTAGTCCGTACGCCTCGCCAATACACGAGCTCGATCGGGCGGAGGCGTTCCAGACAAACATTACCGCCGTCAATGACAATCACTGGAACCACTCGCATACCCACGACCACGCACATTCGCATGACCACGGATTGAAGCACTCGCACTCGAACGCTTCCATGAAGAGTAGAACGAGAGGGGAATCCGACTTGGGCCGGCCGGCCGACCCAAGTAGTGGTGCATACCGACCTTCACTGGACAGTATACCTGCGGCTTCGACATCATGGTTCTCGCTCCCCGAGGCGTTGACGGCCATGCTGATTCCGCTGCCCTATATACTGGCTTCGGCTGCATATGGGCCAGGCAGTGCAGCGGCCGTTGGAGATGTCGCGGCACCACTGTCAGCCTTGGACAGACTGAGAGATAGTGTGTCCACAGCAGGTACACTAGTCAGCCGAGAGGCTCTTGGCCACTCGCCAGGACTTCTCGAAGCTTGTACGCTCGCATCAGGAAGTTTGATACTCGTGGGACTACTCGGCAAGATACGTGCGTCTGAGCGTGTCCTGGACCGGCGGAAAGATGCGCCTCCCAATCCACGGCGTACCGGTCGGCAACCTTCTGGTCTGGCACAAAGAATAGTGACGAGCGCTCTGTCAATCAGCTTGCCATTCTACGTTGCTATGAAGCTGGGTGGTGCGAGGACTGGTCTCATGCTGCTTGCAGCCATTGCAAGCGATTGGACCTGTGTCGATGGTGTTCAGCGGCAGAGTCTGCACGAGTGGGGTCGAATACTCACTGCTAAGAAAGCGACAGTCGTTGCGGTGATTAGCTGCGCTTTGATCGACCTCGCGATATCGAAAAGTGTGGCATCACATGACGTGCTTCTCGGCTATCTGACGCTGGCGATGGCGATCGCTCTTCTACCTTCGCCATTACCTACTTTGGCCTCGAGCGCACCAATGGCGAAGTCCAGTGGCAGACTACTGGCGGTATCGTCACTTATACGAGGACCTGGCCCCACGAACGTGACTGTCGTCGCTGGCCTGGTGATGTCCGTGATCACGGTCGGCCTTTCGCTCGTGCTCTCACGTTCTCCGTCTATCTCGCTGCCCGCGATCGTACTTAGTACACTTTCGATCGCAGCTATGGCTGCAGCGACGATGTTCGTGCAACCTTCAGCAATGCGCACGCGTTCAAAGCTACCGATAGCATTCAGCTGCTCGTTCGTAGCTCTGGCTGCTCTCATGTTCCCTATCACTTCATGGTACACGACGCTCCTGAACACCGCTCTACCTCTGGTGGTCTTCGCTGCTATTTCCTTCGATACTTCACGCGCTAATGATACCCATGCACACGATCATGCACATAACACACATGCACATACTCATGCACACAAAGCTCGACCCAGCGAAGACTACTCGATCTTCACCAGATTTGCTATCGCACGATGCACTCCTGGAGGACTCGTATACGGCATACTGCTCGAAAAGGACTCGCGGCGTATAGCCTACTTCACATGGTAAGCTCCACTTCACATTGATCCATAGAGCAATCTACTAATAACATCAACAGCCTTAACTTCGGATTTATGCTTGTCCAAGGCCTCTACGGCTACCTTAGCGGCTCTCTCGGTCTCCTCTCCGACACAGTCCACATGTTTTTCGACTGCCTCGGCCTCGTCGTTGGACTCGGCGCTGCAGTCGCCTCGAAATGGCCGACGAGTCCAGAAATGCCGTATGGCTGGGGCAAGCTCAACACTCTTGCAGGCTTTGGTAATGGCATATTTCTCATGCTGGTCAGTGTGGAGTTCGTCTGGGAGGCTATCGAGGGTATGCTAGAGGGCACTGAGTTGCGAAGAGTGAAGGAGCTGCTAGTCGTCAGTACGCTTGGCTTCCTAGTAAACATGGTGGGACTGTTTGCGTTCGGGCACGCGCATGCAGGGCATGATCATGGACATGGGCATGGACACGACCACGGACACGGGCACGCACCTCAGCACGATCAGCATGATCACCACGACCATTCACCCGACCACCAGGACCATTCGCATGCGAATCACGCGCATGGCCACTCCCACGACCATAAGCATGACCACGCCCACTCGAATGGCCATGCCCATACGCTGTCTTGCTCTCACTCACCTAAGCCTGCCTCGCTCGATGCGCCAAAAACGCCACCGAAACACTCGCATGGCCATGACCACTCCGCACACGACCACTCTCACGGCCATTCCCATGACCACAACGACAACATGCACGGCATCTTCCTCCACGTCGCCGCGGATGCCGGCGGCTCTCTAGCCGTCATCCTCTCCACAGCCATGACGCTCTACTCGCCCTGGTACCTCTGGGACCCTCTCGCCACAATCCTCATTGCCTTGCTGATCTTTGCCGCCGCGGTGCCACTGGTCATCTCGTCAGGCCAGAAGCTACTGCTCGTAGTCCCTGAACAACAAGAATACGCCGTCAAAGGCTGCTTGCAGGCGATCGCCGAAGAGAGGGGTGTTGTGGGTGTCGGCGCTCCGAGGTTCTGGGTCGGAGAGGGCGAGAAAGGGATATGTGGGGTTGTACATGTAGTTGCCGCTGGGTATGGGGACTTGGGCGAGGTGGGTGAGAGGGTGCAGGCGTTGTGTGCGGAGAAGGGAGTGGATTGCTTGTTGCATGTTGAGAGAGCTGGGGAAGAGGGCTGTTGGTGCGGTGCTGCTGGCCGATGATGCGACTTGAGTTGTGAGTGAGTGTGAGGATGCAAAGGCCACATGAAGTGATGAGGGAACGTAGGCGGGGCGTGATTGGCATAGCGAGGGAGTTGAGTGGATATGTGCATATGATTTGAATTTGTCCAGTCATGGAAAGGGAGCTTCTGTTGAAGGATTCGTCGATACATTACACGACACCTACCTTTCTGGATTTACATGATTGCCATGGTGTCTTGTTCATGCCTATGAAACTTTTCAACGTCTCGCCTAATTGTGCAGTGAGTTGCTGCTCGGAGTGATGCAGGTCGTGATCGCGTGACTGCGTGGCAATTTCGCGGCTTCGACGCTGAATTTCTTCGAAGTCAATCATCGACCTCATCGTTCCTAACACGGTTATACAACCACCATCACTTCCAACATAGACGAGATCAGTATATGCGTGTGCTCCGCAGTTTCCGTGGTCCATACATACCTCGACTTCGCCCTCAAATTGGCTACTCACCCTGGATGACCAGATATTCAATAATGTTATCCGCATCCGAGGAGCCTGCGAATAAGAAACGCAAGATGTCGTCCTCAGATCCCGAGCGGCGCAAGACCACTATGCTACCAGTCGATGTCACGAAAGTAGGCACCTTCGGCACAAGATCGCAAGGCAGCGATCTGTTGGACGATCTGGAGATTACCCTCGACGCTAAAGCGTATGATGCTCAACATATCATCGCCGCTGCAGTTCAATTGCGAATTTCAGACGTTCCTGTTGCATTTCCGACGGAGACAGTCTATGGACTTGGTGCGGACGCTACGAGATCTGAGGCCGTGAAAGGGATTTACAACGCGAAAGGACGGCCGAGCGATAATCCACTGATCGTGCACTTCTCGTCACTGGGCCAACTGCGAAAGGTCCTGCGACCTGACTACAACGAGAGCGATACTAATGACCCGATACCTGCCATCTATCATCCTCTTATCCGCAGATTCTGGCCTGGCCCTTTGACTATCATCCTACCCAACCCGTCAGACTCACCACTCGCGCCTGAAGTCACCGCTGGACTCTCGACCTTCGGCGCTCGAATACCGCGCCATCCCCTAGCGCTCGCTCTGATATCCCTTTCTGGACGTCCCATAGCTGCGCCATCCGCTAATGCGTCGACGAAACCCTCACCCACAGCAGCCGAGCACGTGGCCCATGATCTCGATAAGAAGATCGACATGATCATCGATGGAGGGCCATGTGATGTTGGTGTCGAGAGCACCGTCGTTGATGGACTGTCAAGTCCTCCTGTCGTTCTCAGACCTGGTGGCGTGGGCATCGAGGAGCTGCGGAAGTGCGAAGGCTGGAAGGACGTCAGGGTGGGCTACGAAGATGCTGCAGAGAAGAGCGGAACGCCGAGGGCGCCGGGCATGAAGTATAGGCATTACTCACCAAAAGCGAGAGTAGTGTTGTTCGAGGCTGGGTCGAGACTACCTGGCGGCGAGGAGATTGTTGGGCATTGCCAGCAAAACAACAGGATTGGACTCATCAGGACCAAGACCTGGGATTTCAATGCGAATGATGAGATGACGCCGATACGAAGAGCAGCTGCCCAGGCTGTGGCTCACACCAATGGCCACCATGAAACATCAAGCGGATTTGCCGGCATGCTACAAACACTACATAAGCAGCACGAGCGATTGCTAACCACCAGTCACAAGATCTCGACATCCGCTGGCGATGTGGCCGTACTAGACATCGCTCTCGGCAGGAACGTTGCAGACATCGCACGAGGCGTATTCGCCGCACTTCGTGAGCTAGACCTTGCTGGTGTTGATGCGATACTGGTGGAGGGTATCGATGAGTCCGACAGTAGCGTTGCGGCTGCCGTGATGAACCGGCTACGGAAAGCTGCAGAAGTGCATGTTGGCGGTTAGGTCTGGGAATAAGACAAGGCCAGGGGGGACACAAAGCTAGGATCTTCGTGCATGCAGCTAGAACCCGCCTTGTGAGCTAGGGGTATCGCACATGCGGAGAAATCTCGACCGTAGGGAGACCTCACCTGTCGATATTCTGCAGCGGCTGTAGCGGCATCATGGCCCGTGACCCGTCAGTCTCCAAGATTACAGGCTGCATCGATCGTGGATAATCCACTGATACAAACACCCACTGTCCCGAGCCTTTGCGGGTCACTTCTGCTAAACGGCAAAGCTTCTCACACCACGGCAGCCCAAATGAGGAGGTCTGGGAGGTGATCTGCGTCATGCAGGGTTTCTCGAATCTTCGGCACCTGCATTGCCCTACTTTCTTATACACAAGATTTGAATAGAATAGGTGGGCATGTGGACTCTGTCGTCATCAAAGCTCCGCTATAGCGTTCAACCGTTGTGTGCCCTGCAGAACATGAGGTGAGGTCGATCAAACTCTATATCAGGCACACTTCTTTCCTCGACTTCAGCCGCTTGACTGGAATCTGGTAGCTATAGATCACCAAGCCAAGTGAAATTGGCAGCTTCACTTTGTCTCATCTTGTCAAGGAGTAGGTTGTCGTACTGCTATATCCCACGAAACTCTACAGTCGTCGATTTCTGGAGTCATCGTCATCGCCTTCATGTCGACTGCCCCACCAGACACTGGTGGAGGCACTGCTGAAGTCAAGAAACAGAAACAATGTACTATTCTCGTCACAGGGTTTGCGGTACGCTCACGTTGACCAAGACTTTCAAAAAATCACCATGTTGCATTACTGACATGCCTGCAGCCATTTCAGGACAAGTTCCCAGTCAACCCATCCTTCGAGATCGCGAAGCGACTTCCTCAACTTTTGCCGGCCACAGAGAAACACACAACCCCAGTACGGCTCATCGTCCACCCTGAAGCCATCCCAGTCCGCTACAAAGACGTCTACGACCTGGTCCCTGCTCTGCTGAACTCCTATGCCGAGACCATCGACTTCGTACTTCACATTGGCATGGCATCGGGCCGAGAGTGGTATGCCTTGGAATGTCAGGCTCACCGCGACGGCTACAAGAACCCTGATGTTGATGGCAACCGATTGCCCACTGCCCATGGGTCGACAGAGTTTGGCGACTGCTCGGAGATTCTAACGACGAGTACGGCGTACGACCAGATCATGGCTGCTTGGCGGAAGCAGGCCGAAGCACAGACCGCCTTTGGAGACCTTGATGTTCGGTCATCGGACGACCCCGGTCACTACCTTTGTGACTACATCTACTTCAACAGTCTGGCGTGGTTCGCGAGGAAGGATGCGAGCAGTGAGCATGCGAACGGGAAGAAGCGGCCAGCGCTTTTCCTGCATGTGCCTGCGGATAGTGATGATGCATCGCTCATGAAGGGCACAGTAGTGACTGAAGCTCTGTTACGGGCGATCGCAGAGAGCCTCGATCCAGTACGAGAGACGGATGATCGAACGGCAGAATACGGTACCGGGTAGAAGCACCAGTGCCCAATAGCAACAAGCCACACACAGCCAAAGCCCGCGGTTATGTTCATCGCAAATCCTTGTAGTAGAAGACCTCGTCCACGAGAGTACCATCGTGCGGGTCGAAGCCGTAATTCGGAATTGTTCCGATCCTGTTGTAGCCCATCCTGGGATATAGTTGCTCCGCCGCAGAACCTGCCTTGGTATCGAGCATCTGAATTGCGAGCAGAGTCAGTAATTACGCTCATTGGGACGGGTAGAGTGCGATACTTACGACCAGCCACCTTCCGTTATCTCTAGCAATCGCTTCAAGCCGCTCCATAAGTGCACGGGCAATTCCGCGGCGTCGGTGATGCGGCGAGACAATCAGTCGCCCAACCTCGCTCCTGTGACTGCCGGTCTCGCTTATTTTCATGTTCAAGGAAACCACGCCAACGACTGCTTCATGCCCGGTCATCTCGGACAGCATCGTTTGTAGGACGATGACCCGAGTGCCCTGCTCGACTTCGGCCGACCATCCCAGCCATGAGTGCACGATCCTGTCGTGGGACAATGGAGGCAAGAAAGTCAATAGCTGACCATCATGGGTGATACAATCTGCATGAATGACTGCAATATCATTCAACAGATGTTGGTCCACCGAAGGGTCGTAGAGTCGTAGTGGTAGCAGAGGCGGGAGCATCTGGTTAGGCATCATTGGTGCCCGAGGAGCCACACCACTGAGTGCGGTCAAAGCAGGGTCGGTCGTGACTAAGGTACCGTTCACTAACGCGGGATCGGTGACAGGTTCATCCGCAGCAGCAACCATTTTCCTGGGCCGCTTGCTTGGTGTCGGACCGCTCTGTGGCGTTTTCGGCGTTCGAGGGGACTTCTTCGCGCCCGGGACTCGCGTTCGTGGCCTACCGGATCGTGGAGCGACTTGAGCTGCTCGAAGAAGGGCTTCGTGATCAATCTCAGCGTCGGGGTCGTCTGTCGATTTAGCGACGCGTTCGTGAGCGCGTTTGCAGATCTTGCGTGCGGCGTCGGCCGAGACGCCTGGGATGCGGTCCGCTATTTCTGTGAACTGCGAGAGATTAGCTGTAGCTTCAAATCGTTGTACCTCCTTGTTGACGAGACGATGTTGATGCGTTTCAAAGTACAAGCCATCGCGTATCTTCAGAGGGTACGACATGCATGGAAGAACCTGCAGGATCACTCACCTTAAGCCCATCAATCTCTCTGTACTGGACGATTATGCTGCGCTTTTCAGCGCTGATCTGCGACATTACGAAGAGTTACGCGATGTTACGCCCTATCGCTGAGTGTGGAGGACAGAGTACAGACTTCTTCGCGTGAGAGGCAAATTAGGGTGCATGTGATTAGTCATGCCAGCGGCTCTTGCCGTAACTGTTTCTAGTGGAAGAGGCGATGCTTGACAATTTCGGTGGTACAGACACTGATAATCACCGCACATGACAGAGATAACTTCACTCCTGCTAACAGCTACTGTCACGATTCCTTAAGCTGCCACCCAGTACCGCGAGGAGCGCCGTGGTGCGTACAGGAAGCAGCTGTTGACTCATACACGGTGGAAGACCCGCACGCCGGCAGAGTTGAGGAATACGGTCCGTAAACCTTTCTCATCACGTCGGCCCTCAGAAGAACCTATTGGAAGCCACCTCGCCATGGGCCGATCTCTTTAATATTGCTTCATTGAGGTACCTGTAGTTGTCGGGATGTGTTCTCCACACCGTTTGTGTGACGAACATCCTCGGTAGCTTTTTGAGCTCGAGCTCCGTAGTCGCTGTGATCGACTCTAGGCGATCGAGAATGACTCGCCCGTGAAATGGCAATACGTGCTATCTGCAGTGAATCCATAGCTTCCCTGCCCAACGCCGAATCACCCATTTCGATATAGTGTAGAACAGCACTAGACTCAGCTTTACTGAAACGACCATGCCGCTCACTCAGCGTCCCAGGGCGCTTCTCTTCGATGTCTTTGGGACTTGCGTTGACTGGCGGAAGACCGTCACTGCAGCTTTGATTGCGGCTGCTAAGGGAGCTGGCGAAATGACCAAGGTGCGTTGCGTCGCGTCTCATCCGCTTGCAACAATCTCCAGTTGAGCCTCGCTGACCACTATGGAAGGACGCCGACTTCTGGGCCACCTTCGCCCAATCCTGGCGCAACTCCTACCTGACCTTCACCAAATCCCTCGCTGCAGCCAACGGCTCCATACCGTTCAAGACAGTTGATGAGCACCACCTCGACTCCCTCCGAGAATTGCTCAGTGAACATAGTCTGGGCTCGCTACTCTCGGTTTCACAGACAGTCCACCTCAGCCTCATCTGGCACCGCCTAGACCCCTGGACTGACACAGTCGACGGCCTTGCAGCTCTGAACAAAGCAGGCTTCATCACCGTCACCCTCACGAACGGGAACATGTCTCTGATTGAAGACATGGTGGAGCACAGCGGGATGCCCTTCTCGCAGATCTTCTCGGCCGAGCTGTTCAACTCCTACAAGCCGAACCCGAAGATCTATCTTGGCGCTGCAGACAGACTAGGATTGAAGCCGGAGGAGTGCGCGATGGTGGCCGCGCATCTGGATGATCTGGTCGGCGCAAGGGCATGTGGGCTGAAGACCGTGTATGTCGAGAGGAAGCAGGAGGAGCGGCATCCTGAGCTGGAGGATCGGGAG